>WUAM01000107.1:37224759-37239394 GCA_024336885.1 Actenoides hombroni | reverse complement strand
TGTCCACTAAGACCCCCAGGGCCTTTTCCACAGGGCTGCTCTCCAGCCAGGTGGATCCCAGTCTGAGCTGCATTCTGTGGTATATTGAATCTCAGATGCATCTTTGGTGTAGGTTCAATTCTGCAGAGATAAGTATTGCTGATGTCCCAACAACTGCTCAGCCTGTATCCCACAGTTCCCCCTTCCTTCTTTTGACTGAGTTCAGGTGAACCCATTTGCACAGGTGTCAGGGTTTAACATAATCTGAGGGGTTTAAGCTATACTTCTTTCTTAGAGAAATTATACTTCTACAGGAGTTCCCTTAAAACTTCCAGCACCATTTTGGACTTCTTTCCACAGTTCCTGATTGCTCACCTCTCTACTCAGGTGATTGTGCCATATGGTCTCTGTCTCTCTCCCCGATGCAATATTAGTTCAATCGGCCTACACTGCTGAGATTGTCTGTTCAGCTTTTCAGACCCATGGTCCCTCTTCGGGCACCATTTGTGGTGTATTGAGTCTCAGATGCATCTTTGGTGTAGGTTCAATTCTGCTTTTCATTGTGGGTTCAATTCTGTGGAAATGAGTATTGCTGCTGTCCTGACAACTGCTCAGCTTGTCTCCCTCAATGCTCAGCCTGTATCCCACAGCATTCCTGGGTTATATTTTTCCACGTGCATGACCTTATTCTTGTCTCCCTTGAAATTCATAGCTAGGACACTTCTCTAGTGTGTCCAGGTCTTCCTGGAGGGTGGCTCTCCCTTCTGGAGTGTCAACCTCCCCACTCCTTTTGGTGTTATCTGCAAATTTCATCAGGGTGATCTTGATCCCAACATCCAAATCACTTATGAAGATATTAAACAATGTTGGGCCCAGTATTGCTCTCTGGGAAGCCCCACTTGAGTTTGAGAAAGAACTATTTACTACCACCCTCTGAGTAAAGCCTGTCAGATAGTTCCCCACCTACTGCACTGACCACTTGTCTAAGTTGTAACATGTCAGTTTGTCTAGGGAGAAGGCTGTGGGCGACCATGTCAAAAGCCTTGGAGAAGTCCAGGTAGACAATGTCCACAACTCACCCCGCATCAACCCACGTCAATTAGGTTCTTCAAGGAAAACCTTCCGAAGCTGATTTCTTATTTAATTATTTTATAAACTACAGAATAGATTCATAAAGGAAATATATGCTGAATATGACTGATAAGGACATAAAAGACTTTTATAAACAGGAGAAAAACATTAAAAAGATCATAATTTTATTATGTGGTAAACACTGATCTAGATTTAGCAATTATCAATTATCAGAAGTTCACAGTGAGACTGAAAATGAGAGGATAGTCTTGTGTTTACTTTTTTTTTAAATAGGTGAACATTATTAGTTCTTATTGATATTTCCATTATTTTTCAGTTATGTAATTTCTTCCTGAAATCTCCATTTCCTCTAATCATAAAAAAATCTGTGTTTCTGTTCCATAAGGTAGCCTGTATACACCTGTTTCTTCTCAAGTCAATGTATTAAATTTCCCTTACACTTTTCCATTTTTACATTACATCTTTCCGTTACAGTGTACTTCGGCCTGTACTATACAGCAACACCTTATCATGAAGATCCTGTAGTATATGCATAAGATGAGTCTGTCAGGGAGACTCATTCATGAATAATCATAAGCAAAAATTAGAGCCCTTAAAGTATCTATATTAATTTTAGTGTGTCTAAACACTGTGAATTTACACATCTCTTCTGTAGGAAATAGCATGGGTAAAGTGATAATCCTCTGAATAATGGAGGAAAAAAATGAGAGGCAAAATGGACTGTATAGTTTCCTCTGACATGCTGGCTGGTGTTTCTAATGTGTGTATGAATATACATTCCAGAAGTAAAAACCTTCTGAATCTTGCTGTATGTCTGTATAAGTGTACCTCTGATAAGGACATCATAAGTCTACATAAGTCAGTGGTGATTCAGGTAGTGTTTGGATTTAGGAAGGCACTGAAAGTAACAAACACTGCAGTGATCCTTAATGGTACTATAATACTTAGTAAAGTGTTACACTAGGGAATCAAGCAACTGCTGTCATATTTTATACTATGGTATAACTGTGGAAAAGGTGTCAAGGAAGCCAAGTAAATGCACCAGAAAATAAAAGTTGCACTTAGTTGTGATGTAAAGATAGTACAGTATTTTTCTCTCTCTTCTTTTGCCACCTATTTCACCCCTCATCCCATGTATTTTTGTTATGTATTGAAAATCCAGCTTCTTCACAGTATACTTTCCAGCACTGATGAAGAGTGTCTTCCACAATGCCCATCTTTATGTTGTGGTGCACAAACACAGGGTTTCAGGCAGATTTTCAAAAACAGACATGTGAGTCACTATTCCTCAGCTTGCATCCAAAATCACTTCTAATCTTGGAACAATAGATGTTAATACAGCTGTTGAAGAATCTTGGTTATATCAAGCCATAGATTTTTGACTCAAATCCATCTGGAAATGCCTGCTTTCTATTTGCAATCATCCAGTAGTCCTTATTCACCTCAGTCACTTGTTTTCCTACCACCTCCTATTTCTGGCAGGATTCCAACATTAAAAAAATACTACAGTTTTATTTAAATCCCATTTTCCAAAATATGATACAGTAATAGAAGGAGTTTAATGAGGAACTTCATTATGTGTTCAACAGAGAGCTTTCTCACTGATCTTGACACAAAAAAAAAAGAATCTTCCTCTCATTATTGGTGTCTTTCTGACTCAGCCAGGCTTTCATGTAAAAATAACACTAAGCTCACAAACTTGTGATGGAGTGGCAGTTATATTAGATACAGTTTTATTACCTCTTACCAGTTATTTTTAGAAACCACAGATCAGCTTTTAATGTAAGTGACAGAGTAACAGAGAAAAAAAATGTTCATAGTTGGAATTTCTCTGAGGAGCATATACAGAAGTACCAACACTTAGGGGAGATGGAAATAAAGGTTTAAAAGACAGCTAGTGCTAACCAAGGAGTGTGTAAAATATCTGTATTGATTTTCTGAACAAACCTTGTCAATTTGATGTTATCTTAATTTTTAAAGTGTTTTAAAGTGTTGATCAGAGATTTCTTGATTTAAAATCCTGCAGAAACTCTGGCATTTACTGCAGAACATAACAGCACACAACAGTGGTAGATATGTTTGTCACTGCACAGTCCTGAGTATGTATTTTAATCACTCTGGAGCTTTCCTCAGTTTCTGAGAAACTGATTAATTTAAAACTGCATTGGTGTCTCCCATGGAACAGAGAAAGCCTTTAAGAGATCATGTTGTACATGATTTCTTGGTGTTTCTGATGATGTCTAAGTGTTCCTGCTTGAACATGGGGCCTGGACTGGATGACCTCCAGAGGTCTAACCTCAACCATTCTGTGATTCTGAGATACAATAACAAGGATATAATTCATGGTAACAAAAAGAAGTATCCATTCTTTGTTTGGATCAATGTTTAGGCCCTGTTGCTGCAGACATGCCCAAGAAATTTACTGAATTCAGTACGTGCCTGTGTAGGCTCAAGAAATTTCTCAGAAATGGTCCTTGGCATAACATGAAATCTTACCCATGATGTGGCAGAAGCCAAAAATTGTGAGTTGGAAATTGCTGCCTTTTTCTGAAGAGAAAGTAACAGTAATTTCTTCTTAGTCAGAAATAATGAAATTTGTGTAGATGTGTAGAAATATTTAACAGGCATGTAAAAGAGAAGCCCTATAGAAGTATTTGTTTCTACTAAGTAGCCAATACTGGGATATAGTTATGGTTACCAAATCACTGTAGATGAGCAGGGAGGAAGATGTATACTGTTTCCTTTGTCCCCTGAGGGAAAAATGACAGAACATAAACATTTTACAAAATTTTACAGTCCTGCTTACGTAAGTTGCCTGGCAGTTAAGAAACTCAAAATCTAGTTCCCTTTCTGTACTCCTTCACCTTTTAAATTGGAAAACCCTCTGCTTCCATAAGCAGTTTTGAAAGTGTATTTTATTAGTTAGTTTTAAAATGTTACTTTCAGTAACTCAAGTGTAGCTGCATGACCTGTTAGACCACAGTGAGACTGTAATTAAAAATAAACAGTAAAAAAACCCCAAACCCAAAAATTTAATAATTTTGCACCTAAAGTAACAAAATGACCTCAAATTCCATTTCACACCTACCATGTCATATTGCAAAAGTATTCTTAACACCTGACAAAAATTTCATAAAATCAGACACTTTTGGCAGAGTAATTACACGTTCTTTGCACACTGTCAAGGTCAACTATAGGTATTTATACTATATGATAACACCATATAACAAGCCATACCAAACACCATGCTTTCTTTACGTTTAATGGGGTTTTTTTGTGTCAGAAGAATTTCAGTAAACAAAAGGACTTAAAAATACTAGGCCAGACCAGCAGACTACGGAGTGCATATGATTAATGGCACCACTGTATATGGTCCAATGACTTCTGTACTATGGCATCTCCCAGGTGTTAATGAGAGTCAATAAAATCCACCAATTTGTTGTGTATCTTGTGGGCCTGCACATAAAGTCTCCAGGTTTCTTGAATCACCTTCTGCATCCATATTTGAAAGGGCTGCAGTTTGGCTCCAGAAGGTGGTCAACCAAGAAAGATAGGGAAGACACATAAAAAGGCACAAGCAAATTACAGGAAAGTGGCATACTTTATGGAGAAGAGTCATAGCATAATGAAATTATGCGTCTAAGATCTTGCAGGCTGTGCAAGTCAGAAAAAGAAGTCAAACCAGACTCTGCTCCTGTGCCCTGAACATAAAATATTTCTCACTTCTAGTTTTTTTCCCTCAAACATTTTCCTTCAACAGATGACTTTTTCCTTCATAGAAACACTTGAAAATTTTATCTTCTGTCTTCAACAAATATCAGATACCTTCAATGATAATAAAAGCCTAGGCAAAACCTTGACATTCTTCACTCCTTTGATATAAAGGAAGCATTTTTCCACCTGTCATCAAACATCAATACAGGTGTCAAAATTATCAGATACAAAATATTCACTCAATTCCTTTTCCTGAAAAGTGTCACCATGACTGCCATTGTTTCTACTGCAGAAAGAGTCTGTATGATAGTGGTGCTCTCTGTGACATATGGCAAAACGTCAGGTAACTTCAACAGGCACTGACATTATAAGTGATCAAATTAACAGTGATATGTTCATGTAGTTTGAGGTTCTGTGGTAGTCTCAGCTCTACCTTTGACATCAGTAGTAGAACAAACCTAACCTTAGAGGATAAAAGAGACTGTTTTCAGACTCAGTGTTAGCATTAATGACACTTCCCTCTGGCAGAACAGCCTGTACCACTGTATAATAAGTTTATAAAGATACTGCAGCCTGTTTAATCACACCAAGTGTCAATGCTGGCATTTGACTTGATCATTTAGATCCCCAAAAGATTAGAACTTGTTTTGTTCCATGAAAGGATTTCAGTGCACAGACAGCTCTATAAATATTCCCCCAAAGCTATACTGTCTAAGCAAATTGCTGTGTGCTTTCACGTGGTGTTGTGTGATGTCACAGCATTTAGAACAGGATGCCAAAATCAGGGATTGTGAGGGAGGAGAAAAGTAAACAATTTCAGGAAAAATTCAAGACTACAATCTTAAAAGAGGTCTGTTTTAAAACAGATCTTCAGTAAATCTGAGAGAGCAGGAAAGATGATCTTTTTTTTTTCAAAAGGACGGATTGAACCAGCCCGTGGAAATCATATGCTGAGAGAGTTATTACCCATTCTGATACAGTGATGGAAACCTAAAGTTCTTGCACATTTTTTTTTCAAAGCTACCCTCAAATAAATTAAATAAGGTCTTGAAAAGGGAAAAAAAGAGAGCAGACACCAGATTTTTTTTTTCTATATGAAAGAATATATTGTTATTGGGATAAAAAAAAATAATTTCAGCATATGTACGTGTGCTAGACTTTCCTGATATCCATCCACCCAGTGACTTTTTTTTATATCCATCTTTTAGTACTATGTTAATCATTTGTCAGCATTCTGAAAGTACCAAAAATCTATATAACCAGTAATGAAACATCCTAATTGTAGGAATGTAAATTCTGCAAACATTTGATTGACTTTCTTAGAAGGAAGATGATGAATAGCAAAAAAACCCTATGCAAAATTCTTATTTTTATCTAAATTTTTCACTGTTTTCTTGAAAAGCTTTCTCCTTCAAAGTATTTAATAGAACTATTATTCATATGCATTTGTTCAAATAGGAGCTTCAAAACAGAAGAATGCACATGTAGACAGATAAACACACCCACCAAACGTATGTTTATGTGGGTAATTACTATTCTCTTGAATAGCACGTTCATGTATTGGGTGAACATCAGAGACTATTGAATTGCCTTGTTAATTGTTCCCAAATTTTCATCCATATAATCTTTTGTTGTTGTTGTTGTTTGCTCCTGATTAAAGTTTCCAAAATTAAATTATTTCAAAAGCAAGAGATTCAATAAAATAATTTTTTTTAAATCAATACACAAAAACGAAAATAAGAATGGACAGAAATAGAGTATCTTTGAGAGTCAAGTATTTCCTAAGAATAGCAGTTTCTACTTATGATATATATTTTAATGTCTGTTTCATTAATGTGGTCCAGAGTAGAATGAAAAAAAGTATAGAAATTACATATATTGTAAGGCACCACTGAAGAATATCTGCACCATACAGTTATAATAGACCTCTACTTTCAGTCTACAAACTGTTGTAGTGGGGCAAGTAGCCTAGTGATATTTTTTTGCACCAAGATCTGTGTCTCTTATTGTTTTCTACACACCAATGCCAATTTTTCTTTAGTTGTTTGTACTTTAATTCTCCTTTGAATTACCTAAATCTTGAGGCTGATATTTTTCTTCAAGGAAAAAACATCCAAAATGCAAAGAAAATATCATAGAGCCCAGTGAAAGAAGAAATGGATGTAAGTATTCTATCCTTTTAAAAACTTGCTTGGGAGAATTTTATTTTTTTTTTTATAAACACAATAAATATTGGTATGAACATTTGCTGAGAGACCTCCTCAAATCCCAGTTCTTTTTGTCTTTTACTTTCTCCTGTTCTTTCCTGGCCTTTCTTTATATGACCAAAATATATTGATATTTCTGTCTAGATAGGAGGTAGTTACATGACTACCACAGGGAACAGAGATCAAACATTTTAAGGTACTCTCATGAGTAAAATGAACAGAAAAAAATAATTTAAAAAACCCCACTTCCAAATCCCTTTTATATAATTAATATTTATGAAAATTTAAGACCCGGAAAGGAATAATTACATGGAATATCTAAAGCACAGCAGTGTCATGGAGACTTGCTGCCTAATTCATTCATAAATCCTTTATGGCTCCACAAGAAAGACTCAAAAAGATGGAAAATGCAAATAGTCCCTATGGACTTTTTGCTTTCTTACAGAGAAGCCAAATGTCTTCATGATGTATGTCACAAATTATATAAGTTTTTATTTTATTGGTTTGGGCCAACTGACAAATGAAACTTTTGGATCTACTAGCAGTTGAAATTAAGACATTTTCTTATAGTCTAGCAAATGAGAAACACAGTATATATTCATAGTGTTCTTCCTAGAAAGATCTCAGTTTATTTGCTCTGCATTATTTAAAGAGAAAAGACATGACTGATCTTACAGTGCATGTGAATCTGACACCAATGAGCACTGATTTCAAGGTGTTTGTGCTGAAATTACTATTATGTGAATTCAACTAATATGAGCATTCAAGGAACTTCTTATTTTAATGATAATGAAAAGAGAATGCTTTATCCAGAAGAAACCCTGTGCAGTTCAAAAGTACATGTCTGGTACAATCCTTGGTTTCGATCTTTACAAGGTTAAAGACATCCTTCTCTTTGTTTGGTAGTAGATGCAGGATCTTAACCATGGCCCATACTTCTCCTTTTCTGACTTTAAGTCTCTCAGAGCAGCAGAAGCACATATTCCCCTCTGCATGTCAGTCACTCAATTTGTCAGACAGCAGTGTGGCCTCTTTGCGGAGATGCAGGGCTGGAGTTTCCCTTGAGACTTGTTCCTAATTTGAGTGCTTGTAGAATGGCAGTTAATATATAACCAAGTGTTTTTGACAAACACACACCAATCACAAAGTTTCAGTGCAGGTGAAGCACTGAAGTTCTACATTTTCTGCATCTATAGTTAGCTGTATTAGTATCCTATACCGAATTATATCTGATATCTACTGTTGCACTGAGTCAGTGCCGGATGACGCTTGTGAGGTAATCCATATTTCTGTGTTTCACTTGTGATAGTTCAAATCTAATTTTTCTTGCTACCCATAAACTAAGATTCTGACAGTGACTTCTTTAAAAAAAGGAGATCTCAGCAGTTAGGCCAGGCTTCCAAATTTCAATACTAAGATAGTAGAGCAAGATTATTAAATGATCAGTTTATAGGCCTAGAGAGGAAAGTTAAGTGATAGAAAACCAGATAGCACAGATTTGCTAAAAACAAATTATGTCAAACCAATTTAATTTCTTCCTCTGACAAGATAACTGGCTCAGTCAATGAGGAAGAAGATGCAATTGTGCTGTATATTGACTTCAGTAAAGATTTTTGACATTGTCTCATGTGACATTCTCATAAGCAACATTCAGTCCACATAAAATTACCATACAAATGACTTAAAACTTGACCAGAATCTGCCAGTGATTTTTTTATTAAATAAAGACACCAATTCTCACATAGCTCAGCAGAGGTCTGCCTTAGACCTAGTTCTAGTCCATATTTTCAGTAGTATGCTGTGTAATAGTGTAGATGGCACCACAGGGAGTGATGTAAATTCTTTAAGAACTGGCACAGAATTTAGAAACACCTTTGTAACCTGAAGAAATGATCCAAATCAGTCATGACATCCAGTAAAAAGAAGTTCTACCTTTCAGGAGAAATCAAGTGCACGAATGCCAGAACATGGTACAATTAGGTAAGAAGCAATCTAGAACAAAAAACACATCTAAAAGATCTAACAAATGACAAGATAAAGATGAATTACAAATATCGAGCTGCTGGACAAACCACATCTTATTTCAGGATTATCGCATGTGGACAGAAATTTTTCTGCTCTACTTTGTGCTGTTGAGGCCTCATATGACTAAACTTTAAAGAAACGTAGATGTAGGCAAAACCAGGGAAGAGCTGCAGGACAAGATCTTTAGTAAGAGTAACATTTAAGAAAAGTAGGACAAATTTAAACAATTTTACAAATGGGAAGATAAAAGAGGAGGACATGTAGTCTTCCACTGTAGGAGACAGTATACTAAAAAGCACAGTAACTAAATGCTTGTTGTCTGTGCTGTACTTGCAGGGCAGGGCAATAAGACACTGACTTAATACGTTGTAAGGGAGATTTAGGAATATGTTGCAAAGATACAAAGCAGCAAGTGGAACCAGCTACTGATGCAGACTGTGTAAGTGTTTTATTGGAGTTTTTAAAAATGGCTTTGATATGTCCTGGGCTTTCTTATTCTTTCAGTTCAACATTTCTGTGATTGATGAAAACATGGCTTCTTTCTTCTTGTGAATTTCATGTTTCAGATAGTTGCTTCTCTTTAACAATTTTGTTATAATATTTTATGGCTTCTTCCAAAGAGGAGGTGACTATATTTAAAAGCTTATAAAATTTTCTTTCCACATAACAAATGCAGTTTATAAAATTCTTTGGGGCAAAATACAAAATATCAACAAACTATTGTAACAAGAAAAAAAGAAATCAAAAGGGCAGATTTCTGAAAAGTGTAGTTTATTTGCACTGTTCTGTTTTTCAGAAAAGTGATTTGTTTTATTCCTCTATTCACTGTTGACCCTGTTCAGATATGTGATGCTCAACTATGTCTTTCCCTACACCTCAAGTTATTTTACACAGTAGGGTTTCTGCATCTGGGAGATGTAAATTGCAATTCAGCATATAAATTTACAGCTTGGTTCCACCTATCAAGCACAAGAACACAGATTAGCTAAAAGTACTTTGCAATCTGCAAATTTTTGTATGTTTTATGTCTATTTGGTATACAGAGGAGTATGAATGTATATTGGTTTGAAACAATATTCTTCCACTAAAGAAAGAGGAAACTGACTGGGATTGGGTGTGCATAAATTTGCACTGATTTTCTGTGGAACTGTGCTTATACCAACAAGCAGTCTTCAGGTTGACTGATGAATAGCAGATTGCTGACAAGGAGAGTCTGTCAGAGAAAGGATGGCAACAACCTTGCCTTGATTCTTTTATTTTTTCTCTAGGAATCCACTAGTAGCTATTGTTAGAACCGGTTTTCCTCTGCTCTGGTATAGGAAAGAGACCCCACAGTCACTGTGATCCCTCAGGTTGAACGGTCACCTCTTGGTGCTGTGGATCACCAGTGAAGCCAGTATCACACTGATTTATGGCAAGATCCTTTTGTTTATTAGGGAAAAATGAGACAAAGGGAGAAATAAAATTTGAATGGGGAAAAACTGCCCATCTGTATGGAAGAACAGAGCAGAGAGAGGAAGGATAAAGCATTGATGATGTAGGGCAGGGAAACTACTGTCCCAGCAACTTGAAGTCCTTCTCTGCAGAAGGCAGAAAGCGGTGTAGTGGAAAATCTGGGCATGATAAGAGCTCCAAGCTTATAGGGTCATGCCCATTTAGAGGTGATGTAATACCAAGAGCTGCCATTCCCCTACAGTCCGAGGTCCTGCCATGAGTGTTATTGAAGAGATGTGCCATGGGAAATGGCAACCAAGACAGTGGTGATGTCTGAAAAATCAGAGGTCAGGATGATGATTTATTCCACTCTCTTGCTTCTCCGTTTCTTTGATCCAGTGCAAAGTATGAGAACGGCAGAGAGAAAGCTCCAGGAGTAAAAGCTACTGTCAACACAGCGCCCTCCCAGGCATTAGGGTTTCTCTGCCTTGTTGCTGGAGATGGCACATGGACCTAGAGAGGTAAGACTGCTGTTTGTCTTCTCTCTTGCCTAGAGGCATAGTGCACAGTGAAGCCCATGGGATAAAGGATTTCTATAATTTAGTATGATTTATTTTAGAACAACAATCAACATATAGAACATGCAGTATGTTATAGAAACATTAATTCTTGGAAAAAAATCTGTATTAGCAATACTGCCAATAGCAGTTTTTCCAAAACCCAAGCTTTGCTTATATAATATTGAAAAACAAAACAGGGTCCAGGTGATGTGAATCAAAATCAATATCAGTACCTATTTGTTAGTCTAGTGCATTCTTCAGAACATAACAATCTTAACAGTCACACTAAAGAAGACATCACAGAATGAAAAAAAATGCACCTATGTATGTAAAAATAGTACCCCCATTCAGCTTGTCAACTGAAGTGAGCATAATGACTGTGAGCACATGCGGCTTCCTCAATGACATCATTAAGTGCTCAAACACTTAATTGAACTGCCTGACCAGGGAACTAAGTTTCTTCATTACATTATTCCACAGTTTTTTTAGAACTGCAAGACTGTAATAAGTGGAAGGAAGAGAAAAATACCCAGTACAGTGTCCTTGTATGTTCCAAGATTCCTCAGAGTCTGTGTGAACTATTTTCTGTACAAGTGATTATGAGAAATCTCTGGCATTGAAAGTACATGCAGCAACGTTATTCACTTCACAGATCTCCTCACTGTTGCAAAAATAGTCTGATTAAAAAAAGTTTTTCTGGAAGTAAAAGTAAAGTTTCCTCTTCCATTGAACAAACATCTTAAGTGAGAGCTGAATCTTGCTTCTTGGTCTTGGTCAGCAAGGCCACTGCAAACACTGATTTATTTTTTTTTTAAGGTTTACCAGCTTGTTTTCTGTTAGGTCTACAAAAAATATCGTTCCAGCCAATGGAATGGAACTCAAAGGCTGCTAGAGGCAGATGAGATAAAAAGATCCAATTTGGTGCCAGTGTCTGACATGAGTGATAAGACATTTGTCCAAATAAGAAGGTCGTGGTTATTTGAGCCCCAGTTTCAATTTCAAGTGCATATTAGGCTTTATCTCAATAAGAATTTCACACACATTGCTTTGAGATATGCAGGTAACAAAGTGGTGGGACTGGAACATACACCTTCTCATTCAAACCCTTATGTTCTCCACTATGTTATCTGGATTTCAATAGTTGTTAACTTCAATTGTAGCATAATTATTCTCTAGAAAAACAAACAACCAACAAGAACAAACCTAACAAACAGACCTCAAAAAATTAAACAAAACCAGCAAACAAAAAAACCCAAATCTCTTTTCATTTTTATTGTAAAATATTTACTGCTTTTTTCTAGAAAACAACATTAAATATTTCTTCCCCAAGACATTCTGCAAGTCCTAGGACAACCTGAATACAAATTTCATCCCTTCCCCCACATACTTCCCCTAAGGCTTCAAATACAAGTGTCCGCTTTCATACTTTGAAAGGGACTTTTACAGAGAACAATGTGCTAATGTTAATCTGTAGAGCACTCCACCCTTCTGCTTTTGACCTTGTCTCACTCAGCCTGACTGTTAATACTCTGTACAAGATGCTAAAGAATTACAGATCCATTTTCAGCAGCAGAAGTTATGTTGGGTTTTTGATGCGTGGAACACTGATGCTACTTTTACTGCACAGATCCTAGGAGTGAGTCCTCAGAGTTCTTGAATCCAAAAGCATGTTCTGGATATATTCTTATTCTCTGTGAGGACAATGCACAGCCTATTCTACAAATCCTGTTTGTTGTATAAATGAAACCAGGCCATGTGCTCAACATGAGTGCCTTTAAATGCTCCATACAGGTACTGGGTGATTATAAAGAACAAGGATGCTTGGCAGTAAGAATACAGGTGTACACATCAAAAAGAAAGCGAACCACCTAGGTTAGGTAAATAAATTATTTTTGTTGATTTTTAAAGTGCTAATCTTGGAACTTAAAATTCAGCAATCTCTTAACTTGGTTAACAGAGTTTAGTATGTGAGAATGCACAAAGATGTATGAATCACTGAATGAGGAATTGCAACATCAAGATAAGAGAAGATCCTGAACTAACAGAACACACTGAATACTTATTTCTATGTAGTTTAGAAATTAGTCATAATTTGTATAAATGGGAAAGCCCTCTGAAAGAATTTCTCATGGTACTTAGACTATGAAGACATATTTGTTCCATCAACAAGAACCACTGCTTGACATTTCTTTCAGAAGACCAGAAGACAGCAAGTTGAACCACTCCTAATAACTATCACTTTATTGCAGAATCTTTGGAAATAGTTTCATCCTAATGTCAACCGAAGAATGTGGCTTGACCTTGTATGTACCTGTTCAGGAATATCCGAAGAGTTGTGCTCAGTTTATGAAGAGAAAACTGCACTAAACAGGAGTTTGCAGCATTGCATTGGCAGTTTTCTAATGCAATGAGAGAACTTAAATCATGCAGGAAGGTTGAAAACAGCATTTTGATACCTGATGATAAGATAGTAATTATGATAAGTGTGAATTTTGCCTTCTTTTATAAGTTGCTGTTCCACTGATGAAGTTTTTCTCAGTGTTACTGGCTCATCTGAAGGTCAAATGCTGTGTGATAGGAGACTTTTAGGTTCACTGGACAGCCTGGTGTCTTGAAAGGGACAAGCAGCACCAACAAAAGTTGCCTGCAACAAGCACAGAGAAATGTTTACAGTTCCTCTTGGGACATTTATCTGTCTCTACTCATAGCGAGTTATTCCTCTTTTCCATATTTTTTTCCAGTCATTTAGGTATAGGAGCATGCCTCTGTGGTGCCCTTTGAGCAAAGCAGAGTGACGAGATTTAGACTCAAGCACACTAAACAGGGAAGCATAGGAGGGACGACGGATCCTTTGGACACAGACTGAGAGAGCATAAGATCAGTGAGTACATAGGAGATAAAAGGAACTGATCCAAGCACTGCAGAGCCCTGATGTATCACAGATACTAGGCAGATATTTGCAGCATTTTTTCCACTGCCAGATTCTTCTATTGTTTTTGGTGATAATCCATTTACACTATTGTCTCAGCTACAAGGCTTCCTTTCCTGCCTGACAGCTGCTGATACCTATTTTGGCAATATTTCTTATACTTCTGCTTTATTTGCTCAGTCTTCCTCGTTTAAAGACAAACCTGGTTTTGTACATATGAATCCAAAATGTCTGTTACTGATTAGTGTCCTCCTTGGATAATCTTTCTTTTCCCGACAAGAAATTCCAAATGTGGGACATGGAGAGATTATCAAAAGAGTTAGGGAGCAAGAACCCCTGAAAACAATCTGAACTGAAAGAATTCTGTTACTCCTAAGAGATTTCTTAAGCGATCTCTAACTGGCTGTCACGGTCTAAGGTCAGGGCGGCCCCTTAGACCTATAGCAGATGCTCTCTGCTAACACCACTCCCTCCCCAAAGGGGAAGAGAAGGGAATAAGGGAGAGAGACTTAGCGATTAGAAAAGGAAACTAGAACAACTTTAATGAAGATGGAATTAATAATAATAAAAATGGAATATATACAAATATATACAAGAACAGTATCAAACCCAACCCCCCTGATGGTAATTACATCACTGTCACCACTGATGCTGTGGAGCAGGCACTGGGGGAGTCCCAGACTGGGCCCCGCAGC
>WUAM01000107.1:37209382-37224659 GCA_024336885.1 Actenoides hombroni | reverse complement strand
CAGTTTCAATATGAACTTTACACGAGAGGTCTGAAAGATGAGCCTACAATTGTTATTTTAAACTGAACTCAAGCAATTTTATCCTGTAAAAGCTATTTGCAGACAAAATATATTAATAATACTATAGTGTGAAACAACTAGAATGGGAACTTTTTTGTGTATTCTTTGCAAATTAATATTCTACTGGTGAATAAAGTAAAAGCAAGATCATCAGCCATGCAAACAGGACAGCAATAGAATTAAATTTCATTTATGAATAACAGCAAAAGGTAAATCTGAAAAAAATATTTATTTCTATTGAATATGCATCCATTTGACAAACTTCAATTATTACATACTTTCTTATTTTCTACATACTCACACTCCACTTGCTTTATCCTGTATTTTCAGTTGCATTATAATGCAGTAAGACCTTCATGACAGAATATTTTACAACCTTGCAGGACTTGAGGCCTTCATGATAGAATGTTTTATTGTTTTACAACCTTGCAGCAGGGCAAACTGTGGCTACTTTATAACCTTGCTCTGTGTAGATAAAAGGAACTAACTCTAAACAACACAGGAACTCCTTGCAAATGAAGAAGAGCCTCCCGAGATAAGCCGGATCATCCCAATTCTGTATTTAATTGCCTGCGATACATCAGTGCTTTGAGCCAAAGGTGAAAAGTACACTGTGAGGAAGACTGAGGGCCTTCCTCCAGAAGACCCCTGCCCACAACCACCAGATGGCAATGTGCAAGCGCGAAGGGGAGGAGACCTATGATAATGAGTTCCTGGGACTAACCCCACGTACCTCTGGGGAAACTTATGAATATACATGTTAAACTTCATGAATATGAATGGTTTAGCGTAACAAATATGTGTTCCCTTAACCCCTAGGGCACGCATGTTTGGAGGAGCTATCCCCCATGCTACCCGGTGCCCTAATAAAGAATGCATGTTTAATAACACTTAGTTGTTATTGAGTTTTTCTCCGCTTCACCAGGCATGTACAATTGGAGGCAGCTATCCTATCACATCCTATGAGGCAAATTTCATACTTGGTGCCATAATAGAAGAGGGGCTGTTGTGCGACAGGGTAATTTGACAGAAAATAAACCCCCTTGCAATCCAGCTGGTCCTCAGCTATCAGAAAGGCCTGGGGGCGTCTGGGCTTAGATTCTGAGTGATATCCAATTTGGCATTATTAGTCCGGTCGTGTTCAGTGTATCTGAACTCTCCCCTTAGAGCTATAACAGACACTCTCTGTTAACCCCCTCCCACCCCAAAGGGGAAGAGAAAGGAAATAAGGGAGAGAGACTTATCAACTAGAAAAGAAAACTAGAATAGAAAACTAGAACAGCTTTAATGAAGATGAAATTAATAATAATAAAAATGGAATATATACAAATATATAAAAAACCAGTATCGAACCCAACCCCCCTGATGGTAATTCCATCACCGTCACCACTGATGCTGTGGAGTAGGCACCGGGGGAGTCCCAGACTGGGCCCCGCGGCAGACGGGAGCTGCGCTCGGCAGCTGGATTCTGGTACCGGGTTCAGGAACACACACAGACCGGATCGAAGGCAGAACGGACAAAGTTCTCCTTGGGTGCTCCGAGGAAGGAACCGAAAGAGGACCCGAGCCAAGATAAGCAAAAGCTGGCAAAGCAGTCCAAAAAAGAGAGAAGAGCCCAGAGACCCCTTGGATCCCTCAACTCTAAGCCAAATATGATGTATATGGGATGGAATATCTCATTGGTCGGTTTAGGGTCACCTGTCCTGTCCGCTCCTCCCTGCAGGTGCAGCCTTTCACTTTTCTGCACCCCCCAATGTGGTAGACAACATCCAGCAGTGGCCTTGGTCTGCACACCAGTCCTTGGTAGTAACTCTAAACATGGGGTTTTGTCACTGCTAGCAGCAGACACTGTCTGTGAGAACAGGCTGCTAACTTCAGACAGTGTAATTAATTAGAATTGAGCTGAAAAGTAAAATTACTGAACAGAATTAGTTCTGTTCTCACTCAAACCATGACATGGGCGTCAATATACTATGTAACTATGTATGCTATGTTATCAGTAGATAGCTATTTTCCTATAAAATCCTCTGGTATCCTAAAGAATATCAGTTTCCCTAGAAAGTGTATACTACGAGTTTCTAAAATACCTTCCAAAAGTCAAAACTAAGAAATCTCCAACTGGAAGATCTGGATTTTGAAATATTCTTTAAATCATGCAAAACAGAACATGCAGATACTTTCTTTACATATCACGTGGTCTGAAAAATCAGAAATGTAATTCAGTTTCTGCATGTACAGAAGACTTTAGTGGTAAAAACTAAATGGAGTCATGTGCTTCCAAGTTATCCTTAATTTGCAGAATGAAAAAAAGCTTCACACTCTACACAGCATGTACTATTAACTGTTAACACAGATGAGAATGGTGAAGAGAAAAATGAAATAACTGACAAATAAGCTCGTTACTGAAGTTTTTGCTTCTTTCTGTGTTTAACAGAAGTAATGAATGTATATGCAAAAGAAAACCTGGCAACATCAGCAGAGCTCCTATTTTTTCTCTCTGCCCTCATAGAAGTCATTATGGTTGTAAAAGAGACAGCACAACCTTGAAAATGGATTTGCTGCACTCGAATCTGTTACAAATGGTTTGCACAGTGGATTGCTACAGTGAATTTTGCTGTAAAAATGGCAGTTTTGCGTCATTCTACAGAAGGTAAAGGCTACAGAAAAGGAACCTTTCCTGTTAATTTGTCATTTGGTGTTAAGGCATATTGCAGTTATGACAAATGTAATCAGATTTCATTGTTCTCTGCAGAACTCCTTTTGATCATGCCTGAAATACATGTCAGTACTGCAGACATGAAAAAGACTTCAAATTTAACTCACGCAACACTTGCATTGCTCAACATGGTGCATAGCAATATCACTTCTGTAACTGCTATCTATGTATTCCTGTTGATAATGATGCTAAAATGTGAGTGAAGAATGGTTTATTTTCATCCTATTCTTCTCACCTCAGTCAATGTCAGGAGAAGACTTGGTCTGTATTTACTTTCTGCTGTGGTCTTTGTCATGAAAATGAAGCATCAGGATAGTCATTTCCATAAGAAGAGAGCAGAAGGTTAGAAGTAGGAACTGAACACCACATACCATTTGCAGAACTTTAGACGGAACTTTGGTGATATTTTTATGAATGGACATAGAAGAAATGTAGGCTACAAAATAAATGTTAGAAATTTTTTTAGGAAAAGCGTGTGTTAAAAATGTTCATGGCCAAAATAGTATGTCAGTTTCATGCATAGATTTTCACAAGCTCAAAAATGATTTAAGAATACAAACACCATGATTTGCAATAGCACTTCGGTTCCAAAGGATTATAAATGCTTTCAAATATTCAACTCACAGTCTTATTGCATACGAAGGAATAATTACTTTCCAATTATGCAAAATTCCACCCCTAACAATGTAGGAGGGGTTCACATCTGACAGTTCAGATCATCAGCTTTCCAGACTGAATCACACAATGCAAATGGCTTGTGTTGCTGTGTTAATGGTTCTGCTTCGTGCTGTACATGCCATAGACATTTTGATATCTTGTTTATATGATGAGGCCACTAGTAAATTTTGGGCACAAGAAACGGTAGCACAGCGTTTAACTAGCACAGTGTTTAATCTTTAACTTTTACAACTGCAAGAATGAATACAGTGCACAAACAGCAGTATTTTTATTATTTTATTTTTTTATATATATACAGGACAGTTCTGTGATTTGCTGAAAGTCTGCAAAATGAGAAACATTTCCAAAAAACCAAATATAGCAACACAAAGTTTTGTTTTTAAAATTGGATGTTAAGACCACCAGCCTATCTGATAGTTACCTCTTGGTAATTTGCGGGGACTGAAACTACCTTCTTGCTCTCTCTCTCTTCATCATTCCTCTTACTGTGCCTCTGTATCATGATGCTGCATAGGGAGTTCTAGTAAAACAGGCATTTGGTTACTTGGAAAATTCACATGCATGCTTTGTGCTGCCCTGATTAGACTCCCTGTAGCTCCATTCTTTGATCCCTCCCTCTCCCTTCCCTGTTTCCCCAAGCAATCAGCCTGATAAACATGATTCAGTAGACCCATCAGTGATCACTACACAAATTCCATTGAACATCATTTTTTTGTCCTCTCTGATATCTAGAGAACCCTCCAAAGTCCTTCCCATTCCTTTGGAAGGGAGTATTCTCTTTGAAATTTCCTTTGAAATAAAGCAGGTAGCTCCAATATCTAGCAGAAAGTTGAGAGGAAATGAATCAAAACTCAGGAATTCATATTTCAAATCCACTCACCTAATAATTAGAAATGGTTGTAGTAAAATACTATGACTTCATATAAAAAAAAAAATCCTCAAGTCAATTGAAAAAGTACCTAATGTCAGTATAAAAGGCCTGATAATACTTGAGGGAATAAGATCCTAATTTGTTTTGGCTACTGTTTTAGCAGTATAAGAGATTTAACAAATTTCATTCTATCACGCTGAACATCCTGATTTATCTTTCAATCATGTACAATTGTTTTGGGCCTTTTGTTGGATGTAGGCCATTGTATTGAGCCTATTAATGTGAGGAGTTGAGTGAAATCAGTGATTCCTGAGAATAATTCCTCATAGTAGAGAAATAAGTAAAAAAAATGGAGTCCGGACCCTGAAACATTAAGCAAACACTCCCCCTTCTCTGATGCTGGAGGAAGAAGGTATCTTCCAGAGACCTGTCAAATAATTGCAAGCGAGTCCCTGGTTTGGAAGGTATAGATCTAACCCGGGAAACCCTACTGTGCATTCTGTAACCTATATTTTACTGTTCAAAGTCAGCTTTGATTTCATAATGCTGGCAAGGTCTGCTAGCACAGCAATTGAAGCTTTTGTATTTTAAAAGACTTACAAGTAATATTCCTAGGATTTCTAGAGGAAAACACTTCTTACAAAGATGCACTTTTCTCTCTAAAGATTATGTGCATTTTTGCCAAACACTTCAGTTGAATTGGATGAGACTATAAATAGCGAAGACTTCAAAAGTATCTAGGGCTTCAATTTGCTTCTCCCCTTTTGCCTGGCACTCCTCCTCCCTAGCTCTTCCAAACACTTCTTATTTTTATGAAGAAAGAGTCTGTTTATTCTGTTTGGTCTATTAGCAAGATATGTTCCATAAGCAGACTGAAAAGTGAACTTTTGCCACCATTTGGCAGACTTCACTCCCATTCAAATAGGAAACTACTTTGTGTGGTTTTTTTGCAGCTTCCCTCTCCTTAGTCCCTTAATTTATTGGACAAAACCAAAGGAAAAACAAATTTCTTCACCAGTTCTCTGAAGCTGTTCCTTGGAATATTTTATTTTTAAAACTAACTCTTGTTCTTCTTTATACCCATCCCATGACTGTTTCCAACACAGCTCTCCCCACGTCATGGCAGAGCCTTCCTATTCACACCTATATTGATTGATCCCATGGAAAGTGTACTGCTCATTTAACCTTTGCTTCATAATTTGTGTATGCAGCCAATTAAAATCAAGCAGACAAAGCAAATAATTGAGGTAATCCTTGTGTTTGAGGAAAAGGGAGTTGCATGAGGAAGAACATAGAAAAATGAGGAAGAACAGCTTACATATTAGATGTGGTTTAGACTTCTGGTATTGGAGTGTGTATCTGATGTACAGATATCTGTCATCTTTGATGATCAACATGGTAGACCTAGCTGTTAAAGCTTACTGTCCCCTTATGGTAGGTGTCAGAGTTGCATTGGTAGTTTCTTTCTCACTTACTTATTCCTACATTTGGATGAGATGCTATTTCACAACATTTTATTTTGTGTTGATAAGCAGAATTATTTATTTTTTTTAAGTTATTTTATTTTGCATATATGGTTAAAAAGTTCTGTAGGACTAATGAATGTTCTTTTTATAGTGACAAGCTACAGAGCCAAGAAAATCATACATCCTATAAGTTCAATATGTCCTAATAAGTTCAAGATATTAATAAGTGACCTGGATGATGGAGGGTACCCTCAGCAAGTTTGCTGATGATTCAAAACTGGGTGGAGTGGATGATACACCAGAAGGCTGTGTTGTCAATCATCCAGACCTGGAAAGGCTGGAGAGTTGGGTGGAAGGGAACGTAATGAAGTTCAACAAGGGCAAGTTTAGAGTCCTGCAGCTGGGGAGGAATAATCCCATGTACCAGTACAAGTTAGGAGCTGACCTGCTGGAAAGCAGCTCCATGGAAAGGACCTGGGAGTCCTGATAAACAACATGTTAACCACGAACCAGCAGTGTGCTCTTGTGGCCAAGAAGGCCAAGGGTATCCTGGGGTGTGTTAAGAAGAGTGTGGCCAGAAGAGAACCAGTCTACTGCATCATCAGGAGAACCAGAAGGTTCTCCTTCCCTTCTACTCTGCCATAGTAAGGCCACATCCAGTTCTGGACTCCCCAGTTCAAAAGAGACAGGGAACTACTGAAGATGGTCCAGTGGAGGGTTACAAAGGTGATATGGGGACAGGAATATCTCTCTCATGAAGAAAGGCTGAGAGACCTGGGACTGTTTAGTGTGGAGAAGACTGAGAGAGGATCTTATCAACATTTATAAATATCTGAAGGGTGCATGTGAAGAGGATGGGGCCAGACTCTTTTCAGTGGTGCCCAGTAATAGGACAAAGGGCAAGGGGCACAAACTGAAACACAGGAAATTCCACCTAAACAAAAGGAGAAAATTCTTTACTGTGAGGGTGATGGAGCACAGGAACAGGCTGCCCAGAGAGGTTATGAAGTCTCCTTCTCTGAAGACTCTCAAAACCTGCCTGGATGCATTCCCGTGCAACCTGCTCTAGGTGAATCTGCTTTGGCAAGGGGCTTGGCCTAGACAGTCTCCAGAGGTCCCTTCCAACCCCTACCATTCTGTGATTCTGTGATCCTGAGGCTAGTCTACATAGATATCAAGCAGTTATTCAAAGTACACAGTTAAAAAAGAGAAATTTCACAAATCAGAGAATAAATCCATCTGGTTATTTATCTATGTTGCAAATATACATACAGATCAGAAATGTGAGGAAAAACCATGTTTTCAGGAGTATTTCAGAGTCCAATCCTAAGTGGGTACAAACGGCTGGGATACTGGCAAAACTATTTTGTGTTTAATTAACAGAGGGCATTAAATCTGTTTTGATTAGGATAGGCAGACAGTAAGATCAATTATCTTCAGAAGCTTGTCTTTCAGAGAATGGTAAATACAAGGACACACAAATACAAAAGTACTCTATTCACATGGAACTTAAGAAATTTTCATTGCTAATATTTTCTGCAATACTAACTGCATGCACAGTCAGCAGCATTCTTGCTTACCTTAGGCTGTCTCTGAAGGACATGTAATGCCAGGGAGGTTTGTGTCAGACTGTAGATGAATGTTCTGACTGGCAGTGGAGGAAGTTCTGGTGTGTTAATTGACAAAAATATATCAACAACCAGGTTTTGCAAGTTGCAGGTACCCAGGTGAAAGTTTTAATAATTACAATAATAACAATAACAATGGACCCTTTTTCATTTGAAGCTGATAAGCAGCTGCTACAGCTCAATGCTAGATTCACCAGCAGGTGTGTGACAGAAATTAAACTACAGTTGTGTTTGCTGTGACTCTCATTTTATTTTGAATTATTTATAAATAGCACTTGCAGCAACTTAGGCATTACCAAATGATATGCCCTGCAAATGATTAGCTATTTTTTTTCTCTTGAACACATTCTAACTGAGAAGGAAGGAGCTAGATGGAAGATAATGTCAGGCAGGTGCAGAGTGCAATTCTTTTCAGACCTATGACTTCCATTGTAATTTCAGCAATAATGAAGTTTTGAGTGAACTTTTAAAAAGGAAATTCAACTAGTGCTTTAATTGAACTATGTGCTGCAAAGTACCCAACCACACAAATATTCCTCAGCACCATCTGGATGTGTCACAATGTTGTCAGAAAAGTAACCTAAAAATTTAGTGAAATGAGGTAAGACACTGTTCTGGCTCAATTCTTTCCTCATGCAGAACAACTCAGTATCCTGCTACACTATTCCCAAATAGCAACAAATGTTAATACCATGTCAGTCTCCTACTTGACGTCCCATTCAATGGTGCATCACAGATGTGCAATTTGTGCTTTTGATGTTCTTCTGTTACCTTGTCTAGAATACACACAGCTGTGATTTGCTCAGCCCAGGGTCAACCATTTTGCTTAGGCAATCATTCATCTGTCTCCTCTCATTTGCTCCTCCAGCCAACTCTTCATTCCAGCTAATACCCAAATATCTATGCTGCTGGTTTTTTGTTTTTGTTTTTTTGTTTAGTTTTTTTTTCTGTTATATTTCTCATGCTCAGTAGAGATACCTTGTAAATATCCTCAAGGATCTGCTTTGCAATATATTCTCTTAAAATTCACATTTCCAAGTACACATAGAAAACACTTGACAAAGACAGCTGTCCTGTCATACTGCCCAAGCATGTCTTGTTCTTTCCTTGTCCTCCCCTGCCTGTCTGAAAGCATCTGTTGTCCCATTTCCTAGATTACAAGCACTTTGGCAGAATGTTGCAGAATTTATTTAACTGTTTGCCCATCACTAGCAAGTGTCCTAGATGTTGGATGGGGAGAAAAGACCTTTCTATCCCAGTGATAGGCTGAGTCTATTGCGATACCTTATAAAGAATAATATTTGAACTGTGAATGAAGGTTGAGGATCTAAACTTAGAACCTCCTTGTGCCCAGAGCTCTCTGTTCTTCCACACAGGGATAAAAGGGAGCTGTACATAACTGAGAAATGCTTTTAGCAAGAAAATATCAAGACCAGATTTACTGAACTAGACCTTTCTATTGCACAGACTGACACATCAGCTGTGGAGCCAGTCTTCCTTCAACAGAGCAAAGATACCTTCTGCTCAGAAGGCAGTACAGTGCCTCAGGAGTTGAGACCTCTGACACACAAAATAGGGACATGCAGTTAGTGTTTTCATTGTGTGAATAATCTGATTTTACCTATATTAGTTCGGCTCCATAAGGCAGCGGGAGCTTGGAACAGAGCAGGGATGATGCAGACCCTTTGTATTTGAACACAAAGATTATGTTTTTTTCTCTTGTGTTTGCCTACTCAGTAAGGAAAGGTCAGTGCAACGAATGTTTCTCAACCCCATATAAAACCAACATGTCATATTTTCATACCATCACAGGCCAGAAGTCACAGCCCACAGTTGCCTCACTGCAAAAACTCTGGATGCAAAAACAACCGAGAAATAGAAACCATCTCATGGCAGTTTATTATCCATTTCCAGAGGACTTGTGGAAAGAATCAGAGAAAGGGGAGTAGAATAAAAGAAGGAAAGATGAAGTGCACTGTAAGAATGCCCAGGGAACCCAAAAATACACTTCATCATCCAAAAGAAATTTTCCTTCTGCACTCTCATGGATAAAAAATTTTCAAGTCCAGGAAGTAAAGTTTGTTGTCAGTAAAAAGAAAATTTCTGATCACTAATTTGGGCACTGAGGAAAAATTGCAAAATTACACATCCATTCAATGTACCCTCAATCCCCACCTGTCCAAACCTCCCCTATTTTCACCATGATTTCACCAGTGCCTGTCATTCCCAGCGAGGCAAGAGGCAGTGTAAAGGCTGAGGTCATCACTGATCTCCCACACTGCCCTTAGTGTTGGTAAGTCACCCACAACCTCAGTCCCTTGTACTGTCCCTGTCCCTTTTGGCTCAGGGTGTCCCTCTTCAGCCTCTCCCCTACAGCTGACAGTTTCTTTCTTAAATATGCTTGTGCAGGAGCACTGTATGCTCCTCAGATTTACTCCTCCATTTTGGGAGGGGTTTTCCATCACTGTTGCCTCAGCCTCTGAGCTGGCTGCCTATGACCCCGGGTACCACGGATGCTCCCAGCTACATGAACCCTCAAATTTGTGCCCATTACACATGGGCTTAACTTTATCTTTTACTACTGGGCTCTGTATGAGAAACAAAGTTCAGGGAAAAGGAAAAAAAGGCTGTAAATGGAGTAAAGGCTCAGAATCCTCCAATAAATGGAAGTAGTAAATAGGAAAAACGATAAAAGAAAAAAAAATAATCCTTTTTTGGAAGAGTCAGAGAGCTGCTATACCCTTATTTGTTTGTAACCCTTCCCGTATTCCTTTTACTCCTAGTTGTATCCCTACTCCCTCCCTGGCAGGGAGGCCTGCATGGGACATAGGACTCTGCCACCATCCACAGCCTTGCTGACCATGTGCTTCCTTCTCTGTCCACCCAACTCAGTCTGGGGAGGCTGGGGCAGGGCTTCTCCCCACTGGTTTTGGCTTTGTCAGCTCACAGACCTGGCAGAAAAGAAGAAGAAGGGGAAGGGAAAGGACAAATCTACTTGTTCTCCTTGCAGTTCTAGGTTCACATGCCTTAGCATGTTATTTTTGAGATAGGAATGAAAACACTAGCAGCACCCTTCTCTTACCTTTGCTGGAGGACGTTGGAAAATAGATTGATAATTCAGTAATGTTCTAATACGAAGTAAAGCCCATGTAAATAGGTGAAGTGTAGCTTGTGATCGCCCTCAACCAAAGATGCCTGTGCTGGGCAAGGATGACCTTGGTTCTTCTAGGGGAGGGAGTTTCTGGGCAAGTAGCAGTGACTGAGCACCCAGTGATACAGGAGTAAACAAACTCCATGCCATCAGACTTCCTGCAAAGAGTTCATATTGGAAGCATCTTGCTTCAATAAATACTGAGCAGAGTGCTAACTCTTAACCCTGCCTCTGCATTTCCATCTTTTTGTTCTAGCCACTTTTAATTTATCTTCTAGATTTGCTGGAAGGCAGTGATTCCCCAGCACAGGCTTTATATAGATCAGTCCCTTTGCAGCCTTTCAGGTTCAATATA
Source organism: Actenoides hombroni (assembly GCA_024336885.1). NCBI lineage: Eukaryota > Metazoa > Chordata > Aves > Coraciiformes > Alcedinidae > Actenoides > Actenoides hombroni. The sequence continues at coordinate 37,213,734 of WUAM01000107.1, read as the reverse complement.
CAATTTTGCATTCTACAGTAATATAGGATGGAAAGCATGAAAAGGTGGTCAGGGTAATTTCTAGTGTGTGAAATCTTATACAGTGTTGTGATAAGCTATGCAAGCACTGGATCACCACACTAATTCTTTGTCACTGTGCACATGTGCATAAAATCAGCAGCCTTTACCAGCATACCTTATGTTGCTTCTGTGTCAGATATGGTGTGTCTCAATCCGTCAAGAGGATGAGTTACAAATGGTTAGAATGAATGTAGAAGAGTGTTTAAGCCAGAAGCAGAGGTTTCCATTTATTGCACACTAAGTATTTCACGTTATTTGCTAAACTGAGTTGTCATGCTGCTATTGATTATAATTGTCTTCTGTCATTGGCAGATGATAGTTCTGTGCTTTCTGTGTCTAATGAAAATTCATTTTAACTAGAAAATTGTTTTGTACTATCTTGGATTCACTTAGAGAATGTTTGGAAAGTGCTTATGCTATTACTTTTACTTCTTAACACATCTTGAAACCGTTTCTATGCTTAATAAAACTTCATTGAGAAAAATTAAATGGGTGCATTTAATTCTTCAGTGCACCTCACAGTAATGACACACAGAAAACATTTCTGGTTTCTGTAATATGAACATAGGTAATGAGTGGAAAATAAAGGGAATAATCTGGTTTTATCTATCTTCATGTTATTACAAGCAGATAGGAAGTTAATTGAACTTATGTCTCACTTTGAAATCTGTGTGATAAAATGCATCAGTAAAAACCAGGTATTGAAGCTCAATGATACCTGCCCACTGCAATCTGCCTGAAGTCCTAGAAGTTAAAATAAGTCTGAAAGAGACTTCAACACTGAGATAAAAGCTAGCCTTTTAAAGTGGCATAAAGATGGTCAAACATGTCTTTTAACTCTAGTATTTAACCCAGTGAAGGCTGATGGTCTCATCTCAACTCCCTCTGCTTTCTAGCCTCAGGAAGTGACTGAAGCCTTGTGAGAGGAAAGGAGATGAAGCCCTGGGGCATGCCTGAGGTAGTGGAAAATCATTGTCCTAGTTTCTCTGTCAGAGTGGATGTAGTAGAGCAACTGTCTTCTTCATTCCTTTGGTCCAGAAATACATCTTAATTCTTGAGCTAAGTTTCTGTAGGTCAATGTGAGGATCTACTAAAGCAGTGTGAGTGAAGAGGAGAAAGGGGAGACAAATGGAGAAATCTGTCTTCCTGATGGAGAGTTTCCAATTATGCAATCTTATTGTGGGAAATACACTGAAGGAAGCTATATGGTATCTTATTACCCTCTCAGATACATACCGCTATGGCTACTAGTTTGGGCAGAAAACAACACAATGAGCTCTTTTCGTTATTCTGAAAAATAGATGAATAATAAATCCAAAATCCAAATTTCTGCTGTGAAAGAGTGCACACTTCTAAAAAGATACAATTGCCATTTTGCCATATGCCATTTTTGAGCATGTCTTGTTGTAGAGGGAACCACCTGTATCTGAGGCCAATGACAACACTGATGTGTTTATTATTGCATTGTGTAGATGCTAGGAGAACAGACAGCTGAACTTCAGCAAAAGGAATGTTGATTTCTTAGTAAGTCACTATTCCTAAACATAAACCATATAAGTTCATTTCTGCAACAAGTTTCATAGCTGGAGCCTTTAGTATTACTATAATGTAACAGCTTACCTATAAATAGCATCATAAAAACAGTACCATATATAAAATGCTTAGAAAAATGCTGGATTTTTTCAATTTTTGAAGTAATTTACAGTTGAACTATAAATCTATTACACTCAATTTATTTTTATATTCCAAATGACATTTTAAAATTAATTGATTCTCTTTGTGGTGTCATCTAAGTTATGAAGGCAAAAGACAGAGAAAAGATGGGGAACAATGACACAAAATAAGTAGTAAAAATAATGCAATTTATTCTTATTATGGAAAACTGTCCTTGGTTGCCATATATATATATAGTGGAATTCCTGCAGTCTTCAGATTTCTGAAGCCTTTGACAGGTCGCTAATATAGGATCTAATATCCACTTCTAGTCAAGTTGAGCAAGATGCATCTCCAACTTACGGAATACCTCTATGTATTTTTACTAACCTAATAGAAAATATTAAGCTTTTCAACTCTTCTTCTCACTCTTGTATCCATTTGGTAGCCTCTCAAAACAGCCTGCTAGAGATTACATCCTGATCAGCTTTTTGTAATTTACCTTTGGATGCAACACACAGAAGGAACCCAGAGAATACCCTACATAGGTTGTTTGTCAAAAATGGAAAACCCAGTCAAGGCTTATTGTAATGTTGAATTATACTGGTACTGTGGTCCAGCTTTTCAGATTCAGTCCTTGTAATTTTAATGCTACTCACCTCCCACACTGTTATTTACTTTGCCTGATAAACAACAAAGCATGCTGACAGCAAATTATTCTCCCCTTACATTTCTCTCCTACAGATGATGGAAAAATACTTAGAAATAAATTGCTGGAGCATAAGTGCCATTTCTCAGAATTTCACAGTCTTTGATGCTAACACAGTTAATGCACAATAGGCTTTTAAATGTAAATATTAAATGTACATAAAAATCACTAAAGAAAATACAAATACCTTATATTCTGTCTCAGATCTGGCCTAGCTACAGTAAAGATTTCCTTATTGTTTTTCTCTCCTGAAAGAGCAATTGTTCCAGAAACACCAAGATGAGTGCTGCAGTTGAGATGCTTGAGGGAATGTTGCCATCCAGATGGACCTTGAAAGGCTTGAGAATTAGGCCAATGTGAGCCTCATGAAGTTCAGCAAGGTCAAGTGCAAGATCCTGTACTTGGGTTGGGGCAATCACCACTATCAGTACAGACTGAGTGATGAACGATTGAGAGCAGGCCTGCAGAAAAGGACCTGGGCATACTGGTGGAACACCTCTCCTATGAAGAAAGTCTGAGAGAGTTGAGACTGTTCAACTTGGAGAGAAGAGGGCTCAAGGGAAACTTTACTGTGGCCTTTTGATACTTAAAGGGACCTTATAAGAAAGACAGAGAGAGAGACTTTTTACCAAGGCCTGTAGTAACAGGACAAGGGGTAATGCTTTTAAACTGAAAGAAGGTAGGTTTAGATTGGACATGAGGAAGAAATTTTTTTCGGGTGAGGGTGCTGAGACACTGCAACAGGTTGCCCAGAGAAGTTGTGGATGCCCCATCCTTGGAAATGTTCATGTTGCATGGGGCTTTGAGAAACCTGATCTAGTGGAATCTAATTAACACAGTAAGTTTTCAAAATCTCACATTCCCTTTTCAATTGACTGATGTTCCTTTTTGTTCCTTCTTTCTAAAACATGTTAGTTTACAGGTGCCATAGTTGACTGTTGATCTTCCAGTGATTCAGCATAAACCTCAGGGTTCCACCTTAAAAAAGTTTGCAGGACCTTACAAGTGTAAAGTTGGGACTGGATGAATTTTTAAAATCAGACAATAAGATATGGAGTGGGCTTGGATTTTAATGTCATTTAGGAGCTGCTGAATACTTCACTATTTCATTCCAGACCTCAGCTTCTAGACACTTAACATTTTTAACATAAAGCTATAGAGCCCTCTCTATGGATATTAACCATAAAATGAGGATAATATTTTGAAGACATGCAATGAACATCACTTAAATGTACTTTCAAGCTTCGCTTTTTATTATACACAAGCTACGGTGATAAAAAGTATTAAGGTTGCAAAGACAAGCACTCTAAAGCAATATTCACTCTGTACTTTCTTCCTTTGTGAGCTCTCTTGAGCAGAGATGCTCTTTTATATTAATCCATCAAATACCAAGCTCATTCTTGGGAGTATACGAATAAATAATACTAAGAATAGATTCCGAAGAGAAGCAATGTCATAATGAAATTTTGGATTTAAGGTGGATGGCATAAGTAGTACATTTTCATTTTGCAATTTGAAGGCATTTTCTTCAGATTGCAACCCTCTTCTTGCTACCTTATACAATAAATATTTTATCCCATAAATCTGTTTGTCAAACCTGGAATATTTTTCTGGTTAATCAGTTGACTCTCATTTTATTATATCCTAGAGCACAATTCTTCACTACCACTGCTCACATATCATAAAAGAACTAGAGCATAGCAGTCAATGTCCCATTAGTAGACCGTTCAAGCACCCATGTACAGAAATGCTAAACTTCTACCATCCATTACCACTTGTCACGGTTTAGGGTCAGGGCAGTTCCTTAGACCTATAACAGATGTTCTCTGTTAACACCCCGCCCTCCCCAAAGGGGAAGAGAGAAGGAATAAGGGAGAGAGACTTAGCAATTAGAAAAGGAAACTAGAACAGCTTTAATGAAAATGAAATT
>WUAM01000107.1:37191028-37209282 GCA_024336885.1 Actenoides hombroni | reverse complement strand
TAGTGTTTATGTGTATATGCTTGAGGTGGCGATAAATGATTTTGGCTTTTGTTGGTGAATTGCGTGGTTCTTCTGCTTCTTGGGTACGTGGTGTTTGAGGGTGGGGTGGGGGGCGGGGTGAAGCTTTCTTTTAGCTCTTACATTTGTGCCATTTGATGCTTAGTTTAATTTTATAGCTATCTTTGATTTAAAAATGTAAGTAAAAACTGCTGTTTGCTGTTCTTGGCTTCAGCTGTCATTAGGATGTAAGTCATTCAGTGCAGTCAGGTAGGTGAGCTTCTAGGGAGACACACTTCAGGGCTGATTTCTGATGTGTGAAAAAGAAGAGAGGTGCTTGGCTTCCTCCAGTACTTCAGCTGTAGATGGAGACATCTGTCTAATGAAATTCTTTTAACATGAAATATATGTTTCTTAAAAAACTATTTCACTGCATATATGGATAGGAGGTATGTTCTGGAAAAGCACTTTTCTCAATTACAGGCAAATTAATACTTTGAATAAAAGGGGGCTTCCACTTGCATTTCATTCATTGCTAGTTAAAATTGTCTTCCACTCAAAATGCTATCGTTACTTTTCTTCCGATTTGGAAATCAGTTGCAACAGTCCAAGGCATCTGTTTCCTCCAAAGCATTTTAATTTATGTAATATAAAAAGAAGTCTTCTTGATACTTGAAAAACAAATTATGCCATGTGTTTATCAACAAAATAAAACAGATGTACAAGATAACTACAGACTAAAAATAATCTGGTTTCTGATAGCTTTGCTGTAACAGCTATAGTCATGCATTTCCTTCAGATCTTTAAAATAAATCCTTTGTATTTTGAAACATGTGAGTCTTAGGTAAAGATTTTACCTGAACAGCTTACTAACAAAAGGCTAGAATGATTCCAGCCTTGCAAAGGCCAGATCTACACATGGGGAACAGTACCACAAATTACTGTACAGGCAGATAATTTCATCCATCATTTGTGCATGATGAAGAGATCATTTTAGGGGTGCTGTGCAAAATGGCTTATTATGTTGCTTACTCTTGAAATAGCACCGAAACACCCTGAGCAGCCCTATGTCTGTGTAACAGCTTTTGAAATGTATAACCCTAGCACCCCTAAAAGCTGTTCTTCTCTGGTTCACACAATCTTGTCCATAATCTCTCCTCCAGATACTGGGGAGGCATTGGTTTTCCTGGTGGAGTCAGGACTGTTGGGAATGTTCTGGCTACTATGGGTAGAGTGGAAACAGTAGGGCTTTGGGTCACCTAACCTAGGGATTTTATCTGTTTGGGATTTTATATGCAGCTAGATATTTCAAACAATTCTTTCCTCTACTTGCTTAGTTAAAAGCAAATGCAGTGAAATGCAAAAGTCTGTTGATGAACAAAGAAGTTATCTTGTCAGTTGTCCTTAGTTAACAACGACTGTGAAAACAGTCACTGGATTTTGATATATCTAGACAGCTCTGATTTTGTAATCAAGAGCTCTTGCTAACCTGTTTCAAACCAAAACTCTCTTGTCCTGATCTACAGCAGATTCAACCAGCATTGCTATCACAAGTCATAATTTAATAAACATGTTTGGTGATAAGGGTGTTTTTCCAGGTTTGGGGTTTTTTTAGGTTACCTCAGTCTATTGAACTGTGTTTTCCTGACTTCTTTGCATCTCTAGCATACAGCCTGTTAGTGAATCAATCTGTTTCAAAGATGGCATAACTAAAGCACAGTTTGGTTTTTTTTCTCTTTTCTGTGATGAGAAAAACTTCAGATATCTGTTTCTCTCTTATTTTTAACCTTGAGGTTTGATCTTTAGTGACAGTTTAGATTTAAAATCACTTCCTACTGTATCACATCAATAGAGTGATTGAAGGGAACTGGAATCCAAGCTGTTTACTCACTTAGCTGTCAGAAAGTTTCCCTTCAAGGGAAGCACTTCAATTAATGTTATACAAACCACAACAGCAGTGGAGACTGGCCTGAAGCCATATATATGGGTGTCAGTTAAATTCAGATGTCAAATATGGCTTTTAATTACAGACCTACAACTCCAAATCAGTGGTGTTTGAAGCATGCTTCACTTTGGTAACCCATGATACCTGAAAGTGAGGCAAGAGCCTACATGTGAAGGTACGTGGCACGGGCTCCGTGCGCTTTGAACTGTGACTATGAAAAGTCAGATAAACACATAGGAAATACATGTTCATTTGCTCATCCACCAGGGTGTCTAAGAAGTAAATAGACTTCTGTTCCTTTCACAATATCTTCAAGTGTTGGAAATGGCATTCTGGACAGAGTAGTCATGGGGTAAAGGTACCTAAGAGGTCTTCCAGCTCCTCCAGCTCTGTATGTCCTGCATGAGACTGAAAGTTCGTCCTTTGGGCAGTCATTTTTGGAGAGCTTGTTAAGACTTGTGTGGATGTTTTTTAATGTATATTTGTAATTCAGCTCCCAGATATTCACAGATTTCCATGTCATCCGTAGAGCTCCTCCAAAAGTAATTATTTGAATACTTTGAATAAAATAAATTAAAAGAATGACAGTTCACCATTCAATTCAGTTGGAGATAACATTATTCCAGGCAAAATTTTTTTTCTTTCCTTTCTTGCATATTGAGTGTTGTGCTGACTTTTCCTGTTAGTAAACATCATAGTAGCACACCACTCAGTTAGCTTAGTGCTATGTGCTTTCTTTAACAGTATTCTCAGTACCTGAGACTTTTCCTTTTACTCGGGAAAATAGAAGAAAAGTTACTGTTCAACAGCATACATTTACAAATGGAAATATGTAAATTCCAATTACAGGAGATTTTCAGGTTTTGTATTCACAGCCAAGAGGCAATTAGGCATTTTACATTTTCCAGATTTGTCCCTTTCACTTGTCCAAAACTAAAATAATTTCTCCTTTTAATTCTTGCTGTAGTTCTGGGATCACAACAGCAAGGCGCCTTAAATATTTGAAACCCACCATTGCTGAAGCAAAACTAGGGCTTAAAGCATGGAGTAAAATCAGCCTGACATCTGCCCTAAAAATGCATCTTTGGAAACAAGAGTACCTGTGAAATATTATTGCAAACCACGGTGAGTTAACAAAGACTTTAAAGTGAAGAGTGTTTAGATACATAACATCTAGAACTCTGCTTCAAGAAATACCTAAAGGGTTTTTTTTCGTAACTTACATAAATATATTGAAGTCTTCTCAAGCTCTCCACAAGAGAGCTCTTTCACTTGCAGCCCCCTATGCCACTGTAAGCAGATGCCCTGCACAGTGTAGTGGGTGGGCAGCATCCTGGGTGCCCTGGGGAGCCTGGAGCACCCTTCCTTACTCAGAAAGCCAGTCAGACCCTGATTCTGCTGATTCTCCTGGACAGTGAAATAAGTTCAAATAATCAAAAGTCCTTAAAAAATACAGTGTCATTCTAACCAAATTATGAAACCCAGGCAGAAGAGAGCGGTGCCTCTGCACCCACAGGACAGGTAGTTCTCAAAATTTATGGATGTCTACAGAACCTTTTCAAAGAGGCAGTTAGGCCTGGTATGCACAAAGAAAACCGTACTGGGAAGTAGCTGCAATAGTTTTCATTTCTGGTAATAAAGAGATTTCTAAGCACAAAATTTATAGTTATGTTAAAATGTTGGTGGTCTTGTTCCCCCGTCTTGCATGTTTTATTCATATCTAAGCCTTAGCACAGCAGAAATTTGGATAGTACTGGTCAAACTTTCTCCCAAAGGCTCTATTTCTGGACAGCATACACTTGATAATTCTGACACACAGATTTTTTGTTTGGTTTTTTTCTGGGTGCATTCATATGTTTAAAAATTTAGTATATTCTTTAATGCAGAGTAGCCCACGAGAGCCATTTTTCTATTTGTGTAGAGATGGGCATATATATATTTACACAAAAGTTTGTCATCAATGACTGTACCTGTATATGTCTGGAGAGAAATAATCTTTTAAAACTTTGAATTATTTCCCACTAATAATAAAAAAATACCCCATACTATTTAACTTCCTCATTATACACAGCTGAACATGTGTGCTCATTTCCTTTTCAGAACTCATTGAAGAAGGTGCTAATGAGGGTTAGATACAGTCTTAATTGGGTTACAGTGTATTTGTGAGAGATGAAGAAGGAAGGCAAAAGTCCTTGCTCTGATAAAATGAGTGGAAGTGACCAAATATCCCAGACTTCTCATTGCTATGATAATGTCATTTATTCCAAATAGTTACAGAACATTTCACTTATAAGAAAAGTATTACTGGCTCCTATTCAAGCTCTTTTGCCCTGCTTTAATGACAAAGAGTGCCTGCAAATGAAATTTATCTGTATTTAACTGAGTGTTTCTCCATATAAGAGCAATCCTTAGTGGCATCATGCTGGGATTCAGCTGCCTGCTACATGTTTTTGTCACTGGGCCATAGTGGCTTTGGGAGAAGCTACCATGATGTACAGTGGGCCTGAGAGCTACTGGACAGCATTTAGCTTAGTTTAAGCTAAACTGTCTTTAGAAAGTCTCCAAATTCTGGCAGTTGAAGTCCTCATTCAGGTCCTCAGTTGAGTGTGGGATTTGTAGTGGCATAGGAGCTGTATGGTTTTTCTGCCTGACTTCTGAATTGTCACTGAGCTATGCCAATTTTTAAATTTTTTTTAAATAAAGATGTTAAATTATTGAACTATTTAAAATAATTAACTTACTTTGACAGTGCTGTACTGAAATGTAAATTCTTTCAAGGAAAGCATAACTGCTTTCATACATAGGTGTATCTCCTAGGGAAGCATTTCTGAAAGGCTTAAATGCTATATAATACTTAAGACATATGCAAATTGGAAAGGCTTACAATTCATAAACAAAAATTAATTTCTTCCTAGTGTTTCCATTTACTGACACTGGTTTCCATTTGCTGATTATTCTGTAAAGGCCTTTCCTGCTTTCCACAAGCAGCTCTCAGATGATCTAAGTGATTAGCACGGGAAAAAGGCAAACGATGAGACGTTTTTAGCTTGCTATCGCTCTTGAGAATATAGGGCAGCATGCAAAATGTGTCGGTGTGCGATGCTTTGCTCCAGGAGTTCCCATGAGAACTGCCTGCCAGAAGAAATTAAAAGGATAAATGAATACCAAATGAGGGACTAACACAAGCAAAACACCGTGATAAATTTAGGGCTGGATTACCAGGGTCTGTGAGGAGGAAATTATGATAATCAGAAATTCCTTGAGTGGTTGGCTCTGAAACTACAAGAAAGAAAGGGAGGAAGAGTTGCCAGAGATTAAAATAATTAATAAGGTTACTAATGATGATGAAATTCAGGTGAAATAGTGATTCCTGGAAGACTGCAGTTGGAGCAAGGATGATGAGAGGCAGCTTGAGGAAAATGTAGTATTTTTTTCTGTTGATGCCAGCTCAGAGGTTACCAGGACTGGTCAGTGTCACAGCCTTTAGGAACTGCTCTTCTTCCAGAATGTTCATGAATTGGTTTTATGTAAATTGCCATTTCTCTCTGCATTTTACAGCAAGAAATGCATGCTTAAGAAGTGCAGTGTTCTGCCATAAATTTCACCAGTAATTAGTGGTTGGGCAGCTGTGAGCCAGGAGCGAGGTAAAGATAAAAAGCATGCGTTTTTTGGTTAAGTGCATCATGTGGCAAAGAGAGCACCAGTAGTGGATGGGGAGGAGGGAGTTTACTCCACACTTTTATCAGATATTTGGATTTGTCACTAAATCTCAGTGTCTAGAAAACCGCATGTGCTTTACAATGCACTTACTAAAACCTTTGTGTTATTCACCCTTATATCTAGAAGATAAACTCTGTCTGGAAAGAAACTGTCTTCCAATGAAATCACAGCATCTTACAGCAATCTCAATGCACTTGCTTGTGTGTATTGGTCTCTGAAATACCGTGCAGCACAGGGTGATGATTAATAGAATATTTTGTTCCATTAATGTGATTTTTTGCACGGCTGGTCCTAGTTGTTCTTAAAGCCAGTGACACCTTAAAGTGGTCTTCAGCTCCTAGGGCAGAAATCCTGGTACCAAATCCTGTTTGGTTTCTGCACATAAGCAGAAGAATTAGTGATGTCATACAATTGTGGAGCAAGTTTTTGGTTATTTCAATTAATGGCTTCTTTAGATAGCCTGTGAGCACATTGCTCTGGTCTGTGCCACTGTGTCCCCCACTGGGAGTAGACACCATCCTGTTTCCCCATCATCCACAAGCAGTGACCAGGTTGCTGCTCAGCCCTGCTTCTTATTTGCCTTGGACCAGTTCACAGGTTTACCGTTGCATGCATGTAATGTGTTACTGAGTAATGATCTTAACCATGAGTAAATGATCCTAGAAAAAAAATAATGTTAAGTATCATATTTGGGCTCTTGGGGTACTTGGTACGCTCCATCTAACTCCTTTACAAAAGAACAGGGATACTGGTTTACATCTCCTGGAAAATTAGTTGCTTTTAGAGTCTTGGAAACACCTCCCAGGCTGCAGTTGCTATGGTGACAGATGTAGTATAGAGATGTAGATAGATTGCCTGAGCAATACTAGCCAATCATCTTTTACACTTCACTTTTATACAAATAAAACAACTGTCATTTGTTGGGGCTTGGGGTTTTTTTTTGTTATTGTGGGGTTTTTTCTCTTCACTTTTACAAACTTTATTATCCCTGATCCTATGATCTGGCCAAGGCGGTCAATAGCATCCTGGCTAGTAGCAGAAATAGTGTGGCCGGCAGGACTAGAGAAGAGATTGTCCCCTTGACCTTGGCGCTGGTGAGGCTGCACCTAGAATTCTGGGTTCATGTTTGGGCCCCTCACTACAAGAAGGGGTGCTGGAGCGTCTGCAAAGAAGGGCTATCAAGCTGATGAAGGGTGTGTAGCACAAGTCTTATGAAGACCAGCTGAGGGAACTGGGGTTGTTTAGCCTAGAAAAAAAAGGAGGCTGAGGGGGAGACCTTATCACTCTCTACAACTACATGAAAGCGGGTTGTAGCAAGGTGGGGGTTGGTCAGTTCTCCTATGTAGTAAGCAACAGAACAAGAGGACATGGCCTCAAGTTGCACCAGGTGAAGTTTAGATTAGATATTAGGAAAAATTTCCTCCCAGAAAGAATTGTAAAGCCCTGGAATAGGCTGCCCAGGGAAGTGGCTGAGTCACCATCACTGGAGGTATTTAAAAGACATGTAGATGTGGCACTTAGGGACATGGTTTAGTGGTGACCTGGCAGTGCTGGGTTAACAGCTGGACTTACAGGTCTCCTAAAGGTCTCTTCCAACCAGAACAATTTTAAGATTCTGTGATTCTGTAACTGAAGGCACATGATCTGTGTCCATGAGGTTTGAGTGCAGACCCTATGGTCATGGACCCTATGGTCCCTCTATATGAGCACAGTTTGGAGCATGAGACAATGGCTGTTAGTTAAATATATATTTTTTGATAATCAATTTATTCCAACATGCAGGAATAGTTCTGGTTTTTCCTCTGTTGCAGTGTGCATTCAGTGAAGCTGGGTAGTAAACACCAACTCCACTTCAAACCCTGAGGTTCCCCAATGCTAATTGTGTTCAGATGTCCACCCAGCATTTTTCAAAAGAGAGATATCTCTGCTAGGTACTGATGGGTGGCTCGTAGTATTAGAACCCTGTGAAACCAAACACAAAATAAGAGATGTTAAATATTCATTTGTCTAAGTTATTAAAGTATGTGCTGCTTACAGTTTTAACACTTGGCCATGTATTTACTATTTAGTATATTTTCCACACCCGATGGCTATGGTTTTTTGGTTTTTTCTGGACTTCAGAAATTAGCATGGATTCAGTCTTCTAGATGTTCTTTATGACCAGTTGAAGATAAGAAAGACCCTCAGAGGGCAGTTAATCCTACTTATTTTCAAGATCACAGGTTGAGAGGGGTCACTCTGTGAAGATGTATCTTTCTCTCCAGTCTTTTCAGCAAGTTTGCTGATGACACGAAACTGGGGGGATTGTCTGATTCACCGGAAGGCTGTGTGGCCATTCAGCAAGATTTGGACAGACTGAAAAGCTGGGCAAAGAGGAACCTAATGAGGTTCAGCAAGAGCAAGTGCAGAGTCCTGCACCTGGGAAGGAACAACAAAATGCAACTATACAGGTTAGGAGGCGATCTGCTAGAGAGTAGTTCCGTGGAAAAGGACCTTGGAGTCCTGATAGACAGCAAGTTATCCATGGGACAACAATGTGCCCTTGTGTCCAAGAAGGCCAATGGTATCCTGGGGTGATTTGAGAAGAGTGTGTCCAGCAGATCGATGGAGGTTCTCCTCCCCCTATACTCTGCCCTAGTGAGACCTCACCTGGAGTATTGCATTCAGTTCTGGGCTCCCCAGTTCAAGAGAGACAGAGATCTACTTAAGAGAGTAACAGAGGGCTATGAGAATGATTAAGGGACTGGAACACGTGCCTTATGAGGAAAGGCTGAGAACTGGGGCTTTTTAATTTGGAGAGGAGAAGACAGAGAGGGGATCTAATTAATGTCTATAAATATATGAAGGCTGGGTGTAAAGAAGACAGGGGCAACCTCTTTTCACTTGTGCCTTGTGATAGGACGAGGGGCAATGGATTCAAGCTCAAGAGCAGGAAGTTCCACCACAAAATGAGGAAGAACTTCTTCACTGTAAGGGTTACAGAGCACTGGAACAGACTCCCTAGAGAGGTTGTGGAGTCTCCTTCTCTGGAGACTTTCAAGACCTGTCTGGATGCATTTCTGAGTGGTCTGCCCTAGTTTTGGTCCTGCTCTGGCAGTGGGGTTGGACTTGATGTTCTTCAGAGGTCCCTTCCAACCCTTAACATTCTGTGATTCTGTGAGAACAGTTTTCATTTTTAGGTTTTTGCTACATCAGATGACCCAGTCAGAATTAGACAAGCTCCTAATAATGTCCACAGGCTGCTTAGTAACTCCACATCTGCAGTTAGCTATTTTCTCATTTATTAATTGATTTGAACTCAGAGCAATTGTTTCTCCAGTTAGTAACCTGGAAGGAGCTTGGGAAGTTAACATCAAGTGTTTCAGTATGGTTAAGTCATTGCTAGAAGTTATTTTAATTCTTTTACATTTATGCATTACTTATTCCAACCAGGAAGTACCTTCCTGAATTTTACAACTTTTTATCACATTGCAAGATGAAAAGAGGCAGGTAAATTCTGGTTTTAGAATAAAGTTCTAAATTTCTTCCACCATTTTTTTTTTTCTTTAATTGTCATTTTAGTGGTATTGCCTCTCCTATATTGTTAAGACATAGCTCAGCAAGGGAAAACCATGAAATACAGAATCAATCACTCATTTGAAATTTGGTAGTTACTGTTTGTTAAAAGGTAATCCCTGAACAAAAAAAAAAAAACAAAAAAACCCCATACAAGATAGTAATCCAAACATCTATTTCAAATAGCTCTATTATATTTCTTTCAGTACTAGAAAACAGCTGCTATGTGAAAAAAAGCAAATGGAGTCTTTTTCAGCTTTCTCTACACTGCACAAGGCCATTCCATGAAATAAATAGAGGAAATCATAATGGTTTCAGCGTCAGAGGATGCCTCTCTTTGTTAGCTGAAGGGCTCTCAAAAATACGGCTTTGAATACTGTATTCGAGGGTAATACATTTTTCTGGAACAAATCAGAAGAGCTTTCTTCATATCCTGACATGCCTATTCAGAATTTCAAGTTGTTAGCTATAAAATACTCTTCAAGTTTCACTCCCTTCTCCTATATTTCAGTAAGAAAGACAACTCTTAATGTGTCAAAGGTTACTGAGACAGCTTGCCTGACTTCTGGGTTTTATATTTATGGTAATTTTCACTAAGTTCAAGGAAAAATGTAAGCAAAAGAAAGACTACTGTAATAGGATTAAAGGAAAATGTGTAAATATTTATCTGGAACAATGCATAAAATAATTCTCACACTTCATATTAGTCTAAAATAACTAGGATAACAGCATCAAGTATGGAAGCAATTCTGTCACCTCAAGTAATTAGTATTTTAGTAAAGTGTGAATAGTAATTTATTATGAAGTAAATAAAAATCTGGAAATGGCTAGATTTATTTCTTTCATCACTTGCAACTTTTTCTCAAGGAAAAATGAAAGAAAATTTCAAATTGAATGTTGGTCTTTAATATTATTATCCCAAAATGCTTGAGTTCAGGTTCTTTATTCCTTTCATATCACAGCTACAAGGAAAGTAGGACTGAAAATAAAAACAAAGAGCTGAAAAGCCTGGAATTGAATGTCAAGGGGCTTGGCTGTTCCTTCCCATTGATGCCTGCAGAGAGTTGCTATTTCTACACAGCCTGCTTGGGAACAGAGCATGTGGCTGGACAGAGAGAAAGGTCTTAATCTTGTCCTCCCTCTATTGCTTTGGCTAATGGAGCTTAATCAGTGTGTGAAAGTCCAAGAGTCAAAGTAGGGAAGAGGGAAGGGAACAGTCATAATTTGCAGCTCATTGATTTCTCCAGTGCAAAAAGAAAGGGAAGTTTTCTGTTTTAGACATATAATTCGTACTTGCTGTTGCTACAAGCATGTAATCTAATGTACAGGGTGTTGAAGTGTCTTCTATGTGTTTCCCAAGAATTACTTTTCTCTATAAATAAATAAGTAAACCATTGTTTTCTCTATAAGAAGTAAACCACATGACTTAATCTGAAGTCCTAACAGTTGTTTAATTTGATCATATGTGGAGGTATGTGAACCATGATGAAGGTGAGAGGAGAAGAGCTACCATTGACTCATGGAGCCAGCGCTCACTTGCCATCACTGTAGTTCTCTGTGGTCTGCTGTATTATGTAAGTTGTTCTGCAAAACATCCCATTTCCTCCTAGTGTTTCCATGCTTTTAGTGCCAATAAAGAATGAGAAAAATTATATTGAAAAATAACGAGATGTTCATATTTTCTCTCTCTGTGCTTTCCCTTTTTCTGTCATCTTCGTTTGCTTGCCGTCCTGCGCATCGGTCACATCACAGCTCACTGTGGGAGGATGGTTGTAGTAGACAGCTGAATGCTATGCCGCTCCAGCAGGGCAAGAGGCTCTAAATCGTGTCCTTATATATGCAATGCCTCAATTACGAAGGGGTGAAAAAAGCACAACTTAAAAATAGGAGTGAAAAGAAGCCTCAGCTTAAAAAAAGGAAAATATTTCATGCCATACACAATCTTTTTAGATCCTTGTAGGATCTACTTATTGCAGGATAAGTTTCAGAATCAGTGCTCATTTGGATGCATGAAAAAGCAGACCAGTGCTCTGTTCTTCTAACAAAGCCACACTCAGCACTACTTTGGAAACATTTTCTTTGGATAACTATCACTTGTCTTTATTTTAGTGCAATCTCTGAAAAAACGATCATTCACTTTTATACCAGTACTGTGAACTCAGGTTGCGTGGATAGCAGATCAATATTAATGCTCTTTCCCTGCCAAACTTGAAATCACAACTTCTGCTGTCACTAAAATCTATGCGTTTGAGTGAACTTGGAACAAAACTGCAGTGCCAGCTCACCATCTGATCACAGCTTAGTGGAGTGGGCTTCAAGGTTTACTGAGCCAGCTGACAGTGATAGCCCACAGTAACATAACTCTAGTCATAGCATTCTTAGACTTGTCATCTTCTGTGGTGTCTGAAATCCTGATACATTGTCTGTCCACGCGTAGTGTGTCTAGAATCCATAAAATAAATGCCATGTTGCAATTAACATCACAGGTATTTCAAAGTATAAAGCTGTTAGGGTGGCTTGCCTGTAGGGTTTTCTGGGAACACATTATATATGACACAAAAAAAAAAAAGCTTAAAGGAAGAGATGAATAAGGTTTTGTTTAGCCAGAAAGCATGAACTGAAAATATTAATAACTAAGATATGTAAGTCTCTATATTAATGGTGCTCTTATTTTTTTGATGTAGAGATTACTTGCCTTAATCTTTTAGATAGAGAGTGACAGTGAGCTGCTATGAATTAAACAATTCTTTACCTCAGTCTTTAACAGCTGCTAAGAGAATATCATGCAATGGAAAGTACAAAGTCTGGTCTAGTGTCCCCAAATCAGGTGTTATGAAACAAGTCTCCCTTCTATGGTTGTAGTGGTGTTATTTTACTATGCAGTTTTTGAGGAAGAGAGAAGTAGCTGAAGACCATTGTCTAGCCAGTGATATCCTGTCTCCAGCTCTGCAGGAACAACATTGCCTGTTTTATCTTATGAGACTGCTTCAGTTGAAGAATATTAAGAGGACTCTGAAATAGACCTTCTACACTTATTCTTGAAAATATTGAGATTGGCAGCTAATAAGTAGTGCCTACCTGCTGATATCACTGTTCTAAATAGTAAAGGACCAGCTAGAGGAGTCCAGTAATGAGGAAATCCCTTCAGATGGAGCTTTGTGCAAGCCTATATGGGAGGATATATTGTAAAGGAAAATTATAGTTCATTCTGAAAAACTCAAGTCTATATTCAATGCATGTGAACCTGTAGGCTTGATCATGACTGTCTAAGGCACTATTTTTCTGGGGGGTTGTGAGGTGCATTTGCAGTTTCACAGTAAGCTCAAATAATCCCAGATGTTTCCTTTTCTTATTAAATTTTGATGCTTTGGACTTGGACATTATTAATTGATTGTATTGACCAGCACTTTGGCTACATTTATAGTTGCTTATTTAAATATAAATAATGAACCATGCTTTTCTGGAAGTTTCCAGTGCCCTAATGTGACTTAAAATAAAAACCAGAGCAGGTGCAGGGTCCAAGGCAGTAAACGGTGAGAAACCTTTTAAAGGTCCACTTTTCCTCTGAATTTTATTTATAACTGATGCAGGGGACCAACCACTTGCTTCCAAACCACATACTCTGAGGGGCTGATCCTGTGCAAATCTTATGAACAGAGCTTATGCAGATCAGACATAAAACCCAGGGGTTATAACCCTGCCCATTCTGCTTTCCCAGTGTGTGGAACAGCTGTTGCATCTGTTTATATCTGAGATTTTTGGTTTTGGTAAGAGAGAAAGAATTTTTACATGCCATCTACAGATGAGACTAGAGCTACACTTTCATGTTAATCTGTTTGCAGCCTGAAAGCAGAGGACATGCACCGCATTCTGCTTTGATAGGTTGACTACAAACATGACTTTTATTATATGAGACAAAATACCATGCTAACATGAAAACTGTAGTCTATTTATATGCGTGATTCTCTATTGATATCTTCTTCCATTTATTTAGTAGAATAACATGATGGAAGATTATTTGTGACTGTATATTTTATCCTTTGGAGAGGAACTGGTATTTGTCTCAGAGCAGTTGCAATCTGTCTTTCATGGATGTGAAAAGCCAAGCTCAATCTTGGTGTTTCCCTCTGTCATCTTGTTACTGATCACTTCAGGGCCAGAGAAGAACGAATGATTAACAAGATATCAGAAGAAGGGATAAATGATAAATGGCTGATGCTAGTTTATCCCTTAATGAGATAAATTTCATTAATGGATGATTGATTATCTTTCCTTTTTTTTTTTTTCTCTCTCCTTTTTTTTTTTTTTTCCTTTTTTTCAATCAAAATATGAAGCAGCAAGAATACCAGCTAGACTGGCAAACAGATGTGCCATCTAGGCAACACTGCATGTGAAATCTGAGACATATTCATTTCTCCAATATAGAAAAATATAAAGTAAAAACACAGATGTTCTTAAAGCTAATTAAAGACTCTATTTTGCAGATCAGAAATCAGCTAAGAAGCTGAATCTACCTGAAGATGAGGAATAAAAGCATGAAATAATTCAGTTTACAGTAACACTTAAAACTGTACGTATGGTAACATTAGTCAGAATGGAAGAAATCTATTTCAGTCTCCGGGTGTGTTTTATATTTCTTTTGCCATTTTCTATTCCCATGCATATTTGTATTCGCATGTTTTCTGGGTTTAATGAGTCATTTGTCCACAGTAAGAGTTCCCAAGCACTGTAGGTCAGATATGCTGTGACCAACAGACCAAGGGAGGTGATTCACCACTTCTACTCTGCTCTGGTGAGACCCCACCTGGAGTAATGTGTTCAGCTCTGAGTCCCTAATGTAATAAAGATATGGAACGGTTAGAGGGTGTCCATAGGAGAGCCACAAAAATGCTCAGAGAGCTGGAACACCTGTCCTATGAAGAAAAGCTGAAAAAGCTGGGAATTGTTCATACTGGAGAATAGAAGGCTCCAGGGTAACCTTACTGTAGTCTTTTAATATTTATAGGAGACTTATAAGAAAGATGGAGAGTTGATATCAAGGCTGTTAGTGACAGGACAAGGGCTAATGTTTTTAAACAGAAAGAGGGTGAGTTTAGACTACACATGAGGAATATTTTTTTTTAAGGTGAGTGTGGTGAGACATTGGAACCAGTTGCTCAAGAAGTTGTGGATGCCCCATTCCTGAAAGTGTTCAAGGTCAGGTTAGATGGAGCTTTGAGCAACATGATCTAGTGGAAGGTGTCCCTGCCTGCAGCAGGTGGGTTGGACTAGATGGTCTTTAAATGTCCCTTTCAACACAAATCTGTGATTCTATGGTTCTGTGATTATATATTCAGATAATTCTATACACACTGAAAAAGACATGGTGCATTTTAGAAAATGGAAATAGATGACAAATAGCCTCTTTTTCTGTAAATTATAGTAAACTTTGTGTTTCAGGAAGATGCTTTGCTCTTTAAGCAGCAGTCAGAACTTCAATCACAATCTACTGCCCTGCACAATCAAGTCCATTACGGCGAAAACATGAAAGTAAACAATCAGTGCAATGTACTTCCTTCTGCTGCTGTGATTTTCCATATATTAATACTGATCTTGATAACATTATTTCAGATTGCTGCAAAAGTAACAACAAATGAGAAAATAAGCTATCAATATTTCTATCTTCAGTATTCAGCAGTGTGTTGGTGTCATGTTATGAATACCTACAGATACATGTATTTTCCAAGTATGATACATGATTCCTGGAATGCTTGAATTCTAAAATAGTGGACATTTCAGTACTAAATGTTTTTCTATCTCTAGCTTCTGCTGAAATGTAATGGAAAGGTTTGTTTCTTGCTAGTTTCAAAACAAGCCAACTGGAAAGACCTAAGAAAGCTGTGAGACAGAAAACAATCAACTCTCCTGGGTAAACTGAGAACAATGAAAATTATAACCCATGCTTTTCTCCAGTCAATCCATCCTCATGACAAGGATATAACATGCATGGGAAATGGCATGAACTTAACCTATCTTCTTTGTAACTTTTCACTTCTAATTTTGTGGCTTTATTCAGATGCTGTTATAAATGTGATACATGAGGCTGCATCCATGAGGGGGATATTTCAAGTATAATATGCTGTATTGTTAACTGCAGCTGTAATTTAATTGCTGTGTTCAATATTACTTACAGATTGTCTTACATCCTAAACAAACTACTCTTGATATATTAGTATATTCTTTTTTCTTGCTTTTTTCACCCACCTTTTTTTTTTTTTAAACTAAGTCTTTGATTTCTGAAAGTTATTTTAAAAGAAAAACAGGAATACAGCTCTGGTTGTTCCCACTCCAGTAGTGCATGGCAAGATCAATTTGGGCATTAAGCTTTAGCTTTTACCCTCATGCAAGCCTGCCCAGCAGTAGTAGTATTATGCCAGGAACTCTCAGCTTCATTATAACTTCAGTATGGTATCATAAATCCATATATTAGGCAGAAATACTGATGGACTCTATATTTCCTTACTTAAAGAAAATATGATAATTTTTTTCATGCAGTTAGATGTACATATTCTTCAATAAAATATTTTTAATAATTTTATATAATTTCTCACAATATGTAAACATTTGCATTTAAAACAAAACAAAGAAGAGATTCAACTTTCTACTGTCATTTGGTCCAAAGTTAATTGACATAACTGATTGATTATAGTTTAATATCAAGTTGTCTCTGCAGCTATCTTTGATTCACATAAAATGAAACAGTGTTTACAATACAATAGAGACATAATGTTTCTTTATTAGTTCCCACCTTGTTCAGAGTTTAAATAATTTTTTCTAACTGGATATTTTTTGCCACAAAATTCATTTAACTTTTTCCCACGTCAGCAATTAGACAAGCTACATAGTACCTACTTAAGATGTTACCTGCTTCTGGAGCAAAATTCAGGTGACAGTAATGAATCCATTAAGTGCAAAGGAGCAGAACAGAGTTACAGCAAGCTGATGAAGCATCCCAGGAGAGGTTAACTTCAGTTTCAGTCTGCAAGCTAAAAGGAAAAAATGCTGCTGCTAGCAGTAAAAATAAGCACATTGAACAATTTTACTATTACATCTAAATGTTTTATTTAAAATGGCCTTATTTTTCTTAAAAAATATAACAACTCTTTGTTGTTGAACTGTCCTGCAACTGAATGTCCATCACCTGTAGACAAAGATTCATATTAATAAATAAGTGGTATAGTGGAAAGCATACAAAGATACATGAGGTTGTGGCCTATTCTCTGATCTCAAAGGAGCAACAGTGTTTACGGAGGGAACTATATGGGAAAAATTCCCCCAGAACTTAAGGCTCTGATGATATTCATCCCAGGCATTTGAGTGAGAATACATTATGTATTCACACTGAAGCTCTTTTTCTTTCAAACCAAGGCCAGTAATCACTTCTTTGTCATTCTAAATGGAGGGGTCAGCTCATCTTATCAAGTTGCTGTGACTGATAGCATGCAGTGTTGAGCAAACATCAGACTACATTGGCAAAACTGTGAACTTTCCTTTGTGTTTTTAGCAGTGGTTGAGACAGAATACCCCATAGGTAGCCTTCTATGTTTCCATCTTAGACGAATTTATGATGCTTCATCTGCTAGTGATTGTCTTACAAACTACCCATGCAACTACATACACACAGTGATGACTGAGAAACAAGTTACTGTGGAAACAGAAATGCCAAACCATGATGAGCTACTTCGGATGTAGGCTCTGCAGCCCTGTTACCTTCTCAGACTTCTTAAACATAGCCCATATGATGGGAACACCTGGGAGCATGCCTAGAATACAGTCCTCCTATACTAAAAGTAAATTTCTAGGACCTCTATGGGGAAGTGCACAACTACATGAGTATTTCAGTTTAGTTCAGTACTCTTCTGAAGTTAATATCCTGACTGCCCATACTTACCGTTGTATGATTTGCTCTGTCCAGTGTTTTCAGAGTGCTTACCCTAACTTTATTTAGATTAAGCTAATCTGAAAAAATCTGCTCTGAGAAAGCACCAAATTAGTATTACCTGCAAATGTGAGATCAGCCCATAGGGTCAAACTGGAGCTAATCTAAAGCAGGCAGGTATGGCTCTCATTTGTATTTGATCCTCCATGCTTACTGTTTCATTCTACAGATCTATCGCATAGCAGCATGTGTTAAACTTGATATAGCTGTAGAGAAAAATGGGGCTGGACCTTTCCTAAGGAGACATGCAGAATACCCTTCATCCTTTCACAAGTTTGTGCACAAACTTGAGAACAAGGCTAAAGCCTGTTCTCCATTCCTCAATTTAAAAGGAAGAAATTGCTGAGAAAACACAGAAATTTGGATTATAGTCAGCTGCTGACATGGACACCTAAGCACCATGGACAATAAATATGGATGCAACATTTTTTCAGAGCCCCAAAAAAGCTAATAGTGCAAAAAGTAAATATATCAACAGATGCCTTCTTACAAATAGTTGTGCAATGTAGACAGAATGTAATTACATATAACTGCTGCTTTTTTTTGTTCAAGGAACACTATAAATCATGGTAATTTGTTCTTGATTTTTAAAGAACCTACTGTAGATTTGGGCTTGAATCAAGGAGCATGCCTTGTCTGAACTCTTTAGCTCTTATTCATTTGTTTGCATTGACAATTCCATAATTCTTAATGTTTTTCTACTGTATAGAGAAAACAATATTAGAGACATCTGGTGGCCACTAATTAGCAGAAACTCTCTAGTTTATAGTAATAATTGGGACATCTACTACTAAGCTTATAAATGAGCAAATACAATTAGAAAAGTCAGGATAATGTATCACAAAATTCACCCCTAATGTATTTGCTACTTTAGTTTTAATTATTTATGGCTATTCATAGTCTACTGGTACAGAACTGTTGTAAATACAAATGCATCAGATTTATGATTCCAAAAACCCAGCTCTGAACTTTGGAGAAGTTTGGAGCCAAATTAGGACCTTGAACAAACAATTCAGAACTATGTCTACTATAAGGTCAAAATTTTTTACATATATTTTA
>WUAM01000107.1:37169276-37190995 GCA_024336885.1 Actenoides hombroni | reverse complement strand
TTATTTACTAAATTTATTTTTTTTATTTATATATATTTTAAGGTTACATGGCTGATTGATATGAAGAGCTGACAGTATATAAAAGCATCTGCTGATGCTTCATCATTTGAATTATTAAAATAAGCATTTATCTCTCATGTCAATTTGCTACCCATTCTCCAACTTGGGATCTTCACATGTGTGCATGTATATGTGTATGTATAGATATATTTATTCACTTTTGTCATATATGATAGCATCTCACTTCACTCACTTCATGGAGCCTACAAGAAAACTGAAGAGGGACTGTTTACAAGGGCATGTAGCAATAGGACAAGGGGCAAAAGGGCATGTAGCAATAGGACAAGGTGCAATGGTTTTAAACTAGAGAAGTGTAGATTTAGATTGGACATTAGGAAGAAGTTCTTTAGTATGAGGGTGGTTGAACACTGGAACAGGTTGCCCAGGGAGGTGGTGGAGGCCCCATCCCTGGAGGCATTCAAAGTCAGGCTTGATGAGGCGCTGAGCAGCCTGATCTAGTTGAGGATGTCCCTGCTTACTGCAGGAGGGTTGGACTAGGTGACCTC
Source organism: Actenoides hombroni (assembly GCA_024336885.1). NCBI lineage: Eukaryota > Metazoa > Chordata > Aves > Coraciiformes > Alcedinidae > Actenoides > Actenoides hombroni. The sequence goes on along the minus strand of WUAM01000107.1, from coordinate 37,190,429 downwards.
TGGAGGTCCCTTCCAACCCAGGGCATTCTATGAGTCTATGATTCCATGATTGATTCTATGATTCTAGTCTATGATTCTATGATTCATTCAGTCTTTAACAAGGAAGGCAGAATGTTATAATGAGTAGCTCTTGATGAAAGAAGTTACTACATTCAAATCACAAGAGCAGTGTTCTTTTTCTCATCTCATTTCTTGGGAAAACATTGAATAATAGACATTACCATATTCAGAAATTCATTGTGTTCATGAGAGAGAGAGAGAAGAGTGCAGTACATTCTCTAACATCAAGTGGTCATAAACAGGGTTCTTAACAGTGGTGTTGCTGAATTGCCCAAATTTCTCCCTGCTTAAGGTAGCGTATGTCAAAATCTGCATCTGAAACTAACTCCAATACCAGAGTAACAATGTGGCCTCAGAAGAAGGAATGGGAGCTACAGTTTTGCTTTTGAAGTCCATGGGAGTTGATCTCAACAATATAGTATCTTCAGTTCAGGGCAGGGGAATATCAGAAGGACAGAGAGAGAAAATCACATTTTGGGGAAAACCTTCATTTTTTTTCAAATGCCATAAATTCTTCAGCTTTTCAAATGTCCATACTGAGTTGCAGGAATCATCTCCCTGTCACCTGGAAAACAAATCCTGACTAGACAGTGTTTTCATGAATTTCTGTGGGATTCCTGGAAGATGTCCGTAGCTATAAAGTGCACATGACCTGCCCTGGATGGCTGGGCAGAGTAGCCCAGGCACGTTCTGTATGTGCCACAGGCAGAGAAGTTGCACAGAAAGAGAGGTGGTCAATATGTTACTCCCTTTGGCTTCTGAAAGTGAAATGTTGGCATTCAGAAGAGTTTGCATATTATGCTGAAGTTTTAAACTCGTCAGCTGCGGACACATAACGCAAAGTGAGATGCGGTCATTTCAGTTGATTCCAGGTAGATTAGTGACTACTTATGCTTTTTAAATTGTACTTTGCAAGAAAGACCAGACCTAAAAGTAGGTATCTATAACTTCCTAATTATGAAAATTAAGGCCACAGATTTGAAATGTTTAGCTAGTACTATTTATTTTCTGAAAAGAAACACACAACTGCAGTACAAAGAATGTTTCTTCTCTTTGTGATGAAAGTGAGAATAGAAAGGAAAATTTACATCTGCGCATCTGATGTTATAATTTTAAGGAAACATTTTTAATACAGAATTTTAGGTTGAAAACATTGCTTCTGGGAGCCTCTGACTACATTGCAAAGTGAGCTATTGTCCTAAATATGAGATTAACATGATTTTATTTAGTTTAGGATCATTTTTAGATCAGGTGAAATGCTTATTTCCCCAAAGCTGTAAAACTTTCCTTTCTGCTATTGTTTTAATTTTTTCTTAGTTCTAGTATGTCAAGTTGCTGTGCCAGGTAATTCAATATATTGGTTTCACTAATGTTAATGTATTCTTAATCATGTTGTGCCTAGGTCTACCAGTCAACCTACCAGTCTATTCCTAATCTAATGTTATCTCAAAAACCTACGTCAAGCATTTTCCATTGATTTTTACAAAACCTGTCAAAACATGTCACAACGTTATTCTTGTCAGCATTTCTCTGAGGCTTTGTGTGTTTACATATTAAAAAATCCTTCTTCTTTGTGATACTGAAGACGTCTGTCCAGTCAGTGCTTTCAATTTTGTCTCCATTTTCAATTGTTTTAAAATAACATTTACTCTTACGTTCTGATACTGCTCGCACACTTAAGCTGTTGTTACATAAATGTGGTTCTGCCTACTGCTGTGGTTGGATTTATGAAAAGCAGGTCCTGCTTGATTAACCTGGTCTCCTTCTATGACAAAGTAACCCATATAGTGAATGAGGGAAAGGCTGTGGATATTGTCTAACTGGACTTTAGCAAAGCCTTTGACATCATTGCCCACAGAATTTTCTTGGAGAAACTGGCTATACATGACTTGGATAGTCATACCCTTTGCACGATAAAAAAATGTCTGAATGGCCAGGCCCAATGAATGGTTGTGAATGGAGTTAAATCCAGTTGTCAGCCAGTCATGAGTTGTGATCCCTAGGGTTCATTACTGGGGCCAGTTCTGTTTATCTTTATCAGTGATCTGGATGAGGGGATCAGGGGCACCCTCAGTAAGTTTTCAGACAACATCAAGTTGAGCAGGAGTATGTTGATCTGCTTAAGAGTAGGGAGAATCTGCAGAAGGAGCTGGACACGCTGGATTGAGGGGCCAAGGCCAATGGGATAAGGTTAAACAAGGCCAAGTCTTGCAGGTCCTACACTTGGGTCACAACAAATCCATGCAATGCTGCAGTTTTGGGGAGGAGTGGCTAGAAAACTGCCTGACTGAAAAGGATCTGGGGGTTCTTGTTGACAGCCAGCTGAATATGAGCCAGCAGTGGGCCCACGTGGCCAAGAAGGCCAACAGCATCCTGGCTTGTATTAGAAATAGTGTTGCCAGAAGGACTAGGGAAGGGATCATCGCTCTGTACTGTGCACTGGTGAGGCCACACCTCAAATACTACATTCAGATTTGGGCCCTTCACTACAAGAAGGATATCAAAGTGCTGGAATGTGTCCAAAGATGGGCAACAAAGCTGGAGAAGGGTCTAGAGGTCAAGTCTTATGAGGAGTAGCTGAGGGAACTGGGTTTGTTTAGCCTGGAGAAAAGGAGGCTCAGGGGAGACCTTATCACTCTCTACAACTACCTGAAAGGAGGTTGTAGTGAGGTGGGATTGATCTCTTCTCTCAAGTAACAAGCAACAGGACAAAAGGCCTCAAGTTGGACCAAGGGATTTTTAGGTTGGATAGTAGGACAAATTTCTTCACCAAAATGGTTGTTAAGAACAGGCTGCCAGGGAAGTGGTGGGGTCACCATCCTTGAACATATTTAGAAGACATGTAGATGTGATGCTTAGAGATGTGGTTTAGTGGTGAACTTGGCAGTGTTAGGTTTGCAGTTGGACTGAATTATCTTAAAGGTCTTTTCCAACCTAAATGATTCTATGATTCTATGACTTCAAAAATATAATAGTTTGGAAAATTGTGCCCTTTATTTTAACTGAACTTAAAATGATGTAAATAAGTGTAGATTTTCTTTCTTTAATTTAGAATGAATCTGTTCTGGTCCAACTCCAAGTTCAACATGTGGAAATGTGTTGTCAGAGTCTCTTTTCACCTTGAAAAGGTTATGATTTTTAGAATTTCAGATTATTTGTGATATTTTTTTTAAGACCTCATAAAATTTACAGACACCTACCTATTCTTTTTTAATTATCTACAGTTCTTAATGCCTCTAGCCATAGTGCTTTGGCATTGATGCTTTGTCACAACTTTCAATATTCCAAAGCACCAAACAATAAAAATCTTACAAATCTTACACATTATTACCATTATTACGCAGATTACTGCTTCCAGCACATAATAGTTTCTTCAAATGTCTGTGAAGGCTTGTGACTACTATTGAACACCTTGCCAAGCCTTAACACGATGAAACATTTTGTCACAGAATTCTGGTTGATGGAGTCGTTGACACTATAAAGTGTCAATAAACCTCCTAAAAAGTAAGATCAAGCTATACCACTTGATGACAATGTGACAAGTTGGTCATGTGCTGTCTCTAGAGAATCATGAAGCTGTATCTGCACTTTAGTGATGAGTTTTGGCCTGGGACTCTCTGGGAAGGTCAGAACAGCAGGATCTGCACACCTTCCTCCAACTGTGCAATATTTTCCTTGAACCTATGGAAAGATTTATCTCACTGTCACATCTTCCAAACCTCTGAAACAGCAAGTTCAAATTCCCTGTGGTCCTACCTGGTTTTTTTTCAGTGTTGTTTTTTGATTGCAGGCAGTTTGTTCTCTCTCTTCTCTACAATTTCTCTCTAGTTTACTGTGTAGAAAGTATGTATGTATGATACTCTAATTAAATAGAAAAATATTGGAGGGGAGAAGGTTTGACAGGACTTTGTAGACTGAGAAAAAAATTAGTCTTGTAAAGATTGATTAGGCCATCTTTAAATTTGCTTGACTGATGGTCTTAATTTGATAACTCTGATTAGAAAGTAGGATTTAGGTGATGATTTCATTTACGAGGTGGTGAAATTCACGATTCACAGCAAATTGATTCATAATCATTTCCAGGTAGACCTTGAGATATGTTATTCAACAAATAGCAAAAATCCAAATTACTGGAAAATCAGGTGCTAATTAATCCAAGAATGTAAAAACTATTATCTTTGTGACATCTCACATAGATGTAAATTTCACAAAGATAAATTTATAATTCTTTACGCTGGATCAGGTATATCACTTACAGATGTTTCAACCCATGCCTAGTGGGAGAAAGACTAAAGTTAATTACATTGTATTTGATGACACAGTTGTTTTTGAGTGTTGTGGAAGCAAAGTTTTCCATGTGAAAGCAGCTTTCTGGTTCAGGAGAATGTCATGGATATTGAGCAGAATGCAGGGAGAAACAAGCATTAATGAAAATCAGAAGTCAGTAAAAAAGCAAGGGATTTTAAAACACTGAGATGTTTAAGAATGTTATATTCTTTTCATGTTCATTATTGTTTTCATCTTTAGAGTTCATTTACTTCATGTCTCCAGGGTTACTTCATGTCTTCGAGGTTTATACCGCAAGGGTTAGGTATCTACTTTTCTTGTCTTTATAAATGAAAAATGATCTTCTCAAGCAAGATCACAATCACAGCACCTGAAGCTATAAGAAAAATGTTAAAAATTATAACTTCCAATCATTTACACACAAAAATAACAGTTAACACACACCTGGGTAGCACATACCTGTAAATTTAAATATATATGCATGCACACACATGGAGACACACATATATATGCATGTATACATGGATGGACAAATATATAAATACATATGCACGCGCACACACACCACTGGGTAAATATACCCAAGTGGTACAATATAAGAACTGTTTATAGTAAGCAGCAAGCATGTCTGGAAAAGAGCAACTATGAGATGAAAAACACACACTCCAGTTTAGAGACAGTAGATATTGACAGATGTCTGATATCTTCCCTATCCACTCAGATTTAGTTTAGTTATTTATGTATTTCTATTAATTGTGTGGTTTTCAACACAGAAAAAAAAGAAGCAAATCTGTGACAAAGCTACATGACCTTCTATAAGCACATATAAAACTGGCACAAGGGAAACCCAGTGTATTTTAATTAGTAGTTCAACGTCTCAGTAGATTTCTTGGATTCCTTGTCTGTGAAATCCTAAATAGTGGAAGCAGCATAAAGCCCATTTGGACAAAGTGATGGGAGAAAAGTAAAATGGAAGCTAAAGGAGCAAAAGGCAATGAATGATCAGAAGACATTTTATGCTGTTGTGTCCTGCCAATAAAGTGAAAATGTCCTCCCTGAGCTGTTTTTTTGAAATGTCCTACAAAAGTTTTAAAGTTGTCACACTTAAAATAGCTAGCTGTATAAGTAGCTTTTAGCATTCACCATGAAGTTTCACCTGTTATTTGCTCAGATTGTCTCTATTATAAGGCACCTGTTTGTTAAAAACTTGGATCTGGGCATAATTCCCTGGGCTCAGGTGAAATGCTGCTGGTTTTGATGATTCCCCAGTGGAAGGCTATAATGCCGAGAGATAGTTATCCTGAATTCAGAGCTTTCTGATGAGGGTAGTAGCTGATAAAAATAGCCAAGCACAAATAAGAGCCCAATAAACAATAACAATGCTTTTCTCATGACTGCTTCTGAAATACTGGGCAGCATTCAGCAGTATGTTAACTAGAAAGGTATTGATCAATTAGAGAGAATTTAGTGAAGAACAACAAATTAATTACTAGAGGATGATGAGGATTTAAGAGATGGATTAAAGGTATTAATTGGGTATGTGATGACTCAGCAAATCAAGGAATGCTGTTCAGATAAACCTCTCAGATCTGCTCAGGTTCAGTGTCTGAGGTGATGCTATGTGATTCGTGTGACAGAGAATGTATATCAGGTCAAAAAGATGTCACATTTGCATATATGAAAAGGATGAGCCACCGTTTCCAGGAGCAGGGCAACGTGCTTGCTAGCAGGACTGAGGCTGCTGCAGGGCAGCTGGACAGTCTTTGCAGCTGAATGGTGTTCAGCTAGCTGCAGCTCTGTGCTCGTGCCTCCCTTCTGATCTGGGACACTGTATGTCAGATGCATTAGCTCAGGGATTCATATATGGTCCTGATGTTGCACACAAATGGCCCTTCAGTAAGGACTTAGCTGTATGGGAGTGCAAAGTGAGGGCAGCAGTATGATTCTTACACTGAGTGCGTAAGATTTTATGGGTGAGAAAAGTGTGAAGGTGTGAATGTGTGAAGGTAGCTGTATGAAAAGAGATAAGTATTTAATGTTGTAAGGGAAGATATAGCTAAGAACAGAATAAAGAAATAATAAAAAAAATAAAAATAACCTATCAAAAAAGCAAACCACAATAAACAACACAAAAGTGAGTTCTGCTGAAGAAATGTCTCATGAGAAAATCTGGAGTATGATTCACCACTGGTATTTTTAACATTATTCTGCGTGAAAAGACTAGAAAGTGTGCTCCCTTAATGGGCTTCATGACGAATGAATCTTCTCTGATTTTAGTGTCTGCAATTTTCTCAGTATATTCTAAACAATGTTCATACTTTTGCCCTGGAAGGTACTGTTGCTGAGTGCAAAAATCTGTGTACTGTTCCCATGAAAATAGTGGAGTGCATTGAAAAAGAGTTTGTGAGTGATAATTAGAGCTATTAGCTAATAGAGTAATAATATTTTTCTCATTATGTGGGGTGGAGAGGAGGAGAAAGAAGGCAGGCAGGCCTCATGCCAGAAGCTCTGAGTCACAATTAAAAGTTATGCTGCAATGTTGCAGCATTTCCCTTTTATGGTGCCTGCCAGTTGTGTCCCCATGAAGAGCGTGTGAACACTGACATTTCTTCTCTGTATTTACTCTCCTGTGCACATAGAGAGTGAATAGGCACAATGACTCTATACTTAAACTGTCACCTATTAACCCTGTGTGATTTTTCTTCTTACCTTATCTCAGAGAAGTCACAGAGCTTTCTGTGCTTTTGCAAGTCAGAGACAAGTTGCAAACACAAATTGCAGCCTTATACATGCCCTTTCTCTCCATGAGCAGGGAGGAAGCTGTTGTAAGAGAAGGAGGATAACCAACCTCTTTACCATTCAGAGGCTGAAGGCTTCCTATGAAACTCCTTCATGGGCCTAGCTCACATCTCCTGAATGGAGGATGCTTCTGCAGAGAGAAGGAGATCACTGGTCTGGGCTCTGCTCTTGAGTCCTTTTCTCTCTGTACTCATACACAGCCCAGGAAGAGTCTGACATTAAGAGGATTCCCTTGTTAGTTGCTGTTTCCCAAGTCTGATGCAGACATTGGATTCCAGGTATTATTACTTGTACAACTACCTATCTCTTTCACATATTTTTTATTTTCTCAGTGATCTAATTTCTAAACCATACTGACAGAATAAAAAAGAGGGAAGTCTTGTTTTATACTTATGAATATTATGAGTTATGCTTATTTTGTTTATTAAACTCTTTAAGTGTTTAGCAAGCTCTTAGTTAAACACTGTGGTAACAGTGATGATCTGCCGAAGTAAGCAAGAGTGATGTTTTGTAGATAAACTGTTGCAGATTTAGAGAGCTCCTGATAGCCTCCAAGATGAAGCTAGATGCCAATAACAAAAAAAAAGACTCACTAACTTTGAATAAAAATATTTCTGTCAGGTTGAATGATAGGTGATGCATAGCTAATCATAACTGTGCCAGCAAATCTGTCAGCTCTGTTTTATCAAAGAAGTACTGCCTTTCCTCATAAAGGTTAAACTGCCACTGTGCCTTCTTAAAATCTCTGTTCTCCACAGCTGTTCTAGAAGTTAAAATCCAGCTGCCTGTGTGGTTTAACAGCTTAATAGGCAATTATTTTTTTTTCTTCCCTGCTGGGACTTGGAAGCTGAAATAGCCTAAAAGATTTACATTTGACCTTTTAGGGTTTCTTTAGTAGTTCTGTGTTTTTTCTGATTCCAGTTCTTTCAGAGTTGCCTTGAAACTTTATCACAAAAATTGAGTAGGTTCATATAGAAACTTGGGGTTAAGGCCCAGGAGATAAAGATGGAGATAGCAGAAAGAATTTGTTCAGTTTCATGTAATTATCCTATTATACCAAAGAAATCCAGTCTCTGAACTGAATTTAACTTCTTCTTTATAAAAATAATTCTCTACCTGCCAAGAGTTTCAATACTATGATAATGTCTCAACAATATAGGTTGCCACATGATTAAAATTCTAAGGTCATTACATGGGAAAGGAAAAGGACAGATGTTTTAAATGTAATTGGTTTAACATTATTTTTCCCATGTAAGTAGTAGAGAAAAAGTTTGTTTACCTGGCCATTCACATTTCTTTTGGCATGTAGGTTTATTTAATTTAATAAGGGAAGAAGGAATAATGCAAGGAGGATGCACAGCAAGCTCACTACCCTGGACTTCAGGAGAGCAGACCTTGACCTCTTCAAGTATCTGCTTAGTAGAGTACCATGTGATAAAGTCCTGGAGGGAAGAAGGTCCTAAGAAAGCTGTTCAATATTCAAGGATCACCTCCTGCAAGCTCAGGAGAGATGCACCCCAACAAAACCAAACTCAGGCAAAAAAGCCAAGAGGCCTGAATGGGTGAACAAGAAGCTCCTAGACAAACTCAAACACAGAAAGGAAGTCTACAGAGCATAGAAACAAGGACAGATAGCCTGGGAGGAATACAGAAAAATTGTACAAACAGTCAGGGATCAGATTAGGAAAGTTAAAGTCATGATAGAATTAAATCTAGCCAGGGACATTAAGTGCAATACAAAAAGCTTCTATAGGTACATAGGTGATAACAGAAAAACTGTGGGCCCTCTGCAAGAGAGGGAGACCTGGTATACCTGGGATATGAAAAGGTTGAGGTAGTAAGTGACTTCTTTGCCTCAGTCTTCACCAGCAAGTGCTTCAGCCACAGCACCCAAGTCGCAGAAGGCAAAGACAGGGACTGGAAGAATTCAAAACTGCCCACTGTAGGAGAAGATCAGGTTCAAGACCATCTACAGAACCTTAAATTGCACATTGAGATGCATTCATGGGTCCTGAGGGAACTGGAGAGTGAAGTGGCTAAGCCACTATCCATAATATTTGAAAAGTCATGGTTAGCCCAGTAAAGTTCCTACTGACTGGAAAAGGGGAAACATAACCCACATTTCTAAAAAGGGAAAAAAGGAAGATACAGGGAATTACAGGCCAGTCAGTCTCACCACTGTGCCCAGCAAGATCATGGAGTAGATCTTCCTAGAAACTGTGCTAGGACACAAGGAAAATAAGGAGGTGATTGGTGACAGCCAACATGGCTTTACTTAGGGCAAATCATGCCTAACAAATTTGATGGCCTTCTACAATGAAGTTGCAGCATTGGTGGATAGGGGAAGAGAAACTGATGTAATCTATCTGAAATAATGCAAAGCATTTGACACAGTCCTGTAAAACATCCTTGTCTTTAAATTGGAGAGACATGGATTTGACAGATGGATCATTCAGTGGATAAGTAATTGGATGGATGGTTGGGCTCAAAAAGTTACTGTCAATGGCTTTTTGTCCAAGTGGAGTCCAATGACAAGTGGTGTTCCTCAGGGATTGGTATATAGGGACAAGCACTGTTTAACATCCTTGTTGGTGACATGGACAGTGAAATCGAGTGCACCCTCAGCAAGTTTGCTGATGACATCATACTCAGCTGTGCGGTCAACACATTGGAGGGAAGGGATGACATCCAGAGGGACCTTGACAGGCTTGAGAGGTCGGTCCATGCAAACCTCATGAAGTTCAACACAGTCAAGTGCAAGGTCCTGAATATGGGTTGGGACAATAAGAGCCCTGGGCTGGGCGATGAGTGGATTGAGAGCAGTCCTGTGGAGAAGGAATTGGGCATGTTGGTTGATGAGAAGCTCAATATGAACCAGCAATGTGCACTTGCAGTCCAGACTGCAAATTGCATCCTGGGCTACATCAAAAAAAGTGTTACCAGCAGGTCAAGGGAGGTGATTCTATCCCTCTACTCCACTCTTGTGAGACCCCACCTGGAGTATTGTGTTCAGCTTTGGGGCCCTCAACATAAGAAAGACATGGACCTGTTGGAATGGGTCCAGAGGAGGGCCATAAAAATGATCAGATGTCTGGAACACCTCTCCTATGAAAAAAGGCTGAGTTGTTTAGCCTAGAGAAGAGAAGGCTCCAGGCAGACCTTATAGCAGCCTTTCTCTACCTGAAGATGGCCTAAAAGAAAGCTGGAGAGGGACTTTTTTTGCAAGGGCATGTAGTGACAGGACAAGAGGTAATGCTTTTAAACTGAAAGAGGGTAGATTCAGATTAGATAAAAAGAAGAATTTTTTTAAAATGAGAGTGGTGAGATAGTGGAACAGGTTGCCTAGAGAAGCTGTGGACTTCCCATCCCTGGAAATGTTCAAGGCTAGGTTGGATGAGCAACCTAATCTAGCAGGAGATGTCCCTGCCCATGGCAGAGCAATGGAAAGTAGATCTTTAAGGTCCCTTCCAACCCAAACTGTTCTATGATTGTGTGAGTCTATGATTCTGTGATTTCTCTTGTAAATTCAATGTACAGTAGAACTGAGTTTATTTCATGAAGCTGAGCAGCAAATAACTTTTAGTGTTTGCAGTAACTTTCATCAGTAACATGAACGTATGATGTTTTCTTATCAGAAGTGAATTGTGAAATATTTCTTCCAGTCAAAAATATAGGAGTTAAAGCCATGAATGAGAAGATCTCAGGAAAATAATCATATCAAAAATGGTTCTCCTAACCTAGATAAAGTGTAGCGAGATATTCCACCCGCAAATCTGCTGAAGATAAAGAAAATTAGCTTGAAAATTCTGTATTTTGAAATTAATATTTTTGTTCCTCATGCGATTAATACAGGCATTATTCTGGTATATAGGACATTGTTCCTCATCATCTCTTAATGGTATCATCTGACATATAAAACAAAAGGCTTTATAGTACAACTTTGTTAAAATCAGAATGAGAACCTAAATCTTTTGCATGTAGCTTTGCATTTCAGTCCTAATTTTGATTGATTATATCAGTGATCCATTTATGAACTCTACTCTAGTGTACTTAGTAGCTTTCCAGTTATGGAGTAGCAGTTTGTTGAAAGTGGGGAAAATAAAAGGAAGTTACACATATTAGACGCTTTGAGCTATAGTAGAACTGAAGGGCACTAGTATCACCTCAGTACTTCTTTTTAGGCTTTTGTACTAATTGACTTTTTTTCTAATTCATAAGCATGATCCATGCATTCATTTGTTTTAAGCTAATAAAAATGGCTGATCTTCCAAAGCAGACTGGAAGATTGTTTTTTTTTTTCTCCCTTGTTTTTCCTAATGAGGGTATAGTCATTGTTAGGTCTCTCCTGCCATGTTTCTACTATATTCAGACAACTGAACACTGATTTCTTTTCCCCATGATGCATTCTGCTGTGCTAATAGCCAAGAAATCAGGTCACCTTTTAAAACTATGAGTCGAGTGTTTGATTGACAGATATGTATATTAAAAATAATGTTCTTTTTATAACTTTTATTTTCTGCTGTGCTCTAGTATCTGTCTTCTCTCACTAGTTTATTAACTGTGGGATTGTATGTACATGAAAACAATACAGCTCCTGATCCCTTGCCCTACTTGTAATATTCCTCTCTAAGTTGTTTTTCTGTTTGATTTTTTTTTTGTCAGAGCCAGCTATATACTGAACTTTAAATGCTGCCTTTCCATCTCTTTTCAGTTGCACAAAGCTGCTCTGTTACTTTTCCAGAACAATTCATAGCTTTCCTGCATGTGAGCCAGGGCCCTGTCAGTTCAGTTTCCATCCTTGGCCTCGCACCCTCGCCCACCACAGACAATGCAGAGAAATAGCAGGCTGGATATTACCTCTTCTGTCCTCTCCTTTAGTGATATATAGATGCAACCACTAAATGGCAACCTGCCTCAGGCTGAGCAGCCACAGAATTTTCTACATATTGCAATATGTGGTTTGCTGAACAAGAACAACTAGACTTCTGAAATGTCTCTGCAGGTGGTTGCCAGGAGGGGTATATATATCTCCTAATGAGGTCTTAGGCCTGAGTCTTTTCAAGCTATATTAAAGTGCCTGGGATAGTGCTGAGATGGACTTTGATACAGATAAAGGCAGAGGATAAGCTATAGGTAAATGCTGGGATTGTAAGGATGATGGTGCCATAGTTTCTTCCTAGCTTTGTATATTTGAAAGTAGAAGAACGCAGTAGAGACACAGCCCAGGTCAGTTGGTTCTGCTATTGGTTAAAGTCAGCTCTCAGATACCCCAATGCAACACTTTCAAGATCATGTGAATCCCATGAGAAATCATTCCAAAACTTAGGATCTGTCCTAAATATGAAATATAGCCATGAGTTTATTGACTGAGATAAGGTAAAGGAAATTGAATGCTTCCTCTTTTTGCAATGGGTCACCAAACAAGTAACCAGCAAAAATTCTTTCTTAGTTACAGAAGGGAATATATTTTTAAAGGCTTTGATAACTTCTTCCTCCACCAGTTCTGGATACTTCCCTGTATATGCCATATTCTGGATTTCCCTTCAGTTTTGTTGGTTCTTAACTTCTGCATGTCTTTTTAGGTTGTTTGGTGATTGTTGCTGTATTTTAGCACTGCTGTCCTAGGATAACTTTAGTGCATGTCAGTACACAACCTGGGTAGTTGTCATTTAGTTGTTTACTACATGGCAATCAACTGAAGAACAAATCACATTTAGTTTGGGAAGAAAGGTTAAAAAGTCACTTAAAAAAATTGGCATCTATTATTTTGAATTTTGCATACTTTAAATGTGTTTAATCACAATAACAGAAATATGTAATTAACATTCATTTTTTGTGAAATTTTCATTGCAGTGACATGGAGTTGAGCCACAGAAGTGCCTGCCCTGTGTCTAGTTTGACAAAATATAATCCCAAATAAAACTCTCAGTTCTGCATGCTTATTAAAATGGTCCTTGTCCTAATAATCTAGATAAAAGTTAGAGAAATGATTGCTTAGTGCTTTCCCCTACACTTGCAAAGAAGATCTAAAGAAGGGTCTCTCTCATTTGAATAAAAATATCCTCTCCCTATTTTCTCTAAAGGCTTTAATTTTCTTATTATCAGAATAGCTTACTTCATATCTTCTTCCCATTATCAAATCTTAGGGATACAGACTAGCAGCAATTAAAAATCACCCTTTTACTTCTCTACCTACTAACAGAGAAATGCAAGTAATCTTCTGGTTCACAGATACAGCTTCTCTTACTACTTTCTGTAGTTCTCTTACTACTTTTTTGCCCCTTGAAAATTGTTTCTCTTAATTCAACTGGAGAATGAAATATTTTCCTTTTTTCAGCTTTCTTAGAATCATTATATTTTGCAGAAATCAGGATACTTTGTATTAAATATAATGAGTAGTATCAAAGCCAGAAAGAAAAATAATGTCTGTCTGATATTTGAATTTATTTCTGTGGCAAAAGGTAAAATAAGGAACAATAATGAGTAACAACAGTAGCAAAGTTATGCACTTGACCCATTTATTCCTTCAAATACTGGCAGTTCCTTTCTGTGTGGGACTTTCATATCTCAGCTTTATCTAACAGAAGCATCTCTGTACACCACAGGGTTAGTCCCTATGAACTATGTTTAACATTCATACATGTCTTGAAATTAAAAAAGAATAGCAAACAACTCTTTTGGTATGATCCAGGCTTCAGTGTAAATAATGTCTCATCTAATTAGAAGCAAGATTGCTTAACAGACCTTTCCCAAGTGTGCTGGATCTGGTGGGGATGGAGTTACCTTTCTTCAATGCAGCCTTTGTGTTGATGTTTAACACGTAACAACACACATGGGTGCTGTGCTTTGGATCTGTGGCTGAAGCAGTGTTGATAACACACCAAAGTTTTGGCTGCTGCAGAATGGTGCTTGCACAGCTTCGAAGCTCCCTCTCTGTTTCCCCCTCTGCCATTCTTTCCTTGTGCACATTCAGAGAGAAGACTGGGGGTGCACAAGGGGTTGGGAGGGAATGTACTTGGGACAGCTGACTCAAATTGACCAAAGGTATCACAGAATCATAGAATGGTAGGAGTTGGAAGGGACCTCTAGAGATCATCAAGTCCAACACATCTGACAGCGCAGGAACACCTAGGGCAGGCCACAGAGGAACATACCCAGGCAGGTCTTGAAAGTCTCCAGTGAAGGAGACTCCACAACCTCTCTGGGCAACCTGTTTCAGTGCTCCGTCACTCTCACAGTGAAGAAATTTTTTTCTCATGTTGAGGTGGAATTTCCTGTGTTTCACCTTGCTACCACTACCTCTTGTCCTATCACAGGGCACAACTGAATAGAGACTGGCCTCTTCTACTTGACATCCACCCTTCAGGTATTTGTAAACATTAATAAGATCCCCTCTCAGTCTTCTCTTCTCCAGGCTAAACATCCCCAGGGCTCTAAGCCTTTCTTCATAAGAGAGATGTTCCAGTCCTTTAATCACCTTTGTAGCCCTCCGTTGGATTCTCTCTCTAGTATTACCCTGTCCCTCTTAAACTGGGGAAACCAGAACTGAAGACGATACTCCAGATGTGGTCTCACTAGTGCAGAGTAGAGGGGGGAGGAGAATGTCCCTTGACCTGCTAGCTACACTCTTCTAAATGCATCTGTCCTAGTTTGAGTGAGAACAGAACGAATTCTGTTCAGTAATTTTACTTTTCAGCTAAGTTCTTCTAACCAACTGCACTTTCTGAAGCTAGCAGCCTGTTCTCACAGACAGTGTCTGCTGCTAGCAGTGATAACACCTCATGATTAGAGTTACTACCAAGGACTGGTATGCAGACCAAGGCCACTGCTGGATGTTGTCTATCACATTGAGGGGTGCAGAAAAGTGAAAGGCTGCACCTGCAGGGAGGAGTGGACAGGACAGGTGACCCTAAACTGACCAATGAAGGATTCCATCCCATATAGGTCATATTCAGCTTAGAGCTAAGGGATCCGAGGGGTCTCTGGGCTCTTCTCCACTCTTGGACTGCTTAGTCAGCTTTGTTTGGCTTGGCTTGGGTCCTCTTCTTCAGTTCCTTCCTTGGAGAACACAAGGAGGACTCTAATCGTTCTGCCTTCGATCTGTCTGTGTGTTCCTGAACCCAATACCAGAATCCGGCTCCCGAGCACAGCTGCTGTTTGTTGTGGGGCCCAGTCTTGGACTCCCCCAGTGCCTGCTCCACAGCATCAGTGGTGACAGTGATGTAATTACCATCAGGGGGGTTGGGTTCTATACTGGGTTTGTATATATTTGTATATATCCATTTTTATAATTATTAATTTCATTTTCATTACAGCTGGTCTAGTTTCCTTCTCTAATCACTAAGTCTCTCTCCCTTATTCCTTTTCTCCTTCCCTTTGGGGAGGAAGGGGGGTTAACAGAGAGCGTCTGTTATAGGTCTAAGGGACCGCCCTGACCCTAAACCGTGACAGCACCCCAGGATACGACTGACCTTCCTGGCCACAAGGGCACATTGCTGTTCCATGGTTAACTTATTGTCCACCAGGACACCAAGTTCCATCTCCATGGAGCTGCTTTCCAGCAGGTCTACCCCTAATCTGTACCAGTACATGTTGTTAATCCATCATATTCCATAATACATTCACAACATAATCCAACATATTCCATAACATATGAGACGGACAACAATAAAAGATCAAGGAAAGAATGAAGAAGGGGGGGACATATAGGGTTATGGTGTTCATCTTCCCAAGCACCTCTTATGTGTGCTGAGTCCCTGCTTTCCAAGAAGTGACTAAAGACTTCCTGCCAATGAGAAGTACTGCATGATTTCCTTTTTTTTTTTTTTTTGCATGAAGCTTTTGCTTTCCCTATTAAATGACCATTATCTTGATCCAAGAAAGTCTTGAAAGTCTTGTTCTTAAGAAGTTTTCTCACCTGCCTTCTATATTCTCCCCAGACCAAGAGAGAGGGTATGAGCAAGTGGGTAGCGAGTATTTGACTGTTAGCCAAGGCTAACCCACCATACCAAGTGTTACTGCCAGAATTAGTTTCAGAAATTTCTGGACATACATGTTCAAGAAATAACTCTACAATATGATTTTTTATTTATTTTCCCCGTATGTGGAAGCTTTGTGATTCAGTGATTGACCCTGTACCTACTGTTATGACTTTTATTTTTTAGGTGTATGCTGGAGTCCTTGGATAAATATTTGGAATCCAGATATAATGGAATTCTGGAACAGTATCTCTAGAAATATTTTTAAGGCTCAGTTGTATAATTTGCTGATCAGCAGAAAGGGCCTAATAGAAACTGCTGGATCACTTTCAGTTAGCTGGAGTGCTTTGGATTTCTGACTAAAGAAGAGATTAATCACCCTGGAAGTAGCAACCATCTGTAATAATATGAAGGGTAAATTTTAAATTATGCTTAAGTGATTGTGACTGCTAGGAACTTCTGAGATACTAAGACTTAATTTTAACTCCCCAAATCACTAGCCAAAAATATATTTAGGGTCCTTGGTAACATTTTTTAAAATATAATTGAAAAAAACTATATTCAGACTTTGTAAATGTATCTGGTCCCATTGTAAAGTCAATTTAAGACAGAGGCCAGCTGTGTGGGGTGTAAATAGTTGTGGACATTTGTGGATAATTCTTAGCTACCTGATCAAATACAATAATATGGCCATAGCATAAGGCTAGAAAAACCTTCCCTGTCCCCGTATTCCCAATAGGTTTACCGACACATGTAAAAATGGACAAGCTTATAAGGAAGGCTCAATAAAACTATGTATTTTTGGGATGCTCAGCAGCCACAGCTCTCTTGCCTTCAACAGAAATTGGAACTGCTAAAATGTTCTGAAAATCAGGCCTTAAATGTGTTTACCTTAGTATACTCAACTTGATAGCTTCTCAGAAAAAAAGCCTTTGCAGTTTGTTTGCTCTTGGCAAACAGTGGTCCCCAGCACTCATGAACTTCATACCCTTGCAATCATTCCTGTGTAAACTGTTACACCTAATTGACATATTCATGAGTCACAACACCAGCCATTAACTGAAATCATAAACACTGCATGTGGTGACTGTGCATACAGAGAGATGGCAGGACAAAATCCCAGCAGCACTGCTAACATTTTCATACAGTGCCAGAGGTGTGCACAGCATTGTGTGAAGGCAGGACTCTTTTCCTGTTATTACAGGGAGATTATCAGGTCACTGTAATGCCATGCCTTGTACATCCACAGATGACAGGCAGAGTTTGCATCTCCAGCAGGAAACAGAGAAATGGAGGTCAAGCAGAAAATACTTTAATTTTCATCTTGGAACCATCAGATTAAATGATAAATGACCATACCCAGAACACATAAGAGGTTTGTGGCAGAGTACAGAATTATGCTTTAGTTTCTTATGAACCAGATTAATACCTTTCTTAGTGGATTGCACTTCCTTTAATCAACTGAGACACATTAACATTGAATCAAAATGAAAAGAAAGACAACGCCACAGGTGTTTTTTATTTAGTAACCAAATAATTAATTTAACAAATGACAAAAAGACATCACACTTTTTCTTAAAAAGTAATTCCTACTAGCGTATATTTTAAGTAGTTACACTGAATGCCCAAGACAAATACATTACCTGAGCTGTTGTGACAGCAAAGAGGAAAGACAACAGTATAACAACTCAAGAAAAAGAATGCAAGAATTCTAAATAAGAAAAAAAACCCTAACAAAATAATGTTGTTTTATTAATAATTTTAATTTTATATACTCATAAAGTGATTTCTAAATGAATTATTCATTCTCAGGAAGTAAGCAGAAGAACATTCTGAACTTTTGTGCAAAGACTTAAATTTTTATGATAATCCAAAGCAAGAAGAATAATTTGAAAAGGCTTCACTTAAGTTTTTTTCTGAATCTCTCCTATAACTGTTTCAATTCACTGGAGATAACTTACATCAGAAAAACATAGAGTTTTGAAATCTGACTTAGGCTTGGCATGATATGAAGCAATTAAATGTTGAAATGCTACAGGGACTGTCTGCAGTGCCTATAACAGGGCTTTTCCAGAGTTTAACTGTTGACTTCACTTAGGTGCAACATGTAGTCAGTAGCTTTGAAAATTGAATTATTTATTCTGGTGTCTCAGTATGTGCCATTCTTTTACTTGAGAATGAATATTTCAGCCATGCCAGCATTATTCAAGTTGATGTTGTTCAATATGTGTAGACAATGCCACGTTTGTGCAACTTCTGCACGTTGAAGGATCAATCACTTTTCCATTTCTTGCTTTGGCACCCCTGCTATAGGGACTGAATGTATTCCCTACTCAGAGCCAGTTTTACTCTGAAGAAATACTGAGGGTAGTAAGGAGACACCTTTTGTTCCTTCCTGGAAAGGACAAGGCTGTGCTCTCACTAGAGCTTCATTCTGAAAGATCATTGTAAACACTGTGAGAGGAAATGTGTAGATGAGCTACAGAAGATGAAAAAGGTTACATATTCCATTATTCCTCCTCCCTCAGTTCTCCAACTTTGCCTGAAGACTTGAGAACTGAGTACCTTCATAGATGTGTCCATTCAACTTAAGGGTTGTTTTAAGAAGTTGATATTAAATTAATTGCTGACAAATTAATTAGTTGGGTTAGACTATCAGGTCAAAAAGACACATTAGCTCTCTAGCACAACAGACTTTGGAGAAGCCAATGCCTATGTCAAAGGATGAATAAACTGAGGACTGTCAACATCCTGGCCACACTGGGAAAAGGTAGATACAGCAAACAACAATATTAATTATCCTATGAGACCTATATACTATATTAGAAGAGTGGGGTAGATCCGTTCCTTAATTATTACTATTTACTGTTACTGAGCAGATAGAGTAAAACTGAGCAAGTTGACATTGTTTATCTGGAAACACAAAATGTATTTTTTCCTGGCATAGATATGAGGACTAATTTAATCAAATGTCAGGCTAGAAAGTTTGTTGAAGGTCTAGTGAGTACATGGCGGGAATAGTGTAGAGAGCCTTAGCAAGAAAATTGTGGAGTTTTTATATTTTTCTGACAGTTCTGTAATCCAGAAGAACTGGCTGTCCAGGCTGCTCAAGATTAATTGTGCCTGAAAGCAGTAGAAAATGGATCTTTAGCTTTGCATATTACTGCTTATCAAACATGAAATGCTCAAAAGCTTTTCTCTATCTACAGAGAGTAAGCAGTCTGTGGTGACTTTTTCCAAGTTACATTTCATATTCAACAGTGCTGGTAACTAAATACCTTCTACTTTATATTGCATACATAAGTGGCCATATATGTGCTTGCACATTAATTTATGTAAGGAAATGCAATTAAAAGGCACAAAATTTGGAAAAAACAGAACACCCTTCTTGACATTGTACCTCCCTGTTCCCTTGCATCCCTGATATCCTCTCTTTGAATATTATAAAATTGTTAACTACAGAACACTTAGTCTTTCTTCCTCGGGACTTCAGCCTCAGCTCACACGCAGATGCATTGATAATGTGATGTAAAGCACTGTCCTGGTTTGAGTGAGAACACAACTAACTCTGTTCAGTGATTTTACTTTTCATCTCAGTTCTTTAACTAACTGCACTGTCTGAAGTTATCAGCCTGTTCTCACAGGCAGTGTCTGTTCCTAGCAGTGATAACACCCAGTGTTTATAGTTAGTACCAAGGATTGGTGTGCAGAACAAGGCGACTGCTGGATCTTGTGTACCACATTGGGGGTGCAGAAAGTGAAAGGCAGCACCTGCAGGGAGGGGTGGACAGGACAGGTGACCCCAAACTGACCAATGAGGGATTCCATCCCATATACGTCATATTCAGTATAAAACTGAGGGATCACGAGGGTCTCCCTCTCTTTGCCTTCTTTGCCAGCTTGTCCTGGCTTGGCTCAGGTCCTCTTCCAGTTTCGTCCTCAGAGCATCTGAGGAGGACTCTATCTGTTCTGCCTTCAATCCCTGTCTGCGTGTTCTGTACCAGAATCCAGCTCCTGAACACAGCTCCCGTCTGCTGCAGGGCCCAGCCTGGGACTCCCCTGGTGCCTGCTCCACAGCATTAGTGGTGACAGTGATGGAATTACCATCAGGGGGGTTGGGTTCAATACTGATTTTGCATATATCCCATTTTATTATTATTAAGTTCATTTTCATTCAAGCTGTTCTAGTTTACTTCTCTAATTGCTAAGTCTCTCTCCCTTATTCCCTTTCTCTTCCCCTTTGGGGAGGGAGGGGGGTTAACAGAGAGAGTGTCTGTTATAGATCTAAGGGGCCACCCTGACCCTAAACCGTGACACACTGATGTCCAGCAATTTCCAAAATCATCCTTGTAATAAACAACACCTAAAACATTTTCCTTCCCTGAAACTACTGCTAATTAGTGCCTTGCTATCCTTATCTCCCCTAGCAATAACAAGTTTACTTCAGCTATTGGGCATATTTCACTTTTTCTGGTAAATCCAGTTATTTTAACCCTTTGTCAGCTGACCTTAACATTAATTCTTTGGGCATCCAAATTTAAAGTTATTGAAATTTGAGTTCCTTTGTTAATTAAAAATTTAAGTAGTTGTCTTTGGGGGCTGATTGGAACATAAGTGTGAGGGCTATCTGTGTTATCCCATTAATAAGATTCCATCAGGGGGTTTGTGAGATTGGGGAAAGTGTCAGGAGTTCTGGGGAGTCTGTCTTACTTCCCAGATCAATCTGCTGTCTGCATCAGCTTGGTGACACCCTGCTGGTGTCAGTTTGTCCCACCCTGTTTTGTGATTGATTTACAATTCTATGCATCAAGTCTGCCCAAGTCAGGATGGGTTGGACACAGGATTGGTTATCCTGACCATCCTGATTGTTGCGTTCTGTTGTAGAATTGTTCTGGTTGGAAGAGAGCTTCAAGATCATCAAGTCCAACCATTAACCCAGCACTGAAATGTCACCACTATACCATGTCCCTAAGCACCACATCTACACAGCTTTTAAATCCCTCCAGGGATGGTAACTCCACCACTTCCC
>WUAM01000107.1:37140310-37169176 GCA_024336885.1 Actenoides hombroni | reverse complement strand
ATAATTATTAATTTCATTTTCATTAAAGCTGTTCTATTTTGCTTTTCTAATCACTAAGTCTCTCTCCCTTATTCCCTTTCTCTTCCCCTCTGCAGAGGGAGCGGGGTTAATAGGGAGCATCTGTTATAGGTCTAAGGGGCCACCCTGACCCTATACCACAATAAGAACACCTGGCACCTGGCAGGGGAGACACCATGATCAGGCATGTGATTTTCACAGGATGAGGCTCATACTCTGCACTCCAGATTTCCTGCAATTTCCCCAAATGTGGGAAACTTGACTGCATAATTTGTGGTAGTAGGAGGCTGTGTTCACGCCCTCCCTTATGTTAGGAAGATAACAAAAAGAGAATGAAATAAAACCCAAGAAAGACAAGTGATGCACAATGCAACTGCTCACCATACTCAGGCAGTCCTGAGCAGTGATGCACCCCTCCAAGCCAACAGTTTATACACTAAGCACGATGTTCTGTGGTATGGAATATCCCTTTACCTAGTTCAGGTCAGTTGTCCTGGTTATACTCCCTCACAGCTTCTTGTTCACCTGTTCTCTGGCAGGGTGGAATAGGATGTTCTTTCACAAATCCCTTTTCCTTGTTCATTTCAGGAGGTGGCTGATGGATAGTGACTGAGGCAGGGAACTTCAGGAAAAGAAGATGTGACTTAGATTTCCTGGGAAAATTAATTCTATACCTCTCCACTCTGAAAACTCTGTATGCAATGATTTGAAATTTTGATATGTTCTTTATCTTCGGGCGCTTGGCCTCTATGTCTGTTTTGCAGAATGTTGAATGGTTTCAGTTGCTAGCAAAGTTCATGGCAACTAACCTTTCAATATGTAAGCTATTGTGTAATGCTAAAATATGATTTTGACAGTCTGAAGTTTTTCACATTGGATAACCAATATATTTTGTTTTAGTCTGTGTATTTTGCTCCCTGTCTCCTAAACGGAGATATTTCCCTCAAATTTCACATGGATTTTACAATGATGAATGAATTGTCTACAAAGCATTTGGATTCTGGGGTGATGATCATCATAGAGAAGCCCAGAAGGAAATTAATAATTTTGTTTTCAGAGCAGGGCTCGAACAGTGTTTTTTAAATAAGACCCAGAGCAATATATTGAACAGTGAAGCTAAAAAGAAAATATTGAACAGCTGCTAATTAAGTCCTTTCGATGCACTGAGTTAGGTAGGAATGCTCCTGAGAGAACTGAGTGTGTGATCCTGTAATTAAAGACTACAATTCATATGTAAATGGTGGCCAAACCAAGGTCATACTGGTAACCTTGATTCTGTCCATTTAAAATTTTTTGCCAGCTTCACTTCACAGTCACAATCATATTTCTCTAAGAGAGGAAATGGTGTGTGAATGTATCAGAAGCAAAATCAAATCTATGACATGGTCTTGATACCTACTTAGGTTAGTGACAGAATGATGACCTCAAGAACCACACCACATTTCTCTTCTCTGTAGATTATTTAAGTAAATGACAGCAGCAACTGGGTGTTTCCCTCCTGGACCAACACCAAAATGGGATGAGATACATGTTTTCTTAAACAGAAAATATGTGTTTTGGGAATGCTAGATTTTATTTCAGACTCTAAGGAAGAAAATTGACATCATCTTTCACATCATCCCAAAACCTGCTTTTAGACACCTCCTGTCTCCAGTCTGTCTTGTCCCTTCTTATTCTACTCCCAGTTTTCTTGCCAAACCAGTCTTTGTTTTGTATTATTTTTACTTAATTCATATTCTACCTACCTCACAACAGCTTCCAGTCCTAATCTCTGTCTCAGGCAAAAACTTCTCAGTTCACATATTTTAAATCAAATCATGATCAAAATGATTTATTGATTTATTAATGACAAATCAGGAACTACACATTCAAGATTAGGGTCACCAACAGAATTCCAGACATTTACAAAATGTTAATATACATCTAGATGTTTCTAAACACATTTCTAGAGCTAGTATCCAAAAGCTATAATGACACAACCCCTTCCATCAGGAAAAGCTGATTACCAGCACATATATCCCTCCTGGGGGTGTAGATTCTGTTACTTGCATGTGCCTTCTGTCAGAGGTGACAGTACTTTAGGTTTCTGTATACTTTTGTCACTTCCTACAGGCTGCCAATCCACACACTACTGAGAAAATCCTTTCTGAGGTCACCTGTGCAGATCTATTCATCATATCCTGCAGGGACAGTTCACTACCTGGATGCAAGATTTACAAGGCATCTGATGAGGAGGACTCTCTACTTGGACTTGACAGGAGTTGTGGTGCCAAAAGAGAGACTTCCAGCAGTGTCAAAGGAGGTTTACTGCTGTTTTAACTTCAAGGTGTCTGCATACTGTTGCAAATCTTCATGCTTCTTTTACAGTTTTTCTCAGCTTGACTTCATCTTTGCTTCCAAAGTCTCTATGTAACTCTATGGTTACTGTTTAATCTGACTGATGGTTGTTTTCCTCTTTAACAGGATGAGTTTGGGACCAAATGTGCTCTGAGGCAGTTTGGGGTGTTGATTTACACATACTCTCACACTCATGTTTCTGTCTTAACAGATGTTGTTTTCCAGGCTATGTCACCAAGAGTGGCCTGTGCAAGCAGCTTCTCATTACAACTCCCAGGCTCCCTGTAATTCCCCTATGTCTGTATCTAGACTCAGTTTTGTAACATGTCCTTCCCTACAACCCCACTGACTCCCATCACTTCCCCATCACTTTTCCTGACTGTATTCTTCTTCCCTATCCAGGCAGATCCTGTGCTGAAAGTTATGAGAACTGCCTTTGGGAGTGGGGGAAAGAATTCTATCTGGTGGAAAAAAAATGTTTTTCTACATCAGATGGTGAACGTCCCTCCACCCACATGGTAGTGAAAAAGCAGAACAAAATTAATATCAGCATTTTTGAAGGTACTTAATAAAATAAAAAGAAATAAAATAGAATCCAGACCAGCTTGGGCCTAGACTGCTAATAGCACAATGCAATCATAATCTTGTCCCAAACTCAATTTGTCTGGCTGCAGACTGATCATCGGTGTGCATAGGAATTTCTACAAAGGTGCAGACATCAGGAAAGGCCACTAGTTTTTCTGTACTGCTCCAGCAGAACAGGAAATAATACAAGGCACCTTCCACTATGCCTACAGAGGAAAGAAGTACAGCCAGGCTTATGGTCATATAAGCTTTCTGTCCTGTTTCCAGACCACTCTTTTTTTGTGGTCATCCATGATAAATAGTAGTATCTTGACAGCTGATTTTATGTTGTTGGTTTTTGTTTGTTTTTTTTTTTCCCCAAGGAGACCATTATATGTAGAACTGTTGGACAAAGCAAGGCACTTAAAGCATTTTTTTGTAAAGTCTTTGCATATGACTCCCAGCAAGACATCTATAGAGCAGTATTTTATGGTCTAGCATCACTCTTGTTTGAAATTAACTAAACTGAAATCATTCATTTAAGCAGCACTAAAAGAGAAATCTGTATTGAAATTGTAGATCGTAGAAGATCCTGTATTTTTTTTTCTACTCATTTGTTTTGTTTTCAGGAGCTCTAGGAGAACACGAAAGAATGGTAATCTCCCAGATATTTACCTATCCCCAAAACAGAGTAGAGACAAAGTCAGGGACTGCCCTTTCTGTAAAGCCCTGTGATGAGTTGGTTGGATCTTAAAGATTTAGTTTCTGTCCATCTCCCTGTCACCTTGTAAACTGCCCTTCCAATGAGTGTCTCTCTTCATTTTAATTTATTTTTTTTAAATTAAGGTGTGAGACATGAAACAGTCTTTATTGCATAAATAAAAATTAATTTCACATTGCACAAAACATTTCTTCTCCTGTTGGGTTGGTAACAAAAGGTTGTCATCCATTACACCAAATACCAGAACAGCAAGATGCTGATTAAGCAGAGGGGACATAAAAATAAAATACATTCTTTTCCCAACTGATCTGCCACAGTGCAGTCAGCAAGATATGTTTCTTAAGTCAAAACCCTTCTGAAGGTGAAACCTTGCCTCACAGCACATACATATTTGTAATGCCTCTGCATTTTTAATTTTAATTTTTTTTTTCCCAAGTGATTTCTGTACAAGTGAGATTTATTGACCTGTGTTCAGAAAATGTGGGGAACATTAAGGTGTCCATCTCACACTCCTTGGAGAAAAAGATCTATTGTGTTAGGAATGACTATTGAAGTCATTGAACATCACTACTGTGAAATTTTAAAAGTATTTTTCCCTTTTTAATATGGTTAGTACGGTAAGAAAATGTTCGGTTGGCTGACATGTAACAAGTAAAATCAAGTTACTGGCAGCAAAAAGGCTAATACAAAGACTTTATATAAAGAACAAGTAAGTGGATGACACTTTAAAAGCTATACCTTCCTAAATCCTTTACCCAAGTCTCACTCCATACCTGGAACTTAAAATTACTTACATGCAAGTATTTTATACAACTTTGAGAATACATGTTTTGTGATGTCCCAGTTATTGCTGACCTCTTATAAAGTATTGTAAATAACTAGGATCTGAAAACTCAAAACCATAAAATGGTGAATGAGACAGAGTTTCATTAGCTTCTGGAGAAAGTATGGTGATTTTTTTTTCCTGTAGACTATAGATAATAAGTTTGCAGGCAACAACAAAGGTCCAGCTGATGAACAAAGGAGTTGGTCTGTGTTTAATATTGCTGAGTGGCTTGAAGGATGTTGTTCTATACTGCCTGACCTACACCTGAACTACTTGAAGCTTTGGGAGGGGAGGAGAGAATTATACTGAGCATCTGAGAGTTTCTAAATCAAATCATAACTAGTACTCTTTGCTCTCACTGTAAGCAATGTGTAAGAAAATCTTACAGAGGAATTCTGCCTTTTTAGGGAAAGTAGTGACAGTAGGCAAAGAATTTCTTCAAACTATTTTCTGTTCCTTATGGTGTCAATGTCAGTGAGTTAGATAAACTTTTAATAGTTGTTAAACTTTGTGGCCATGCTTGATGTTTACCAGTGTCATCCCAGAGGAAGCTAAACTAAAAGGTAAACTGTGTGCAGGAGCAAGCAGGACTTTCATCTGCTTAACAGAATAAGACTAGGAAAAGTCAGGGCAAGATGTCCTGAAAAGAAGTTTTAGGTAAAAGAGGAAAATTACTGTTGTGTTAGCTGCACCACTAAATAAATAAAAAAATACACAAGTCAAATGATGGAATTTACTGAGGGTATTAAAGCTGTTAACAGGTAGAAGTAGATTGCAGAAGGCATCTAATAGAGTGAGGTTGTGTAATCTCTTATGTTTTCATTCACACAAGAACCTTTTAAGCTCAGTTGAGATCACAAGTCAGACAAAACTTGTATTTTCCAAGCATGAATGTTCAGAAATATCTGACTGTTATGGCAAACTCTAAACAGATTTGTGTATGGTTAGAAGATATCACTGAAAAAGCAGTTTTCATGAAAGTCAGCTGAAGCGAAATATAGACTTCCCAGGTCATTGTGTACACTAGGATTTCAGATTCACTCCAATGAAAAATCAAATATATCCATATGCAGTAGTGTCATTTCAGTGATTTCCCCCTGCATTTGGTCCACCAAGGTCTTATTTCACAGACATTTTGATTTTAATGGGGAAGAGGTAGTAAATCTAGTTCAGTGACCCAGTGTTATGAGACTTGAGTGCTGGAGACCTAATATTTCATGAAAGAAATGTCATGAAATCACATCCACATTGGAAACAAAGACTTCTCGAGGCTAGGTATCAATCAAAATCTTTATTTCTATTCTTTGCAGAAACAGACATGAAGCCTCAGATTCAGAACACCTGTTAGGAGTTCTCATGCTGAATGTTGTAGGACCTACAATTAAAGGTATAGTTTAATAAACATCTGTTCACAGTCACATATTAAGAAACTTAAATACCTATGAATTTACATATAAGTATACTTACACACTGACTGGGGACAATTATGTTCCTTAACATGGCATCTTAACAGGCAAACTGATAGATGCAATGCTAACCAAACACAAATGCCAGGAGATTAAATGCCTTGTACGAATTTAGAACTTGTGATTGGATAACCCTATTGAATTTATGCTTGTTGCCAGATGAGACTGGATCAATCTGTTTATTTCTTTAATTCCAAGATATACAAAATCCCTGAAACAGGACAGAAATCTCAGAAGTGCATCACTGAATCACTATCATTGAACTAGAATGTTTTGCTCCCTTGGTAAACTCTTTTAAAGACTAAGTAGTTCTGGAAAGAAAGGGAACCTGAAATAATCACTTTTTTTTGAATAGAAATAACTGTGGCTCCCATGCTTTAAGCTGATCTTCAAGCTGTCAGGATGTATTAGGTGTACTGTGAAGCTTACCAGACCAGACCTCAAGGGACTTTCGTAGAGGGATGCCTAAACTGTGAATTTCTGACAGCCTTAGGCACTGAGTCATGGAACTCAGCCAGCTTGGTGGCCTATCTCAGCATGCACAGTAGGGAAACTTTAGGCACCTATTTAAGCTTTGTGTTGAAAACTTTTGGTTCCTGTGTATGCTGAAACACTCTAGCAGCAAAGCAGCTTTTGTAGTGAATCCCCTTAGAGTTAAGTATGTGAATGCAGCCTAAAATGAAATTGAAGTGCCACAATTCCTTTGTGAGGCTCTGCATAAGTTCTCTGAAATGAAACTCGACTCTTTCATTAGGAAACTCTGTCAGCATGAAAAAGATTTAAAGGTCATTGGTTTGCAAAGTGGTATGTACAGAATCTCAAGGCTGGTAGAGCAAGTCTTGCTGAGGAAGCTGAAAGGAAAGGGATGAAACATCTTAATTCTCCCTGCAGGAGCCCTGAGTTCCTCTACAGTGTTCTTCTGGTTTGTCTGTGCAGCTCTCTTCTAGTGAATCTTACAATCAGAGCATTCCACCATGTGTTAGCACCCATACAGAAAGATGACTATGAATGGAAAAAAAGTGTGTATGTGGTAGATACTGCTTTGTTGTTTTATTATTTTCTCGTTGGGATGTTTATTTACAATGAGTAATTTTGAATACTTATTCAGGCCCTGCACTTTATTCTCAAAAGTAGAAATACTTTTATTCTAAAGCTTTTGAGAAGGAACACACACTGAAGATTACTACAATGTATACCTAACACAGTTCACTGCAAAGATACAGGTGAATCTGGGGTAGTTACTTTCTGTGGATTATACAGACTAAAAATCAATAGTAACCTTATTGTAGATAACAAAGAAAAATTTTAAAGACACAAATGTTTAGTGGATGTACATATCCCATTGAATGTCAGTGTTAGTGGGATGTCTTCTGCTGTTTAGGAAATCTTCATTTTTTTGAGATGTTTAAAAAAAATACAAAGAAAGTACATTAGCAACGCTTTTCAAAAATACCACATGTATAACTTCAGATATCATACTACAGTATGCATGCAGCTCTCCGTTAACATGCTAAGGGCATAGAGAAGAAAAAGAAAGTTCTTAGGAAGAAAGAATATGAATAGGAATATGGAAAACAGCTGAAGAATAGTCTGATGAAAAAAGTGCTTTGCCCTCTTCATCTTTCAAACATAAGATTGATGTGATTAAATCCTGCAGCTGTTGCTATAGTATAAATATTATATAGTTTACCCTGAGATCATGCTTTATAATGCTACTATCCAACAACAGAAATATGCAAGTAGGTCACTAAAGGACTTTTTCTCAGATGTTAATGTCAATATAAACAGCAGATGTGAGTATGAGTCATGTCACCTGTTGTACTGAGAACTCAATTAATATGAAGATTACCATTCCAAAGTATAACCCCATATAAGGATCTCTGGATCTCTTAAGTGCAGTGTATTCTGTGTTGAGAAAATCTATTTGTATAACTGTCAGTACTCAAAAAAAGTGGCCTTTTAGTCCTAATAGTTGTGTACTGTTAGGCACATGCACACACACACACACACACACAAAAGAATAAATTCAGCATCTTCCAAACTCTGTAAATTATGAAATGGGCAGTACATCTGTCTTCATCCTAAAATTGCTAGTGTGCTACCTTGACATTAAGATAGTTTCAGTGTTGGTTTTACCCATTTTTTCCTTGACTTTCTGTCACACCTCTCCACAAGCAGTTTTGTCACTTTAAAAGAGGCAGGCAAGAGAACCACTAAATCCAGTGGGACTTTTATTCTCACATTGTTTCCATAGGAAAGGTGCATTAAAATGGACTTTAGGTATGAAGAAGATACATTATTTATTATTACTGTGGAGAGTATTATGAATGCTCTACTTGATTGTTCCTTCTGATTTAAAACCAGTGGAAGAGAGAAGTTTTGTTGAATGTCTGTCTGTTTGGACTGTTTATGTCATAAGTTTCCATAATGCCTCTATAATTTAGAATTAATTTTAATGATCCATTTTTTCCACATTCTTCTTTGGAAAGGGACCAGCTAATCAGAATTACTGACATTATTTTCACAATAGTACCTGAAGACCCAAATCACAATTCCTCTTATAATCAAAGGATGGAACATTCAGAGACATCTCTTTGGCCTTCCTAATTGTGCCATCTCAGTGCCTAAAAATCCTGTACTTGTCTCTGCTGGGGTCATTCAGAAATCTGTAATGAAGCAACTGGTCTTCCTATACAGCCAATAAGATACTCTAAGAGTTTCCAAAGAGTAATTCACAGTGGCTGTTAAGAAGCAGCTACTTCCAAAAGCTAAGTCACAAAAAAATATAGAGAAATTAGGAATCTGCCTACAGCCTGTAGAAGAAGGCTGAGAATGTGAGAATATGGAGCTGACTTCAAAGGCTTCATCTATTACCACTTATAATCCACTTCCCTTTTTTTTGTACAAAAAATCCCATGTGACAACTAATAGACTAGAAGCAGGAGAAATGAAGATCTGCTAATAACAGATAATGAATCAGGTTATAGACTTGTCTAGGTAGCTTATGTTTTTCCCTAATGAAGTTCCTTCACTATGTTGTAGGTATATGGACCTGTGAAAAGATAAACCTTGGACTCACAGCTTCAGCAAAAGGTAAGACTTCAGCATAATCTCTTAAGCCTTTTTCTGTAATGTTTTGGAGACTTGTTCAGTGTATTATTACTTGTTTTTTATTACCCTTTTGAGACATGTAGCTGTCACCAGCCATGTACATTATCCTTTGGAAGCCTTTAGAGCTTAGACTTACAGTCATTAGTAGTGCTTAGGGCACAGGTGCCTGACTCTTACTCTTTGAATGACCTCACTAGGACCAGATTCTTAATTTTTAGGGAGTCTAATACCTAAACGCTTTGGATTGTGTCCTTAGGCTTATTCAGGAGATGTTGAAAAAGAGAACAAATATGAGGACTTGCACTTAAATAATTGTTTAATTTTTTGTTGCTGTTGTTTATATTGCTAAAATAACTATCACTGAGGTTTTTAGTGTGTTTTTAAGAAGTAATTTAAAGACTTAATCATGGTGCATCTTTATCACAGTGCATTGCTTTCAGTGTTCATCAAGCATAAAGACCAGCTCCTTCTAAGTTAGAAAGGATTTTGCCACTGAACATAATGGGAAGATCAGGTCATATGTGAAGGATAGATGTCACCATGCAAGGAACAAAATTACTAATGTTTTCACTGCAAAAACGTCTAAGTCTTTTATGAGTTTCATGACAAACTGTCTTAAGTTAAATAAGGCACCATTGGAAGATAACAAATTAAAGAAGCTGGAAGCTCCTGAGACTGACAGGAAACAAACACTGGAATGAATGATACCTTTGGAGCAGCTCCTGGTCATAAAATGAGAGCAGACCTTACAGGCTGGAGGCGAAGGTTGGCCTGAAGACATTAGAAAAGGGAAAAAGGCTCTTGGCAAATAGCTCTGTTGAGATTAACTAAGAAAGAAGAGTTGTGGATGGGTTTGGTTATTTTTTTCTAGTCTTAAGTTCTAAGATTTCAAACAGAGGAGAAGGCAGAAATTCCATGTGGTATAATAACAGCTTAGGATAGGAGAGAGGGTGTGCATTATCAGCTCTTATTGCAACAGTGGGGGGTGGGGACAGAGTTTGGCACTAGAACTGCAAGGACATTTAAGCCAAGTCTGCTAGAAACCAAGGCTCTGTGCTTCAGCAGTCCCTAGAATGTACCTGGAATTGTAAAAAAAGAAAAACTGGAAAGGACTTTAGGCTGTTTTTCTTTCCTTTTGTTCATGTCTTTGCATGACAATCATTCAGCAAAGGGTGTCAACATGTTCCCTGCTTTAAACGCACCAACTGGATTATTCATCTCCTTGAGTCTTTTGTTGAATCATGGCTAGTAACAAATGTTACCAAGTTACCGTTACAACAAAATAAATGAAGTTAGCTTTGGGCTAATAAGTCTGCACAATTGTAATAAGGAGCAGAAAACTATGCATAAGACACTGTACTTTAGGCTCCACCTCCTATATAATTTCTTATTAAATCCTCCTGATAATGGGTGGTGCAGCAGTGTCTGATAGATGGCATATTCAGTACCTGTACTCTGTAATATGCTTTTTGAGCATGGTTATATAAGTATCATCCCTGCATTCTTGATTATTGCTAAGGAGAATGCTATGCATGATTACCAGTTCCTGAACATCACTAATAATGAGGATGACCAGTGAGTTAAGCTCATATTGTTCTTAATTTTGTGGCAATAGATACTGCCTTTAAGATCAGGGGTGACAGTTGCCACTTCCTTCTTCATCACTTCCCTGACTCATCAGATCCTGTGAGCTTTTCTCTTTTGCTTGTGGTTTGAGTTTTTTTTGGTTCTGCTCAATGCTAAGTGCAAAAAGTTTGGAGCTAAAATGTGCAAAAGGAATGCTATAATGAGATGTTATTATCAGTGTGCATGTGCCAGGGACTGAAGGATTGCAAGGTTTCTAGATTAATAGTGTCTGAAGCCTGAACAATTTCTGCACAAAGCAGTCCAAATAATTTTTTTCTAAAAATTCTTGTATCACATCTGAAGTAAAGGATATATTTTGAAAACAATATGACCAATAGAAATACTATTTTTTTCTATGTTCTTTGGTAATTATTCCAATAGTTAGCTGTCCACTCTGAAAAAATACACCTTAATTCCAGTCTGAATTTCTCTAGACTTAACTGCCAGTTACTGACTGTTCCTCTGCTTTTGTTAAAATAAATATCAGTTGTCTTTTGGCAAGTCACATATTGATTGTTTCAAAATCACATCTCATCCTTCTCTTTGAGAAATTATTTCACTCTGAGATATATTTTCTGGAATAACTTTTGTCCATCTTTTCTGAAGCTACTAAATTTTCAGTATTCTCTTTGAAGCACACACATCAGAACTACATACAGCTCAACAGTGGTGGTCTCTTGAGCTCTGTATGTGGGAGATTACACCTTCTCCCTCCTTCCTGCTAATGTCCATTTCACGTTCAAGGAGTGCCAGAGTCCTGCTTGTCACAGCTTTACACTGAGCACTCATAAACTGCTATTTATCCAACACAATTCCCAGTCCTTTTCCAGAACCACTGCTTCTCAGGACAAAGTCCCACATCCTTTTAACTATGATCTGTGTAAACAATGTACTTAGCTTTACTTCAGGCAACTTTTAAAGCAGAAATATCTTTTATGAGATCAGCATATATACTCTGAAAAGATAAAAAGAGAAGCCTTGGGCACACGAGCTCTTCTTCATTTCTGTGTGGAAACTCTGATCAAAATCAGACAGATAGACATCCAAATATTGAACAGCCCAGACATTAAGGCTCATCCATTTCAGAATAGGAAGGGATGCATCTCTCTTGTGTCTAGTGACAGATCTAAATAGAGGGCCATTGTCTGTTCGTGTGGCAGCTTTCTTCTCTCCCTGTTAATTGCTGCATTGCTCTTTTTTAAACTTTGTCTTACTGAGAGCTGTCCTTCAGCTAAAGCAGTCTTTCTGCATGAGATCTGGGGTTGGAGTGATTTTCCAGTTAAATCGCTTGATCCAATAAAAAAAGAGTGCTTCTACCTACAAACCTGGCCTCACTTTTTTACCATTAAGCCATTACAGCTTCAATAACACTGCTTTTAGCTGCATCAAATGCTTGTTGTGTATTTGGAGCCAATTTACGAAATTATCTGAATAGCTGTCTAGAGATCAACTTTGTCCTCTGCAAGTCTTAGCAAGAGTTCTTTAAGAATTTCTTCATAATGATATTTAATTATATCTTGATATTATTAAATATTTCAATATGTCTATAATTATTTGTTTCTTATTTCATCAAACAGACAATGAAGATTGAGACCAGATTATCTTTTTTCCAAATCTCAAGTCATTTATGGCTTCAGCACAGGTTATTTAATTTCCCTGATAGAAGTCAATCAAAAATAATGAATCTTGCTAAAGAAATTCATTCAGTTTTGCAGTTCTCTAATATGTATTATGACATGCTGTAGAAAGGAAGTCTTTCTTAAATATGTTTCATCTTGTCTATTTCACTACTCTGAAACTATCCCTCTTCTTCATACAGATGAAGAGAAGAATTTTCTTTCCTCCTTGTGTATTTACTTACCACCTCAAATTTCAGAGTTCTTAGTTCTTCAGAAGCCTAACTAATATCTGAAAAATCATTTCAGCATTTGCTTAACACTATATACCTGATGAATGCAATGACTGTGTGCTGACTTGCCTCGTTGGAGAATGCATGTCGACCTCTACAGTACGACCTCTACAGTACACATTTTACTTCAGTGTTTCTCATGGACTTAGATTCATAGGCAAGTTGGTTCTTCCATCTAAGTGTAAGATTAAGCTGAACTTCTGTCAGCTGCTTAAACCAAAATAAACATCATGAATTGATACTGTGAGGTACAGAACAAAAATACTTGTGATCATCATCAGGCATTATCCAAGTTCAATAACAATCACGCCTGTGCCTTGTTTATTTCTGTTACTGAAATTGCTGAGGGATGCACTGGTTAAATAATACTCATATGAAGAAGAATTCACTATTAAGGAGCCAACTATGTCTTTCCTTTCAGTGATGTCATATGAAGTATTTGTGACAGCAGTGTTTTATCAAATGGTGCAATGTCTCATGCAGAGAATTAACTTCATCTGATTACAAGTGATCTACTCATCAGTCAAAAATAAACTGAAAACGCAGATTGTTAGTAACTCTGATTCACACTTTATATAATTGTAAGCTTTATTTAACAATAAGCACTTTGGATTTTGTACAATTCATATGACACAAAATCATTAAATTAGTGCTGTAATTTTATTTAAGAACATGTGTAAAGCATAACTAGGTGGTGGATATGAATATTGCTGTTTATAAGACAGGAATGATGCTGACCTAGACAGAAAATCAATAAGTGTGATCATTAAAATACACACAAACTGTAATAATAATCCAATCTGGCTAACTTATTTTATTTAAGGATATAGTGTGCCAATGCCAAGTGTAAGTGGCCAGTAATGCTATTATCATTTAGTATTGTCTGTGTTAACACTGAAACAGAAGAAACAAAAGACATCAAAGGCATGAATAATACAAGTTAATATCACCAGAAAAAAAAAAAAAATCACAATTGAAGGAGCAAAGAATAATCACTTCATTTTTAGCTGAAATCTTCATGCTGACCTTATGTTCTAAACCAAGCTCTGTTCCTTGGTCACAGGTTCTTATGGTTGTTTTAGGCTGTTTCCAGCTTTGAAGTTCTACTTCCAACAAAGAGAAGGAGGAAAAAAATTCCAGAAGAAAAGAAAACAGAACTTTTAAGGACATATGTTCAAAGACTACTTGTATGCTCACGTTAAGAAAAGAAAAAATTAAAGACTTCAGCTTTGATATAAAACAGAGATCAGCTGAAGAGATGGGAGGAAAGAACACCAAAAGAAATTATTTTCAGAGCAGAGAGCACATAGGAGAGGCTGATCAGAAAAGAA
The DNA here is from genome assembly GCA_024336885.1 of Actenoides hombroni. Taxonomy (NCBI): domain Eukaryota; kingdom Metazoa; phylum Chordata; class Aves; order Coraciiformes; family Alcedinidae; genus Actenoides; species Actenoides hombroni. Next base: position 37,155,267 of record WUAM01000107.1, on the reverse strand, counting down.
GTTGCAGGGTGGGGAAGATAAGGGAGAGAACAGTGTAAGTGGAAAAGGAAGTATAGAGGCCAAACCAAGCATTTTTAGTAAGAGACATTTTTCAAATTTTCCTTTTTCAAAAGGTGCTTTCCAAACAGATTGCATTGTATTTCACCCTCAAGCTCTTCAAAATGATAAAAATAGCAACAAAAACTAGTCATCTGAGTAACTTGTCCTCTAAGTCTTCTAAGTAGACATAAAATTTTATTTATAAAAAAATTAGAAATGAGTTGTTTAGAGACAATTTCTCTCAGTGGTGTTGATCTATTTCTAAAGAGAAAGCTACAGAGTCTGTGGAAAATGGCAGATTTTTTCTGGTCTAGATGTCTAGTTCTCTTTTACTGTACTTTCCATATGTGTTCTAAAAATGCAAAGATGAAGTTTAATGTATATACATAGATCTCAGTTTGAGGAGTCTGAGCATTCAACATGAGACTTAGGGCTAAAGAAAACATTTATGTTGTTCATTTTCAGGACTCAGTGAATACATACACTGGAAAACTCAGGATATTACACACTATGAAGGCAAAAGCTAGATTCAAAGAATCATAGAATCATAGAACACCAGCTTGGAAGAGACTTCAAGAATCATCTGGTCCAAATTTTCTTGATAAAAACATGATCTATATTAGATGGCCCATCACCATAGTAGTATTTCAGGTATTGCCTGACCAGCACTGAGTAGAGTGGGATAATGACTTCTTACAGTGATGTTCTTGATGCAACCCAGATTGCTCTGTGGCAGCAGAACACTGTTCATTCATACTGAGCTGCTTGTCCACCAGGACTCCTGGGTCTCTTTCCACAGAGCTGCTCCCCAGATGGGTAGATCCCAGTGTGTCCTACATTCCTGGATTATGTTTTCCCATGTGCAAGAGCTTACACTCATCTTTGTTGAACTTCATAAGATTCTTGTTAGCCCACTCTTCCAGCCTATCCATATCTTCCTGCAGGGTGGCTCTCTCTGCTGAAGTGTCTACCTCCCCACTCAGTCTTATATCATTGGCAAACTTCATTAGGGTACCTTCCATCCCACAATCCAGATCACTTATGAGGATATTAAACAGCATTTGGCCTAATATCAATCTCTAGGGGACCCCATATGTGACAGGTTGCAGATTTGAAAAGGAGGTATCACCACCTTCTGGGTTCAGCCTGTCAGGCAGTTCCCCACTGATCATGCAGACCACTTGTCTAGACCATAGTGCACCAGTTTCTCTAGGAGGAGGCTGTGGGGAACTATATCAAAAGCCTTAGAGAAATCTAGGTATACAATATCTACTGCATGCCCCATATCAACTGTGCAAGTTATTTTGTTGTAGAAGGAGATCAGGTTTGTCAAGCATGATTTTGCCCTTGGTGAATCCATGCTGGCTTTCCCCAGTCATGTGCTTCATTTGACTTGTGATTGTACCAGGAAGATTTGCTCAAAAACTTTCCCAGGGACTGAAAGAAGACTGATAGGCCTATAATTTCCTGGATACTCCTGTAAGCCCTTCTTGTAGATGGGGGTATCATTAGACTTCTTGTGGGACATCTCTATGACATCTCAAAGGTTATGGAGAGTGGCCTCGCAACAACATCAGCCAGCTTGGGTGGATATTGTTACGGCCCATCAATTCATAGAATCATAGAATAGAATCATATAATGCCTTGGGTTAGAAGGTACCTCTAAAGGTTGTCTAGTCCAACTCCCCATAGGGGTCAAACTTGTGTAATAGTTTACATACCAACTCTGCCTTCAGTGTCGATGGGTCTGTGTTTACATCAATGTAGGTTGTTGTTCCCAAGGCTTGGGGTCCAGTTGTGCTGGTAAAAGCAAAGGTGAAGTAAGTGAAGAAAAGATGGGTGCTAAATTAAATAGTGAAAGTACCTGTATCATCATTGCTCAGAGACAGCCAACTAATAAGGACAAATGTTGAGATAGGGGGATAGGGAGTAGGGGAGAAAAAAAAATAAAAGGCTTGCATTTGATTGGGTAGCTAATTGAAGACCAAGCTCAGGAAGGAGCCTACTTTTCCTAGTGATAATTTTCACAATGCTTATTCACCTATCTCTATCCTGGTGACTTAATAACTATTAAATTACTATTCAAAGTAGTATATTTTATAACCCATCAGGGAGAAAATAAGGAACATTTGAACAATGAAATCCTGATTGTGCGCTACTGAAGTCCATACAAGTTTTGCTATTGACCTCAATGAGTATTAACAGGTAGTTATATATTGCAGCAACAGTACAACCCACCCCATTCTTTGACTCGGTGGGATAGTTCAGTGTCCATATAATCAAGACTGCAAGGAACAACTGCTTTCCCTTCCCATTAAAATCGCTTGTAAAAAATGACCACATCAACAGCAGACATTTGGTATAATGGAATTAAAGTCATCATGTTGCAAAACATTGACATAGATTGATATTTCTTTCCTTGACATCAAATGTTTTGGCTTTACGTAAACATTTTTGTATAAGATAAGAATGCTTTGGTCTTGGGATTTTAGTAGAAGAACACCGCTATGATGCGAAAATATCCATGTCATTAGAATGAATTACTGTGTGTTAGGGTCAAATGCAGCTTTTAAAATGTAGAGTGGGAATCATTTCTAATACTAAGGCAAAAACTGTGTCAATGCACCTCCTCACATGCAATATTTAGAAACAGAATCAGTGGGGAGTAAGAATAAGATGATATTTTTATTATTTTCGTACTCCACTAACCTTTCTTTCACAATTATCTCCCTTCTGTGGTTGGGCTGTGTCCCTCGAAGACTTCAGCTTGTTATAGATTCTGAAACATCAAAGGGGTCTGAAACCATTTTCCTCCTTCTGTCATTCCCTGGATATGGGATAATTCTCCTGCCCATTCTCCTCTCCTGGAAACATAAGCCATCCTTCATCATGCATATCTTATAGCACATCCATGGGAGAAGGGGAAGGAATACCAGAGTCTTGAAAAGGGACTGGGTGTGCAACCTTCTCTATAACTATGCTCTGACTTTGCAAATGGGAAAGAACAGCTCTAGCAGAATCAGGGAAGAGCTGTACATCAAAGAAATGGACTGGAAATTATTGTGCATGCTGTGATAGGGTAGGACACAAAGCTAGTATTGTGGTTATATGGTAGTATAGCCTAATACACATTACTATAGCCTAGTAATTTTGATGTTGTTTGATATTACACACATTTAGATTGTCATAAAAATCACATAAACTGTCACTTATAATTACCATGACTGATTCTATGTGCCCTGTCAGGAAATTTTTTCATAGTTTACTTCAGATTCTGGTAAGTAAGGGCCACATAGCCATAGTGAAGGAGGGCATCGGGACTGCTGTAGCAATTTGTACGATCTGCAATCCCTTCCCTGGCAATGTCCCAGCAGCCTCTGAGAAAATGAACAGTGGTAACACTGTTGTCTGCATTGTTTTTTCTGATGGGATGAATGTGTCTTACAAGCTGGGAAATAGTTGTTAATAAAAGATAAGGTGAAAAAATTGTAAAAATGGTGAATAATTTTGACATGCTAATATATATCTTTGCATCCTACTTCAAATATTAACCAAATACATATTTGGATAATACCTCTTCATGTTCATCTTTTTATTTCCATGTGAGATCACTATACCTCCAGAATGTGAACTTGATGAAATTGCTCTGGATAGGTGATGGTTACTATCCTGGTTTCATGGCTGTAATAACTTTGTCCAAAGCAATCCCAGAATGAATATGTTCCATACTGTTACAGACTTTACATCATTGTCCTATTCTCTTGTTGCCACTGCTTTTCTCCACACAGCAGTGACCATGATATCCCAGAGGTAACATATGGGAGGATATAGTGCCACTTCAGACACTCTGTATTATCTTTTATGATACAGAAATCTTCAGGATAGGCCTTGGTTTCTCCAGATCATCATCCAGCAACAAGGAGACAAAGGGAAACAGTGCTCATTGAAAGAACAGAAATCCTACTAACAGAAGAGAAAAGAAACCCCATAAATCCTCTCTAACAAAACAAAACAAAACAAAACACCCAAACAAACAAAAAAATAAGCAAACAAATTTAAAAAAAATCACAAAAAAGGTATCATGACTCTTGTTGGTAGTATAATAACATTTTGATACCAGATTTATGCAAGGTTCAAACCTGACATCACTGCTTCAGACTTATATTGTCATAAATGAGAGCACAATTTAGTCCTATATCTCTGTCTTTATTTCACAGAGCTCAGGGAATTCTAGCTCACTAAAAGTTTTGGATTTTTTTATTTTTGTCTTGCATGGACCTCCTTTCATGCATTGTAAGGTTCATTTAGGGGCAAAATCCTTCTCTTCTTGACAATGCTACATTATGAAAATTCTTTTCTTGATCTTTCTATCCCACCAAGTCTGCAGTTCATTTCAACTTTAAGTTGAAATATCTCCATTTTCACTCTTGCTGTTATGATTTCCTTTAATTTTGCAAAAGTACTTTACTTTAGGAGGAGCTGTAGACCCCATGTGAATGGCAGATACAAATCCAAAGTTCAAAATACACCCGCTTTGGAAGGAGACACTTTGGAAACTTCAGATCCAAGTCTGAATTCCTAGCATCCTCAAGAATTTATGCAAGTTAAATCCAAAATCTGGGTGCTTTTCACATGTGTGTTTGTGTCTTGAGTTATTAAGCAACAAATGACCTCAAGCTCAGTTACCATTCCTTGTTCTCTTACAGAAAATATCAGCCAGTAGTCTTGTTTCTGAAAAAGAGAGTTTTATTAAGAGGTGCATGACCTACTCTTCATCCTGTCACAGCATTCTATGTGGAGAAGAGTTTAGGAACCATGTTTAAAAGGTTACCAGTCCCTGTAACTCAAGGACTCAAGATGCATTAGGTAATTGAGACCAAATCCTGAATAAACCTTTGAACATTCATCTGGTTACTCAAATTGAATCTGAATGTTGAGCCTTCTGAAGTTCACTTGTCCCTGTTTATTTGAAAAACAGAGAATGGTAAATTACTGACTCATCACTGAAGGACAGGAAGAGTTCAGTGTTAGGCAAGCCAGCCAAACTCCACTGGAAAATCCACTATAAATTACTGACCTCTAAAATTGTCACTTTGATATCATTTGACAATGTCATTTTAATCAGAAGATCTGTTTTTGTGTTATCTCTCTTTGATGCCAGTTGTAAAGCTTTCTGACACATATATTTCCAGTAAGAAGTCTGTATCTTCAGCAACAGGAAGAATTTGTTCTGCACTGCACCTGGTTGGCATTTCTCTTAGACTGACAGCAGGGTTTCCTAGCTATCTGGATGGAGTCAGTATAAAAAGAAATGTTTGATTTGGTGGAGCTGTGAGGGAGTAGTTGAAGTGCTTGTGAAGGGAAGGAAAGGTGCAAACTGTATTGAGTGTTCACAGGTCCTGTGGCAGGAAATACAGCAATTCAGATTTGAGAAGCAAATTCAGTATATGCAATCAACTGTGATTTCTCCCTTATTATCTCAGGACTAATTACAGAGTGTTTTTTACAGCTAATCAGAGGTATCTAGAAAGAAGTAATTTGCATAACTTCAAGTCAAATTATGTCATGAGGACAGCTGAGCTAATGTAAATTGGCATTTACTGTAAAATTAGCATGTATTGCATTTGAACAGGAAAACAAAGAAGCAATGGAAACCTGCAGACTAGAAACTAGGAAAAGCAGCATTAATTGATGGAGTGCAGAAGCTGTGCTACATGAAGCATATTAATGTATGAAGCACAAGAATGTAAATACACAAAGGCCAAAACATTTGCAAAAGGGGACTCATTTGACAAAAGTGTAAATATCAGGGATTCTGCTGGCTGTCTAACTGTCACTTTGTCACTGCATTTTGTCATGGTTTGTAGTTTAATATTCTAGGGAAAAAAAACACAACTGTTTTCTCATTTAGGGGAGACCAGTTTTTACTTAAAGTAAATCCAGTTTAAAATTATCTTCTAATCCAGTATTATAGTATATCTGGAAAAAAGACAACCATGCATGCTTTTGTTTCTCCTTCAAAAACATGCAACACACTGGAATTTCTTCAAGAGAGTGATTTTGAAGTCCATTCTTTTCTTTGGGGATGTAAGGGAGTTTTGGCAAGCTCACTTCGGGCTGCCAGATATCTTTGCCTGTCTCAAGCTGTAAATCTTCCTTTCTGGAAACCCTAATCTAAGAATGAGCTTCATGTGGCAAAGCACTAGAACATGTGATTTTTCAAATGGGACCAAAGGTTCAAACATATCTGTCAAGCTGTAGCTTCACTCAATAGGAAGAAGATGTCCTTGTGAGCTCTAACAGTCATCCACAAACCATTTTAAGCAGAACTAACACCTAAAGTTAGAACCAAACTTCTTATAAGGTCCTAACAGAGGACATCATGTACAGACATTTGAGTTTCCCTGAACTAAACACATAAGGCAAATACTCTTTTGCAGGAACTTGGAATGCTAATACCCATTATCAACCCTATGGAACAACAGCAGTTCTGAGAAAAAAAGTAAACTGGAGATTGATGGTAGCAGGTAGGCAGGCTCAAACAGTGACTAGTTAATCCTTGAAGTTAAGACAGAGTCCCTCCACAGCATTTACTCTTTCATAGATACAGATCTGTGTAACAGTTTTCTTAAAAAGGGTCACCCAGTTCACAAGGATTTAGTGCTTGGCATCTGGTATTAGTTTTGTTACAAATAGTATTTGGAAGATTCTGATTATCTGTCCAATCCCACACTGAGACAGAACAATCTCAGTGGTGAGGTTCTGGATCTCTGAAATGATTTTTCAGTCAAACTGATTCACAAGCATTTTGATGATCATCTGACTCCCATGTAGACTTGTTCACCACCATGGCTACTTTGTAATTACTTTTAGATTTTTTTGAAAATAGTTAGGCTTTTTAATTTTAAAAGTTAGATTATTGTTTATATTTAAACACATGACATTCATGATCAAACACAATTTTAATATAGATCACTCATATACAGATTGTAGAATTTCCGCTTCTTACTTAAATATGCATTTCATTTATTGTAAGTCCATATATAGATTTTTGTTAGAAAATTTGTTTTGAAGGTCCTGACTGGCATGGAAATCAATAAATCCAGAAAGGAAATAACTGTTTGCTTTCAAACCCTGACTAACTGTTTAATCCCTAGTTATGTCCAGATCCAGAAATTGTATTTCTGCTTTTCTTTTTAATTTAATCTGTCAAAAAAACCCAAACACATTCTTTTAGTGTGAGTTTGAATATTATATTTCCTTTTCCCTTAACAGCTTTCTTATAAGCACATAAGCATGTGTACCTAACATCACTAGGCCCAAGTTCTTTGGCATGAAATTTACTTTCTCACAGTATTTTTAAGAAAGTATGAAGAAAGTCTAAAATGGAAAAGGCTGTTTCTGTCTTCCTGTTTGGTCAATGGGTTATTTCCTTCTGTTGAAAAAGTCTGAATTTTTACAAACACCTCCAGATACTATTTTCTGCTTAAGCTTAATAAGGTAAAGCAAATTGTTAGGTCAAATTTCTGCTTAAAACTGACTTCTTAATTACCTACTCCTTCCAGTTCTCACTGGAAAACAAATAAGGAAAATTGAGACATCCCAATTTCCTCTTTGTTATGCTGCTTAGATAGTTGGGTAATCTTATTCAAGTCATCTGAGGTGCTTTAATCTAAAATCACTTTAATAACCAGGCTCTGATGCGAGCTAATAAGATCCTGGAAATCAGAGAAAAGGGCACAGTTAAGTAAGACAAGTAGGCCTTAAATTACTGAATGCTATGAGATCGTGCCAGGGACAAGATCATGTTATACCTTCGTGGTTTTTGCACCCCTCATTAAAGCATCTGATGCTGGCCATTGTCTGAGAATGGCCACTGAGCTGCACCTAATCTAATCCAACAGTGGTTATGCTGTTGTAACTCAGCCTAGTGCCTAGTAAAGGCACTAGGAGAAGGTGAGACACTCAAAACAATCCCATTATGATTTACCGAGTTTTCTTCCAGTCTCTGCATTTCTCTGTCCTTTCTCTGCATGTAAGAAAGAAATTTAGATATTTAAATATTTTTCTGTTTCTGTTACAGTCCTATTCAGAAAAACTACACTTTCCACAGTGTGTACAATGCATACAGCCTTCCTTAAGACACTATGAAACCTCCAGGCTGGGTTAAACATGAATATGCAGAAAACTTCCAGATCTTATTAAGACACAGCTTCTGCTTTACTATTTATCTATTCTTACTTTCATTCTGTTTTCACTCATTCCATCCTATTTCAGCAACAGGCAAGTACTTTGACTCCATCTGTGATGGTGGCAATTCCAGCTGCCTCTGCAGTTTCTGCCTTTGCTATTTCTTGGCTAGCCATCAGGGAATGACTCTTCCTTCCGTAAAGATGTGATACATTTCAGCCAGCTTCCACTTGAAAAGTAAAAGAAGCCATTTAAATACTGCATAAATGCAGTTTCCAACCCCTGAGTCTATAGAAAAAAACATTACCTCAAGCAGAAAGCTAACCACACATTTGCTTTGAAGTCTAGTCAATATATTTATTTACTCTTTTTAAGTTTTAGGTTTCAAGTCAGTGATTTTTTTTTTTTTTCACTTTCAGATCTGTTCAGAATATCCATGCAGGTCTTATCTAGATGACAGGTTCTAGAAGAGCTTTGCAGGTTCCCGATCCAAGTACCTACCATGATTATAACCTGACATCATGGCACACATATCACCACCTCTCTGATCTCTGGTTTTCATGTGATAAAATCGATGTATGCAGGCTGGCAGCAACAAGGATGCATGCAGCTGAATACAATTAGTCTACATTGTGGATACAACTAAGAATGCAGCAAAAGAGGGAATTTTATTATTAATACAGTAGAAAATAGATAAAATAGCCAATAGAAAGCATGTGACCAAATCCTGGCCACCACTGGCAACACAATGCTAAATTATCTTGCCCCCATTAGGTTTGCTACTTGCTATTGCTTATACCCAACACAGCAGAAAATGAGAGACAAAAACTCTATTCTAAATGTCTCATGGAAGAAAAATAAGTTTTTCCAAACCTTGTATAATACTACTTCACCCATTATTTAAAAGACACGGGTAGCTTGAGTTACTGTCTTAAAATACATCTACAATGATAAAAGGGAGCTGTGGTCTTTCTAGGCTGAGATGATGGATTAATTTTTGTTTTTATAAGATGGTGATGAAGATTCCATGGCTGCTAAAGATGTTTCATCACCATTATTTCTTTGCCAAACTTACTAAAACATTATAATGATCCAATAACACCACTAATCTATTGCTGAAATAAGCAGGGAACATTAGCTTAATGTTATTTTCATCATGAACTTACTAGCTCTACTGAATTTAAAAGCTTCTTATACCAGCTTTTTCTATGACAAAAATAAAAAAAAACATTGTTATAGTAGAGTATAAGTAAAGCACAGTTAGTGCCAACAGTTAAGAAGCTCATACTGGTATTTCTTTTTCCCATTCCCTGTGAATTTGCCAGAACAGCTTTTGGCCTATCCACAAATAGGTCTATGATAAACCAGACATTAAAATGGAACTAATTCCCTAATTAGCGCAGTTTCATAGTCATATGTTTGCAAGACAGTCTCAGTTAACAAAAAAAAAAACAAAATAAAAAAGCATCTAGCAACAGCTTGGGAAAGTATGAATTGAGTAATTTAGTATTTATAAAGCTACACATTAGAAAACAAAAATCTAGAAAGCATTAGCATGGTAGAGCAAGCCTATTGCCTATGGGTTTGGTTCACAACCTGTTAAAATGCATGTGCTGGTCAAGCTGCCAAATGGGCAGCTGTATCATATAATAGCCACATGAAAGCCACAGTGAGTCTGGATGCACAGGCAACTATCTGGTTTTCCTGTCTGCTGCATGGCCGGAAAAAAACAGCCAGGCAGAGCTCTGCAGCTGACATCTGCAGCAACCACAGGCGGTGAGCTAGTTTCAAACTCTGGCTTTTATCAGAGCTCAAGAAGTTGAAAAAATCTATAATGAAGTAAACCAAACATATGCGATGCTATGAAGATAGGGAATATTCCTTCTTGATCCCCTAGTTGGATGCTGTGAAATAGGAGATTTTATTACAGATATAAAATTCAAGCTTTTTTAGAGATTTCATCAGTTACCATAACACTCTCCAGCCTTTCTTTAAAATTCAGTGAGAGGATCTAACCTCAACACACACTTGTGACTTGTGATTTTTGCTAAGAAAAGAAGTGGAAATCATATTTATGTTGGTTTTAGGCATATTGCTATGCTTTCACAAGTCTCTTTCATGTATAATTAAAATTTTAAGATAAAAACTGGTGTTTCATTTTAACATATGTGGTCCTCTAATTAAGACTGAACTTCTGAAAATAGGCATATACAAATAAACTTAGGTATTTATGTAGAGTGCCACTGTCCGATAGGGCTTCCCATGAGGGAGTGATTGCTGTGTCACAGCAAACTTAAAAGCCTGAAGTAGATGTTTTTCACAAAGACATGACAAACATTTATGCTTGAGTCTAAAACATATCTAGAAACTCATCCTGTGGTAGTTTAAATTTTTGGAAGTGATTCATATTTATTCCATATGTATCCAGAGTCTCATCAAAAGCCTACTGGTGTCTAAATCAATTGTGTAGACCATTTAGCTTATTCAGCATTTAAAACATCTAGATTTTTAAGAAAGAGGAACAAAAGTTTAAATATATTGTAAACATTTCCAGCCCTGATGTCTACTTACATGCGGAAATGTGACTTCTTCCAAAATGTCTATCTTTAAGCCTTCCAGTCACAGGACACCTAAGCATCACTGTTTATAATTTTTTTCATGCAGTACATAAAAAATTGGTGAAAAAGGACGCCATCACTTTCATAATCTCCCTCATCTGCTAGGCTTAGGCTGTTCACTGAATCATTGAATGCATCCCTGACGCAACGAACTGGGCCCACTAAAACAAGTGGCTAAGAAAGAGCAATGCATTTATTCATTCTGTTAATTGTCAGTTTTGCTGGAATATCTTGCCTGTGTTATCCATCCTGCTATAGATTCTGCAACTTAACATTCAGACTCAGTTTAGGCCACAATGGAAAGACAGTTTTGAGAAGAAACAACTGAAGATAAGGAGCTTGGGCACATCCAGCTCAAGACAGGATGCAGAGGAGTCTAGTAGTCTGTCCATACTAATGGTATATATTGCAAACCACACAGGAATCATTAAGATAGCTTCTTCTCAGAGTATGCCTTCAGCCATACTTTAAGCTGGCTAAAAAAAAAATCCAACTATGTAGGTAGCTGGAAATATTTGTCCATCCTGCAGTTAGTGCTGCTGCAGCTTTGAGACAAACTGCTGTCACCCCTTTGAACTGCAGCTCTGACCCTGTCATTGACAAAGAACACTGACTTCTGGAAGATTCAGTTGAACCTGCTACTTAATCATAGGGAAGATGTAAGTAAAGCCATGGTTTCTGTTTTGCTGCTTCTGAATGGAAGAGAGTGAAAGTTTAACGCCTGTCTGTATGGCATGGCTGCCTTTGAAGGAAAGCATTAGAGGCTTTCCTGAATGTTTTGTCCCCATGCTGCTGCTCTGAGAATAACTGGCAAGTAAAAGGATTTAAAATAATTCAGACTATTTGTTAAGTATCTAAAATGAATAAACCAGTAAAAAGAAGGGAAAGAAAAAGAATCAAAGGGAATTCTATTGAAATAATATAGCTTTTCCCTTTGGCGATTAAAATCAGATTAGCATTAAAATGAGCTATTACCCAACAAGGCTGTCCCAAATAGAATGTGGAAAATTCTAGGGGTGGATAACTTGGCAGTGACATCCTTAACAAATTTTGGGAAAAGAGTGGGAACTGTATTTAGGAAGGTGTGTCAGTGAGAAGTAATATTGGAACAAGAACCATGGAAAATTAACAATGATGACAGTGGAAAACTATTTGCATGGAAATATCTTTGCATATACAACCTGTAAAAGTACTCTCAGGCCACATCCTGATCAGTGGAAGAATACTACACCCTGTGATCTTTTGTTACTTAAGATAACATCAAAAATTTGGTTTTCTTATATGTTATATGGCAATAGCATTGTTAACTATTGTTTCAGGGACTTTAACTGCTTTATATTCCTTCATATTCCAGATCAAATGCATTGAAGTCTCACTTCAAAACTGAACAAAAAGGTTGGCAAATGCTTAAGCTTCCAGCCTTTTTCTTTTTCAAGAGGCAGTAGAAGGGTGCCAAGTGACCGACCTTTGATCTGATCTACAGATACGTGCCCAGGAATTTAGGGGCCATGCTGAATTATGCTAAGCATAGTCTGTCTCCTGCAAGAAACATGGCTTTTCTTCCATCTAAAGAATCATGAAGAGAAATTAAAGAAACAACATACTGGAGTATTTTCAATGAAGCTGTTTTCAAGAAAAATAAACCAATGGCAGACCAGATGTAGCACATAACACAAGGTACACATGTAGAGTGTTGCCCATATTGTACTCAACACAAACTAACAACACCTAAAAATCATTTTGAGTTTGTAAGAGGATAAGATAATAATCCTTCATATTAAAGTTTTACAAGTGGTCCCGGGGGGGGGAGGGTAAGAGGGTAATGTTAACAGTGCACCTGTAGCTTAGCCCTTTTTTTGAGTGTATGCTGATAAAAGTTTTAATTACATACTCCTTTTTCTACTAGTGTCCTGAAACATCCATAACACTGAGTACCTAATCAATCCTTTTCTGTTTTCCTTTTTTTTCTTACCTTCATCTTTCAATATGTCCTTATATCCTACTACTTCAAATTACTCAAACTGCACTGAAAATGAAATTACTGTTTTCTGTAGTGCTTATCACCACATCATCTATCTGCCTGGAAAAAACCAATCCCTGTATTTGCACAAAATACGCATGAGATTTGATTTTCTGTATTACATAGAGACACGGAGGTATGAATTTATACACTACTTTTAGATAAACCACACTGTAGAAATTGATATTGCAGAGTATTTCATCTTGTATTTCAACTTTTGTTCAAATCTTAACACCTAGAGGCTTCAATTACTTCTGGGAAGGTTAAGCATTTCTGTACGTTCAACCCATATAAAATCAAGCATAATGACTAGTCTTTGTGAAACAGTTGGTTAAATGACTTGATTAGCACCAGAGAGGAACTTTGTGACTGAAACAAAGTTAGGAGTCAGCTCTTCAGTTTAGCGTTTGATTTCCTTCAGAATGCACTCACTCCTCCTGAAATTTCCTACTATTTTGTTTCAACAAAATTTTGCATGAAATAAGACAGAAATCACACTGTTAGTCTATTTGTCCACTTCATGGCTGCAGAACAGCACGCTATGGAAGACTAATCCTGAAATGTGTTTTTCCCTAACCTTTGGATTCTTTCATTTCCATAGTCTAAGTGTGTTTTTCTATGTTGCTTTAAAAAGAAATCTTGGGTGAAATAATGTATCTCATAGTACCTGTTGAGGCACTCCACAGTCATCAGAAAGACTGAGCTCTGGGACCACCACGCCAAATGGGCACAGTAACTGACAGCAGCAGTGGGTTATCCTCCTCTGACTTCACACAGGCAGTGAAAGGGCTAAACTAATTCCCTAATAGTTCCTGCAGTCATTTCCTGGCAGGGAAGGGCATGGTGAGACAGATGCACTGAGCAGCACGCTCCAGACTCTGGAACATTTTGTGCCGCCTTGTCTGTTCACTCAAAACACAGTCACTTCTGCTTTGCCCACTGCACCTTAATGCTCACTTTACTTCTGTCTTCCATCCATTTCTTTCCAAAGCCTCTTCTTATCCAATCATTCCCAGTGTCCCCCCTTCCACTCCTCATTAAGTCTATCATCCTTATTCCCCTGACACTGGAGAAGGGAGTACTGTCATCTAGCTTTCTTTATAAAATATGTGAATTTCTGTACTTGAACTAGCCATCCTTTAAACTCCTTCGAGAGAAATGTGCACTTCTGGGACCAGACTTTCCTTATCTCAGTTCAGATAGCTAGCTCAGACACTCTGTAACTGACACTGTGTAACTGTGTCAGGTGTTTGCTTTGATTCTCAGTCTCACTGTTCGCTCCATACCTCTGGCATAAATTTCTTGACCAGCTGTCACTTTTCCAGCTCCTTCTCCAGATCCTTGTGCAGCAATTTCCATATCGTATCTCAGACTAGTGTTATTCATTGAGCCTATTGATTCCCCTTCTTCTCTTGTCTTTGCTGTGATACTCCATCCTACTGTCTCTTGGTCGCTTCTCTCTCAGCTCAGACTGATAAGGTACTGCTTCCCTGAGTGGGGCAAAGGGTGCTTAGGTGGAGACAGCAGATTACACTCTTCACAGGTCCTTCTCACAGTTTAGCTGATTTTACAGAAGTCAGATCCATATCAGAGCAGACTGAGCTCAGCCAGTCAGGTCAGGTTTGAGCTGAGAGGTTGCAAGGAGGACTGTATTGAGGGCCCAGTTTCTGATACCTTCTCCAACCTTGCTTGACTGAATTCTTCCTTGGTTCCCCATTCAACTCTCACTTTGTCTTCTTTGAGATCAAGCTCTGTCAGCTAATGGACCTTCTTGGATTTAAAATCTATGAAGTGACAAACTCTTCAGTCTCTCAGTCCCGTTGTCTCCTTTCTACTCAGACTTAGCTACCTGTATCTGTCCCAGGTCCATTCTTCTCTACTCTGTTCAAGTCAACCCAGCACGTTCAAGTTTCAGTCCCTGTTCCTCTTTTTTCTCTTTTTTCTCTTTTTTCTCTTTTTTCTCTTTTTTCTCTTTTTTCTCTTTTTTTTCTCTTTTTTCTCTTTTTTTCTCTTTTTTCTCTTCTTTCTTTCTTTCTTTCTTTCTTTCTTTCTTTCTTTCTTTCTTTCTTTCTTTCTTTCTTTCTTTCTTT
>WUAM01000107.1:37081552-37133969 GCA_024336885.1 Actenoides hombroni | reverse complement strand
ACCTGGTCTAGTGGGAGGTGTCCCTGCCCATGGCAGGGAGGTTGGAACTAGATGATCTTTAAGGTCCCTTCCAACCCTGACAGTTCTATGATTCTATCTATTGTTTGTTGCAAATACACTTTAATAGTAGGGTAATTTGTTTCTTCCACTGAATTTGCCAACTGATGGTAAAAACATTCTGTAAAAGTCATCCAGGCAAAATAATGCATGGGAACAATTATTCTTCCTGAGTAGATTTTCTAAATTAAGACTCCCTGCAAAAAGGCTGAGAATGCTTGCTTTAGCTAATGCTCTTTTCTTGTTTGTTTTTTCATCTGTAGACCACACGCAGTTTTGCAGTGCCATAGCTGCTAAATTGTGTATTTCTAGTTTACTTAAATCTCTTTATCTCTCTCTCCCCCTATATAGACAGATACAGATAGAAAGATAGGTTGATGATTGATTGATTGATTGGTTGATTGATTGACTTGTTTTTGAAAGCAAAAGTATAGTTAGGAAAAAACAGTGCTGCTTTTTCTTAAATCAGACATTTGCATGTATGTAGGCACACAATTATTTATACATAAATATATCTTTTCAACTTCACAGGTACCCTTTTTTACTAGAGGTCAGTGTGTTAGGCCTACAAGATACTGTCTTTCCATATACAGTCATGACAGTAGATACCTTCAAGGAAATTAGAATTTGTCTGGTCTGACTTATTCTATGAAAACTATGGCATCTGGGAAAAACTGGCAAGGAGCTGACGGTAATAAGCTTTTGACTTTCACACATGCTTTCTTTGTTACAAATTAGCAATAGTAACACACTTATCTCACAGCATTTCTCAAATCATCCGTTGTGTTGGTAAGCCTTACTGAGATAGCTTTGAAAACAGAAGTATTAGATTACGCAGTTATTAGAGTATTATGAAAACATAAGTATTAGACTTTATTAGGCACATGCCTAATAAATTCAGTTCTGGGACTTTCACAATTCAGGAATCTCCACAGGACCCCAGTGTTAGTTTTATGTCCAGAGCACACGAAACTTCAGTCTTGACTGAGCACTAACTCCCTTAAGTGCAAATACCTACGTAAATATGCATGTTATTTGACTGAAGTATTAAAAAATTGTTTTATTAGATGATAGGGTTGCCCATGGTGGGTTAATCTGACCAAATTACAGTATATACAGCAAATGAAGCAAATCAAACACTTATTTGTCTCCCCACAGGAAACATAAGAATACTAGTTCAAAAGGAGATGGTGACACTGTGAGTTAAACATCACTCTGCTTTCAAAATTTAGTTTTGCAAGATGTACTTAATTTCTCAAAGCTGATTTCACTGAACTTCCTAACATGAAAAACTCTGTCGAACTTTTCTGGGTAAGCACTCTGAACCTTACAGAACTGAGCAGTCCATGCTGGTTTAATCTTCTACCAGCAGAACTGGGGAACAGTTGTCACAAGGAGTCACAAACAAGTGTTGTCACTAAAACTCACCAAGGGATAGAGGACTTGAGCATCCTCGTGGTCATTGATTTTTTGGTCTCTATATTTAGACTGAAAGTAACATTACATATTACTGTAAACCATGCTGGTACTTGGGAAATGTCACTAGTTCCTTCTTGTCCTGCCTGACAAATGAATGTCAGAGCTCAAGCCTTTCAGGGACTTTTAAGGCTGCCTCATCTGAACTTGCTCTATATAGAAAAAAAAATCGAGCTATTAATCCTCTGAAAAGCTTATTTATAAGGAAGCATTTAAAATCACAGTGGGAATAAAAATCTGTGTCGTGGCTTCTGTGGTACTGCTGTGTGATAATGAGCTGTACTTGCATCATTTGACATGGTTTCGAGTATGTCTGCACCATTTGGGTGCAGACTACGATCTTTGCAGTACCCCTGTGTTTAGAAGGGGAAATGTATTTACAGGAATCACTAGTTTTACAGTGTAGGTAGGGAGGTTTCACTGTCACACCATAACACAGCTTAAGAGGTCATCTTGTACGGTGTAGAAAGAAATCTTGTTCTGAGCCTAGGCTCCTGAGTTTGGGTAAGAGAAACTCTGCCTGAATTCTATGTTGTACAGAGCACAAAAGCTGCTTCTTAGGAATGTCAAAGTAAATAAATTATTTTTCTGCACAAATCCCTTCCATTTCACAAAGCTCCTAGAACTCTCCCGCTCTAAGAATTGTAGAGATGCAATGGTGAGATGTGACTGGAGTAAAAATGATTTTTTTTCTTTTCCTTTTCTTAAGTTCTCTGTTTATTTTGCAGTAGATATCATTATCTGGAAAAGATTTCATAGGTACAAAGAACTGTAATTTCTTCTCCAGAAAACTAACAGACAAAAAAAAAATAAATAAAAGGTGTGGGTTTTGGGGTTTTTTTTGTGAGCGAATAATGAGGAACATTAGAGACAGATTGTAAACCAAAGAAGTCAAAGTGATGACAAAAATGGTCTTCAAAATGTTATGTACCTTCCTCAGTTGTGTTTGTTTTATTATGTAATTTCTTTGCTGTTGCTGATTTTGGCACAATTATTGTAACTAGTCTGTAAATTTTTGTATAATTAACTCATGACCCTTTGAATATTGGTTGGCTTGTATATTTTGCAAGCATTGATTTCAGCTAAAAATGCATTCCACCTCCCTCCTCCCATTCTCTTTCTGTCTTGATTTTTCCTGGTGCTCTGGGATTATTTATGGCTCACTGGATAATTTCAGACAGTGTTTGTGTTTTTAAAGCTGGTTCATTGGCTCAGTTACTTCAGTCCTTCAGTGCAGAATTTTATGTTAGATAGGATTGCCTTTAAGATGTGCTGAGTTTCCATCACTTCTGGACACATCCTGCAAATAAAATCCAGCATTTCTTAGAACTGGAGAAAAGCTGTTCTTGGTCCCCTACCAAGTTGTCTAGCTTGGAAAATGTTGGTTTTTTTTTTTTTTTACAATATTTGGCACCCAAAGCTATCTTCCACGCAACAGTGGTGATAACTCTAATATATCTACATTAAATGATCTAGAAATCAAAGGAACACTGAAAAATATTAATACATAGCTGGGGCTAAAATTTACTTACTATAGTAACACTCCTCTTTGAGAATAAATTAGCTAACATAACACAGACGTAGGTTCCATGCAGTGAGTGCCTTCAACAGCTACATACCTGGGCTTCTGCTTGGTTGGTTTTATATTACTTCCTTTAGAAAACAGATTCACTTGCTAATTTATTTTTTTTCTTGCTTACTGATTACATTCATGGTTTTCAATACTTTAGCAAATGGCAAAAACTCAACTGAACAAAAATTAAAACATACTTTACTTCTAGTTCAGTTTGAAGCAGTACCTCTCACTTATCTTTCAGCTCCACTCAGACAAAATCCTTGTTCTCTGTATATATTTTTCCCTAAATGTAGTCTGGGTTTGGTTTATGACAAGTACTACATTTTTATACGAATCTTGTCATGTGTGAAATATGAGTTTTGTAGATGATAACACCAAGATTTGAAGTAGCTCACAAGGAAAAATGGAAAAATCCTCTTTGCAGGTTTTTCCCTTGAATATAGTGTTTAAATAGACTCTGGGCTAATAGTGCAGAAGAATGGAGTTTATTTATCTGTGGGACCCACCTAGCACAAACAACAACAGCAGCTTCTTCCTTTCTGTGCCAGTGCTCTTGACTCTGAGGTCAAGAATCCACATCTAATGAAGCATCTCATTAGTCACTCTAGACATGGCTTTCTAATGTTATTGCTAAAAAAGATACTGATGGATTCCTAGTATAAATGTTTGACCACAGTGATATTTATACAGATCAAAAATACATTTTTCGAAGTAAATGAAAAACCACTGGGTTGTGGTAAGTTGCATTAGCATTAGTGATTTAGAGAAAGAGGATTTTGCATATCAGAAGCATTTTTCTGATCTGTCAGGCAAATAAACTTTCTCTAGAGCTAAGCCTAAGAAACTTTGCTAAAATCATGAATAAATACAACTAGTAAAGCTACAGCGGAATACTCTCAGTCAGTGAAGTATCTTTGGAACAATGCAGACATCAAAAGTTCCCATATTCAGCCTGATCTTTAAGAAAAGGTTAAGTACTTGCTCATATTATGTATATACTTGATTCCATCCCTGTTCACCAAAGCATGCACAATTTGCTTGAATCCCATTACAATCAGTGGGAATATTCACATACTTAGGTACAAACTGCGGTACTTTGGTGGACCCTAGTGTGTCTCAATGAAGTGTGGCCCCTGAGAGGAATACACGATGTAACAATCTGATTTTGCAACAAGTTTTCTGTACAATTTGAAATTGTAAACCTGACAGAGAAGAGAAAAGATGTTTATGTTGTGAATTTGTTTAACAGCTTGAAGGTCATATCCTGAAAAAAAAAGTCATCGTCCATTCAATGGTCTGGGTGATTTGATTTTTTTATTATTGGTGAGGTACTGGAGTGTTAAATGAAAAACCCACTGCTGGAGGCAAGAGAGAGAAACCCTTGGCTGGGGGAGAGGAGAAGTAAACTCTTTAATTTTACCAGAAATGGCTCCCAAGGAAGAACTGGACAAAGAGCTGTTCCGTGCAGTAGACTGAAGTTGTTTAACAAGGTTACAATTCAAAAAAATAACTCATTTCTTTATCACCACAAGTATTGATTGCATATCAGGTCTAGAGACCCTGTGGCCATCTATAATAAGACAGTCTGAGGTTATTGTTTTCCAACTGTTTTTTGACCCATTTTTGAAACTTTATGAATACTCCATTATTCTTCACAGAAAATCAGATGGGCAACAAGTCAAGTGTCTATATGATGTTCTTCAGCCATTCCATCCTCTCATATTTATATGTACAGCATCTCTGGCTTCAGTTTCTCATTTCTAAAAAGAATGTAGAGATATGTGTATGTGTATATAAATATAATATGTGTGTGTGTATTTATGATTGACCATACAACACACATTTATGGTTTTTTTATATGTATGTATATTTGTATATATGTGTGTATATATATCCTCCTTATTGCTGGCAAGATATAAATTTTTTCAGAGACCCACTTGCTGTCACTAGCTGAGTGACAGCTCTCCTGATGCATAGGACTTTGCTGCTCTAAAACCAGTGTCACCATCTCTGTGTAACATGGTTTGTATTCTTGAGAACTTCTAGAGACAGAGTGGCCCACAAGGATCCATGGCTGTATCTTTCCTGTGTTGAGGGTAGAGAAGTGACCCAACCTGAGGAACACCAACATGGGAAGCAAGCACAGCAACACAAAGTACATCAGCTTTAACTCTGTCGTGCTTTACAGTTCAATGCCCCTATATTGGATGCTATCATTAGTTTGCTCTAAATGACTGAAGTGACTGATAGAATGTACCTAGATTACTTACGGCTTTTTAGCAACATGTTATTTTTCTGTAATTTGGAGTTACTTTTTGTTTTCTCATTGTTAATTTTGATCAAATATTTATTACTTTTAACTGAGTTTTACTTTACTCCCTGCAGTTAAAAAACATGAAGTTTTGAGTACATCATCTTCTGCTGGAAATAACTGGATAAGGTTAGTTTTCTTCCCTTTGTAACTACCCTCCTGTGCTTATGTCTTTCCATGGTATTTATTAATTGATTAAATTCTATTTTGGCTATAGTGTTATCATTTCATGTGATAAGACACCAAGTGTAAACACTGCTTTTACTGGATATTCATAACAATTTAATTGTAAAAAATAATTGCCAGATATTGGGATAAAATTTCCACATGTGTTCAATTGACAGAGGTACTACAGTCTACACAGACACTTTGGTATTCAACTCTTAGTTAAGTGCCAACCCGCATTCAAGATGATAAACAAATGACACACAGAGGGAAGCTACAAGAAGTTGCTGGTTCTAGTCCTTGGTACTAAGTGATGGATCAGAGATCCTTTTAGAATACAGAAACACACAATGGCAACATAAGCCTGGCTTTTATATTACAGGCTAGAGATTGAAGCCTTTTCCAGAGGAGCAGACTTACATTTTCCCAGGCATGAGATTACTGGTATAACCAGCCTGTCTTCCCAAGACTACACTATACAAAGAAGGCTAGAAAAGTCAGGCGCCCTGTGCTTACCATTACAAGCAAATTTCTATACCATAATGATAAATAAGCTCAAGGGATATTATGGTTTAACCCCAGTAGGCAGCTAAGCCACACACAGCCATTCAGTGGGGAAGAGAATCAGAAGGGTAAAAGTGAAAAACTCATGGGTTGAGATAAAGACAGTTTAATCAGGTAATGCAAATCTGTCTGCACAAACTAAACAAAATAAGGAATTCATTCACTACTTTCCATTGGCAGACAGAAAAAAATGGCAGCAAAGCAGGACTTCATCATGCATAATGGTTACTTGGGAAGACAAATGTCATCACTCCAGATGTCCCCCCTTTCTCCTTCTTCTTGACATGGTTTATTGCTGACCACAAGGTCATATCATATGGGCTATCCATACGATCAGCTGGGGTCAGCTGCTCCAGCTGTGTCTGCTCTCAACTTCTCATGCACCCCCAGTCTACTTGCTGGTGAGGCAGTCTGAGTAGCAGAGGAGGCCTTGATGTTGTGCAAGCACTGCTCAGCAACAGCTGAAACATCTCTGTGTTATCAACACTGTCGTGATCACAAATACAAATATATTGCACTATATAAACTACTGTAAAGTAAATTAACTCCCTGGCAAAACTAGTGCAAAGGAAAAAGATTTCCTAGTCTAGAGATAAGAACAACAACATTAGACAGGCAAAGCCTGTTCCCAGTACTGCTTGTGCATTAATTTGTGTTTGTGAATTCTAGTTGCTGGATGAAACAAATGAGAATTTTGGGAGGAGGGACTAGCATTTGCCTACCCAATCTTTCTTCATCCTGGCATCACAACTTTTGAGTTGCCCTCTTCACAATGGCCAAATTCAGAGGTGTTTGCTGTAGAGTCAATAAAATGATGTATGTTTTAAAACTTTGTCACTTTTTTATTTATATGGGGTAAAATTCTGATAGGTCTCAGGATCCTGGAATACTAACTGAGCTGCCTTGAATTTTACCCTGAAATCATAGTGGACAGTTCATACAAATCTTCTGGATAATTACTGAATTAAATCAATGTTCTTCCCATTTTTTGTTTGCAGTCCTCATGTTTGTGGTTCACAGTTTGTTTAGCTGAGTTACATTTTACCTTTCTTCTTTCTGTGAACAGTTGTGAAACTTGGAATGAGCATTCACATTGCAGCTCATTGTTCAATTCAAATTTCCTTGTGTGTGTTGACATTAAAATTGGAGATGCTGTTTTTCCAAGGCAGCATTAGTTATATCAAGTAAAATGAGTTATTATCCTTAAAACAAATCTTGCCTTCTGAAGACATTCTCCCTTATGCGAATTTGTCAGAATATGTCCATGAAAGCTCCTGGTGCTAAATCGGATTTCAGATGCAGCAATATTTTCTACCAAAACTGACAACATTTTATGGAAAACTTTTTTCCTTGCCTTTAGTTCTCAGCCAGAATGCTTTAGCTTCTAAAATTATTTGTGATGAACAGTAACAGTCTGGGTGGTGTGTTCTCAGTTTCATGTTATGTTCCCTCAATAAAAGCTACTTGGATGGAAGCCTTCTGCAGGAGGACAGGCCTGGTTGGGGTAAGAATACTTCTGAGGCTACAGTGAGTATGAACAGGGAGACTGGCATTCTGTCCCAGCAACTGGGATGCTTAATCAAGTAGACAGTTAGGTCTCTGAAGTGATGGATAGAGAAATTCACAAAGGCTAAGAGGAGCGAGTATAGAGTTTGCTGAAACTGAAGTGGCTGAAAGCAAGCCTGAAAGCAAAGACCTACCCTGCAGGGACACAGACTTCAAGACAAAAAGCAGTTTACAAGCTTTTCTTGTAATTTGGTTCTTCCTAGACAGACCCATCTGAAAATTCTGGCTGACAGGGTCCTATTGCACAATGTTTGATCTGTTATAAATATGAGTTTAAAAAAACCTACAGATATTGAAAAAGTGTTTTGCACCAGATGCTGATGATAATAGTTCTGCCTAAAAACTTCTGCTTGTTCAGCAAAAGCATTTTGTTCTTCCCTATTTGCTGTCAATTAGTGACCCTATAGCTACATCAGCTGTGTAGTACACTGAGGTAAACTGCACCAGCACAACCACCACCTGGTAGTACACACATGTTACTGAGACCCCCTGTATCAGTATGGAGAGTCTGGTGCAAAAGTGTAAACAGTTGTTGCTTTGTTGTTCTACAGATACTGTGACAGTCCTTTGTAATCTATGAGTGACATAATTGTGTATTTTCTCCTCTTAAAAAATGTTTGTTTCCCATCTGTCCATAATTCATTTTGACATACAACTGATTTGGTTTCTGGTATCTCTAAGCATGCAGTGACTATACTATTCAAATGTACATGCAGCATAAGCTCAGATATTCATGATGCTTCTTGGTCTTTTTTGACTTATTGTCAGGCACCAAATATGTGTATAAATCAACACAAAAATACCATTGGTGGTGTGAACCGGGATTTTAATGTAGCTTTTCCTCCATAAACTGCAAAGATGTGATGATGGCGTCAGCACAGCCACACCATGAACAATGCAATGAGCGAGTAAGTTCCTGTGCTTCTGCAAAGATAAATGGTCTATACTTCATGACACAGCCAGAAGAAAAGTCCTACTATTACCTGGGATCATTTTCCTCATGTTTATTATGCATGCAGCCACAGAGGAGAATTTATTTTTCTAATGGAATTCAGATTTGGCTTAATTGTTCCTGTCTACTCCATGTTCCAAATGAGAAATTGAGTAGTATTCACATGTTGTTTCTTATGTGTTGGTTACAATTAGCAATGCTGTTCCTAAGTGATGTATAGTTTATTTGCTTTTTGTATTGAAGCTATGTGAAATGCAGATTGCTTGTGAGGGGTGCTGCTGTTAATGTAAGTGGACAAGCACAACATTTTAATTCACAGAAGTACATCTGTGACTCCTCAAAACTGGGTTTAGACACTGATGAAAGAGATGTTAAAAATATATCGCTCACTTGCTTCAGAGAAGTTTTATGTTGGACTGTGTGTTAGGGAAACTTCCTTGAAATTATCAGTACTTGAAATTTCTCCAGAGCATCTCCATCTAGTCAGTTCTTTAAGGTGTATGCTTTTTATTCTTTTCTTTAAAACATCTAACCCCAGCCTTCAGAAGAAAAATTGACTCAAAAATGGCACTTTAATAGTTCTGTGAAAGAAGAATCCACATTCTCTTAAGAGCTGGATCTCATTCTTTCTTCCTGAATTGAAAAAGGAGTCTCTGCATCATTGTGTTTCCTATACAGTTTACTAACAACCTTAATAAAATGCTCGCTTTTCCATTTGGGGCACAGAGCCTTTGGCATTCTTCTGCCTTCACCCCTTTCCAGAGATTTGCCTTGATAGCCGGAGAGTTGCCCATCTTTGTTCTGTGAGGCTCCTGGCCTCCCGGAGGAGAAGCAAGCTCACCTCTCTGAGACCCAGTGTTCCCCAGATTGTCTTTTTCTTTCCCCACCACCAGCCCTGAGAATACCACTCCAGCCAAACAAACAGTCCTGGAATTTGAACATGATAGTTGTTATTTCATCTTTATTCCATTCCTCTTTTTACTTAGTAATCCAGTAAGGCTATGATATTGGCTCACCGCCCTGTAGATACTCTGCATCTGGTCACAATAGCTATGTAGGCATATACATGCCACAATACCATTCGCGCTGTTGAATGGCACATATTGAAAGCAGCACACTGCAGTGTCCCTTCCTTTTTAGCATTCAGATGATTTAAATGTTTGCTTCACTACAGTGGCAACATCATAACTCCACATTTTATCATCCACAGCTTCCAAATTTTTTATCATCAACAAATAAATTGGATAAATTAATCCCTGCTGAGATAGACACAATGGTGCCTTCGCTGCTAGTATGTAGGTTTGCAGCAGCCTGAATGCTCTTTTCACTTCATTTTCTTCTTACACAGACAGCAGAGGTGCAAGTGGGGAAGGGGTTTCTTTTCTTGAAAAACAGTCTTTTTTTCAGACCTTTAGCTTTAGGCAGAGTTAAAATCCCTGAGTGGCTGCTAGTGCATTTATTGTTCTGAACTCAACTGAAGAACTCAGCTCTATTGTTTTTTTCTGAGGGCCTAGACTGCATCTGCCTGTAAAGGCAGGACATATTTTTATGTATGAACTCTAAGATTTAGAATTTGCATCTACTTATTTTGTAGGCATATAGGTTCAGCAGTAGCTTTCTCTTCCTGAGGGGAAGGTCCCTCTGCCTTGTTTTGAATGGCTAAAGGACAGACATATACTGGACATTTCTTCCTCTTTATAGTCACCTTGAAGAATGTAAAATGGTTAATTGTTGCTTCCTGGATGGTCCAACCTATGGACATTATACCCTAGAGTGCAAAGGCAGATAAAAGAGGTGTTGTAACTTTCTCTTCCATGGGTGCTTTTTGTGCAGTGAGTACTGAACGACTTCTGCCAAATACTAGCCCCAAAGTGTTTTGGTTTGTTTTGGGTTTTTTTTCCCCCAGAGTACCTGTGGAATTAGAATGAAGATTAAATCTTGGTTTCTGCCTCGCTGCACAGCAGCATTTCCTCAAACTGGTGGCTATAGTGCTGTAGCATGGCAAATGATGTATAACTCCTCCAGCAGTTCCGCATCCATAGTGTCCCTAGCAGCCAAGGTGTTGCTTTGCGACAAAAAGTTGAATTTTCTTTTCAATCGATTTTCACCATTACAGTTTTCATCCTTGACATACCTTTCCTTGGTGTAACTTTCTTGCAGAAATGACATGTGGTGATTCATATGCTTTTTATTTTTCATACACACATATGCAAATATGTGTGTCTAGACAGTGGGAGAAAAATATATCTGGAGAATAGCAGCTTATTTTTTAGCTTTCAGTGCTGCCTTCTTTTACACACAAGACATGATTTTCTTCAGATTTCTGCACAAAATGTAAGTTATGAGTCCCTAGCAGTCGGGATACAGTGGTGAGATGAAGGCTCATGAGAACATAGTTTCCATAAGCATCATGAAGACTATGGACAATACAAACAACAAAAGCAGTATTCAAAACATCTAGGATTAAATTCATCTTTTACTATTCCTTGTTTGTGTGATTAGAAGAACTCATTCATGTGAACTGAGTTCCTCTACCTCATACATAAGAAGGACACAGTAATCTTTATTTAATCTATTTTTTCTACTGCACACCAAAACTATTCTGTTGTTTAGGATAGACCACACTTATGTGTACTTCTACTACATACAGAATAACACTCAGTCAAAATTAATGGGCTTATACTAATAACTATGCTAACTAGGCCTAGTTTATGCTAGCTGCTACACTAGATTATAAGTAAATATTCCAATAAGATGACAGATAAGACTTGCAACTGAATAAAACATGATCTGCTCATAAGGTAAGAGCAGACAGATAAAAATAAGTTGTGATTATTTATTTATTTCTCTGTCTTTGTGAAAAAACTATTTGCTTTTCTGGATGGTCACTTCTCCATCTGTAATTACACATTTAGCGTATTTGCAATCATATATTTTGCATTTGCGTCTACTTTGGGCACTTGCTAAAGCATCTTACTAGCTGGAAGTTTAGTTCTCATAGTTCATGTGCAGTAATCAAAGTGCTGGTTGTCACTGTTTATAGTAAATTTCTAGACCTTCAAGCCCCACAAAACTGATTTATTTTCAGCAAAATAGATGTGAAGACACTCTTCATAAATTCATGGGAAAAAAATTAGTGTTATCTAAGAGGATGTTCATTTCTTTAATTGAGTATGTAAGTGTTTCATGGTGTTATCAATTTTCTCACCTTCTTCTCTACCATGAAACCTACTCAGCTCCCTTTCTTTAATGTTTATATTTTTCCTATAAATGGCAAGTCCTCATTAATGGAAACCCATTTTGTTCTGAGTTGTGGAGCTGCATGACAGCCAAGTGTTAAAGTCTTCATTGCTAGGTTCACATAGGTGTCTTCCTGACAATAAGGTTAAAACATTAGCATGAAAAGAACAGATTCTATTGACATAAGGTAGAATGTTTGGTAAAAAAAGCCTTTAAGGATGGTTCAGAATATAGTCAGCCATCTTTATTAACACATAATAGAGTCAATGGGGTTTGTTGTATCATGGAAGAGAGTTTATCCAAGAAGCCATGTAGTTTTATTACCTTCATTCACATACTTCAATACTTCTAAATCCTTGGTCTGCTCATTATCTCATATTGTGGCTGCTGTGGAAGCTCAGGTTCTGTGAAGGCTATTTCCCTGTCAGTGCATAGCCCACTTGAAGACAGACCTTGAGCCTCTGAAGGTCTTTCAAGATTTCATATCAATTACAGTTTAACACTGGCTCTTCCAGCAGCAAAGACTGTTCTGATGACTGTCATACATCGTTAGTCTGGAGGAAGGGAGCTGATGTTAAGTGTCTTGTACATCTCTGGACTTCTGTAAGGGGTGGATGATGGTAATGTTGGGAGATAATGACATGGAAATAACTTTTGTTTTCCTAGGTTATTTTGGATATGTTTTTTTATTTGCTTTCCTAATCCGTATTAAAAATTATTTGGGGGCATGAAGAGTGTGACAGTATACATATATAAGCAAGGAATTCAATTAGATGTAGCAAATTAGTTCAATACCATGACTGGATAATTAAAGTGATAAAACACTATACTTGGCCTTAGAATGTAGAAATTAGTCTGAATATATATGCAAGTCTGAGGATTTGGGTTCATTATCTTTTAGATTTATTAGTTTATGAGAATTGTAAAAATAGCAAAGTGACATCTTTGCACATATGTTGAAAGGTTGTGAATATTTTATTATTTTGTAGGGGTGTGAATTATAATATGTATGTGGCCTTGAATAATGATTTTTTTTCATATTTTTCACTATTGACATAATGTCTTTTAAGTTTGTGTTATTTTTTGTATAATGTCATATATTACAGTTTGTGTCATGCAGAAATGGCCTACTCATGAAGTAAGCACATGCTTCATCAGACTGGCACAGTCAGTGTTAAAAGTCAAAATATTTTCACCTGTCAGTTTTGTAACATTTACCAAAAAATATATGATGATGCAAATTGTTCAAGTTTTCCATTAAGTAAGTACTACTCTGCTTGCTCCAAATGAACTGATACTTCTTGTCTGATGAAACTGTGAGAGACATGTATTCTCAGTGAAAAGTGAAGTTAATTCTAGGAGTGCTTGTTGAGACTATTTGATGAAAATGTACTGCATTCAGAGTTCCTGTTGACAGCTTCTCAGATTCTTTCTTTCTTCTTGCGTGAGAGTCCTGGCAGTTAAAATATTTTGCATATCAAAAGTAAATTCTATTATATTAAACAATGTGGACCAAATGTTGCAGTCCATTAGGCCAGAGAAAGCAAGTGTGAATAATTTTATTGTCACAGAATTCCTTTGGATTTATGCTAGGATTACTTAGATAGGTTTTACTCATTTGGGATACAGCACAATTTTTGTCATGCATTAGCATTTTTTCCAAGCTGCCAGTTTTAGTCTTCTTTGACTAGTTAAAAAAAAAATAAAAAATCAACCCTGAGTTTGTTAAAATACAACCAAAGATTCTCATTCCACTATGTCTGGGGATTCTGCTTGTTTGCTTAAAGCAAAACCAATTTCTATCAATACACCTATAGAGAACCAAAAGTTCATTTTCACTGGCTAATTCTAAGTAAACAGGAGATAGAAAGTTGCAGCGCTCTTTATAAAAGAGTCACCTTCACTGAACAGTATTTCTGATGCCACAGTATTGTGTTGTAAGATTCTAAGGAAATGCTTCTTCAGCAGTCAAAAATTCTTGTAGACTTATTAAAGTGTTAGTATAGTTCAACTGCCTGCTACCTTTACAAATATAAATGGTAAACATTGTATGCTTTACACAGTTATGGATAAACATCTCTTCATTCTTGGAGTACCTTGGAATAGGTTAATACATCTATGAACTCTAATAGGAGTTGTTAATCATAAATATTTGAGCTTCCAGTCTGTGTTATCAGACTCAGTGACATGGTTAAAATCTAAATTCTGTCTCTACAGGAAACTGGAAATCTGTGTAACGACTAAAATCACTACTCTTAGACATACAGTAAATTGACTTCACTGGGTAAGAAGATTGAATTATTTTCCTGTACCACAAGACTAGAGGTTGTATGTGCTAACCAAACACCACTCTAGGTCACACAGCTGCCAATCCAATTTTTTTAACAGGCAGAGATGATCATTTTTTAGCATTAACTGTGCTTTGGAATGGTTGCTGTTGTGTCCATGTTTTAATGAACACCAGAAATCAGTCAAACCTGCTGTAGCACACACATGCCTATATTTACTTATTAAGAAGAGTTACTTGAAATCCGTTATAATATTGTAAAGACACTACAGGAAAACAAATGGAAAACAGTAAGAAGAGCACTGTGGAGTCTGGTTACCATAGATGCTAAGCTTCCCAAGGTCATTCTAAAACTGAGTGAGACTCTAAAGGCTTGTGAAAGGCATCCTGCCAAATGTTGGGCCAATCTTTATATACTGCAGGCTTGAATAAGGAATTCTGCTATAATTCCTTCTGCATTTCCTTTGAATGTGGTACAAAAATTCTTGTTATATGTTGGAAAACTGTGTATTGTTCTGAATATTGAGGTTTTTATGATGTTTTTATTATAACAAAACTCTTCTTGCTGATTATCATATAACTAAATGATATCTGCATGACAAAGGAAAATAAAAATTGAATGTATCTTAATCCAGAATAAGACAAATACAAGGGTGAAAATTTCCATCAAAATATTATACTTCAACAATCTACAATTCCTAAAATTAAGTATTTTTCCTTAATTTTCAACCATCTACAGTTATTCTTATAAAGTAAGATATATCAGTGGTTAAGGTTTTACCAACAAATAGCTCCTTTATTTTTTTTTATTTTTTTTTTTAGGAAACCCAGGTGGCCAGAACAGTAACTGCAAAGAACTCAAAAATTCCTCTTCTTCCCAGATCATTTCTCTTAAGCTTAAATAATACCAGTACCCATTAAGTCTTCTTTTTCCTTTCTATACCTTTTTCTGTCTTTGTCCTTCAATTCCACTACAATTTGTTTTCTCATCTCATATTCAGATCTCCCTATTCAATTACTTGTCCCTCATCCCTTTATGTTTTATCTTTTTCTGATCTGTCCTGCCATTCTGTTCCTTTGTGATGTCTATTGGAACTTAGGGGAGAACATCCTTTGTCAGGTTTTTTATTTCCTTCTTGATTAATTATCAATATTATTTTTAAATTTTACATAGAAACATGTTTGCTTAGTTATATTTTATGAACAGAAAAAAAAGTTCACTTTGTAGCATGCTGTGTGAATGGAACAACGAGTTCATAAACGTCACTTTAAAAGTCATTTTCTCAGATGGCCCAACAGGATGTCTGAGCTCAATCAAAACATGTGTCAGACTGCATGGTTGACATGTCAACACTAAAAAGAGCTTACCCTAGTTTTAACACACAGAAAATGGACTATGTCATGTCACCAATGAAAAATGGAGCTGAGTAATTGATTACATGCTATCACAAATCTGGTAGTGAACTGACTTTCAAAGTCAATACTGATGGGCAAATGAGGAATTCTTAGCCAAAGGCATGGGGGCTGCTACTATAGAAAGAGAGCGTTTCTTAATTAGGTCTACTTTCTTACACATAAGACTCTTAGAAATAAGATGTTTCCATTAGATGAAATTACCCTACTTTCTGTGAGAGGCACTAAATACTACCTCATGAGTAAATCATGGGTTTAAGACAGACCATCACATTGCAGGTGGAAGAAGAAGAACCATTTATGTTTTCTTATAGTTCTTCCTCTTTAAAGATAGTGCACATACAGCTGTAGTGTTGAAGCACTGAAGGAATGCTTGAACTTTGACAATGTTAAAGATTAATTTCTTTCTGTATAAAACATTTAGCAATGTGAGGGCTTCTTTTGTATTCCAGGCAACTGCCAGACCTTCTGCTCTCCTGTTCATCACAGTGTGGAGGACTGGAAGAGGACACCTGCCTACTCCTCAAAGGCTTCAGAGGAACTGATCAATAGATGTTGGTAGGCTTGATAATCTTTCTGCTCATCATTCTGTCTATAAGTAGCCTTACATCTACAGCTAGCCACTGCTCAGTCTGATAATGATAAATGTCAGCCAAGAGGGTAAACAGTAAGAGTATGCTCTCTCACAAACAAATTTCACTGCTGAAATGCTTTGCTGATGCCCTTTCAAAAGCATGGCATTCCAGAGGGAAGACTTAAATGATAAAGCCAACTAAAATACTTATGAGAATCAAAACCAAACGAACATCATACATACAGCTGTCTGCTGTCAGCAACTTTAGCAGATCTGCTTGTGCCCATGATTTGAAAAACTGGAAAGCCATGAAACGAGAAGCTGCTGAAGGCATAGACTCACAGCAGAACTACTATTAAAAGAGTTTGGAGAAAGAAGGAAGAATGGAAATAAGCTCTTCTTGGTGGAAAGAGTTGTTTCAAACTGGAATTCTGTAGACTCTTTAGCTGCAAATGTTTTTTAATGTTATATCCTCTTTTTATCTCCACTGTTTTTGTCCTGCATCTTCCTCTGTCCGCACCCACACACACCATAAGTGTTTGCAGTGACATAAACACATAGCTGTTAAAGGGCAGGAGCTGTTTAAATCAGTTGTTAACAAGGGACAAAGTGGCAAATCAGAAAAAGAATTATGAGGAAGAGATACATCCTTGTTCTGAAAAACAAGAAACTCTAACATAATGCTCCAGGTGTGGAGTCCACCTACACGGATTTGAAGGGTCTGGTTGGAAGGTCACCTTATAAATGTGAAGTGCCTTTAAAGTTTGGTGTTTCAGCTGTTGTGACTCAGGAAACAATGGTCTTTGTCTGAACAAAATATTTGTAAAATATAAGCCACTTTAAAACCTGAATAATCAAGATAACCTTTAGATTCCACTCAGCTCTGAACTAAAGATAAAGCCACCAAGTCTTCTTCCAGTTCATGCTTTGAAAAAACCAACACTACATTAGAGGGTTCATATAGAAAAAAGCACTTTTTATAACAATGCTTGTTTATCATTAGACAAGCTGCAATTTATATTTACTTCAGTGACAGCTATTTGAGTCATCCTATTATCCTACAAAGAGGTTTATACAATATTTGGAATCGCTTAAATGGTGTGTTGTACACAATAAGTTCTGATGGAATGTTCTCAGTATACCTTAATTAACATCTAGGTTTGAAATGTGCAGGAGGAAATCTAAAAGATTTTATGCCATTTAAATGAATGTAAAATAAGTTTATGAGTGAACTTATATGATTCTTTTTCCTTATACAACAAGGCTTGAATTTGACCTTTTTGAAAAAACATAAAGCATCAAAATTTTAATTTTTGAGCACTACAGAAGTAACCATAGAGTTCTTCAAGAGTTCCTTTATGATGAGAAAGGACATCTCTTGTCTTTCACGAGGTATCAAAAACTTACTTCCTGTAAGAAATTTTGGAGAATTTATTTATGGGTAGTAGATGTGGGAAGTTTGGAACCAGTTGTAATTATCATGTTTGCAAATCTGTGTCTCCTTTCAGATAATTGTGTTTGGCCACTATTTGCATGACAGTAGAAAGAAAAAAAAAAAAAAAAGGTATTATTGATTCTATATATCTTGGCTCTTTTTAAAATTTGATATGAGTGTTCTATGATTTCTTTTAGTCACCCACATAACCCAGGTAAGAAGTAGGATGTCTACATAATGCCAAATGATGGCAATCAAAGGCATGATACATATTTAATAATTAGTGCCTACTTTGACATAGAACTGCTTAAATCTCAGGTTTTCAGTAAGATTTATTCACAATTTAAATGTGTTGAAAAACCCCATCAATATTTTTCAGCCATTTTAACTGTCTCTGCTTAAGCATTGTATGTGATGGAGAAGGGGAGGAAGGGAGTCATTTGTATGTGAGAGTAGTTCATAGAATCATCGAATGGCTTGAGTTGGAAAGGACCTTAAAGATCATCTAGTTCCAACCCCTCTGCCATAGGCAGGGACATCTCCCACTAGACCAGGTTGCCCAGAGCCTCATCCAGCCTGGTCCTAAACACTTCCAGGGATAAGGCATCCACAACTTCTCTGGGCAACCCGTTCCAGTGTCTCACCACCCTCATAGTAAAGATCTGCTTTCTAATGTCTAATTCAATCTACCCTGCTCTAGTTTAAAACCACTGTCCCTTGTCCTATTACCACATGCCCTTATAAAAAATCCCTCTTCAGTTTTCCTGTAGACCCCCTTCAGGCACTGGTTCCATGGCCTTGTGGTTTTCTACTGCAATCTTTGACATGTTACTGGTGTTTGCATAACTCTTCAGTGTGAGGACTCTCTTTTATCTGTTATAATGAAATCAGCATTTTTGAGCAGCTCTCATCTTACCACAGGAATGCTCTAAATATGTACCATAGGTCTGGCTCAGAATTCTTATAACCACAGACTGATCTTGTCCTGGTACAGCTCCGCATTATTGTTCAGTGTGGCTGAAATGACTGACTCTTGTTTTGTTTTACAGTCTCTAGAGTGAGTTATAAGAAGATTGCATTTTGACACTTCACTGTGGATGCAGTCATCCAACAAGCTCCAGACAAAAATAAATCGATTTTTTTCCTAAAGAAATAAAATTTGTAATGGATGTAATTGTCATTATTTTATTAGTATTAACATGACTATTAATATTTAAAATACCTTGGTGGAAAATATAAAACAAAACACCTGTCTCAGAAGAAACTTGAGAAGATTTTTATGTCACTTTGAATATATTAATCCATACTAATTTAGAGAAAGAAATTATAAACATGCCTCTAAATTTCATACTAGTATCTGCCATTTCATAACAGTAACTGCCATTATACATTTTCTAACCTTTTCAAAACAAATAAATTATTTCCTGAATGTACGTACATTTCTGTTTATCTCTTTATTTCTGTTTATGATTTATGTTTACAATTTGGGTAGAATGCTCTTTTCTGAAACCATAACTTCTTAAAGTCAGATTAGAGTAATTCAAGCACTTATATGTAAACATAAGGTCAGGTTTGTGTTCAGCACTTTTTTTTTTTTCCAGCGGTGAACAACAGCAATTCCCAACATCTTCCTGCTCCATTCCCACTCTGGAGCTACAAACAAGTGGCCTCTTCACCTTATTCATAGGAAGAAGCTTGTCAGGTCAAGGTTTCTCTGATGTCTGCTTTCACTCCTCAATACATTCAATTCTTTACACAAAATGCTCCCAGAGATCCATGGTGCCCTACTTGATCCTTTTTTTTAACTAAGTGTCCCCAGAATCGTTCCTTTTTCAGTCTTGAGGGGTGTGTGGAGTGTTGGGGGTGTGTGTGTGTGTGTGTTGTGTTGCTATATGAGGCTTTTTTTTCTTCCTTCACAAAGCTGAGAAGGGCTTTAAATGTTAGAGTTTACATCCTTTTTTCTCCAAAAGAAAACTGGTAGAAACAGCATACTGTGGTGACATCATCCACAATTTAATTTTGTCTTTATCATAAGATTTGATGGCTAGAGCCTTATAATTAATTGAAGTCAGTAATGAAGTGGAATCACTGTAGGCACCCTAAATATTCAATGGACAGTAAGAGGGCAAATAGATAAGCATGATTCTCCCCTGTGGTGGGAGGATTAGAAATGAAGTTAGCCTTCTATCTTCAGTGCTTCTCTTAAATTGCTAAATCAGGTGCAGTTGAATCAGTCTAGTTGAAGACTGCCAGAATTATTCTTGGTATTATTGCTGGGGGGATAACTAGTTTCACTGGTAGAAAATCATGAACTCTCTCTGTATTAAATAGTTCATTTCTATGAGACTTGTGATGTGCTGTGCTAGGTAAAATGGATGCCGTTTTCTCTTAAGCTGAATATATTATGGGTAATTAAACTAATGGAAGTTAATTTGGTATAACATGAAGCCAACTTCATGATAAAAGAACTCATTTATTTCAAAGTCCATGATTCCAAAGAAAGAATAAAATATGCTTTTAATATAAAACAATATTTCAATTAAATTGCTCAAATACTGTAGTTATGCATCTTCTAAAAATTTTAAGCATTTTAATATGGATGGTGTCTGTACTCAATTTTTTTCCCCTGTATGGTCTCTTCTCCACTCTTCCAGCCCCACTGGTGCCTTTTGCTGGTCTCTGATGCCCATCATTTCTATGCTATGAATTCTGAATTACATCAGCTGTCAGATGTCTTATGATCTTCCAGAACAGCCTTCCTCCTTTCTTAAGTTCACATGGGAAAGTCAGGCCTATGACACCAAAGAGGGAAGGAAAATATGAACTCATCTAAATCTGTTCATATTCTTTGTCTGTTTGAGGTTTTATCTTCAAGTAAGGATAAGCCAAGAGGATTTTTGGATGTCAGAATACATAATATATTGTCTTTGAAGAAATAAGAAGCTGAAGGTGAACATTCACAGGTAGAAGAGGACCAAAGAAAGGCTGTTTTGCCTAAGAGTATGGACATAAGATTGTGGCATCAACATGGAGGGGGAGCAGAACTTAGCACAAGGCTAGATCTGAGGGAGCAAGGGGCAACTGGTTCATGAACTTGAGCAGTAGATGTTAAATCAGCTTATAACGCCATTGAGTTTAAGAGAAAGATGGGAAACATTTAAGTGGAAGGAAAAAAATGCACAGGGGCACACTGCTGAAATATTTGCTTACTTTCCTGTGTGGCAAAGCTCCCAATTAAGTTAGCAAGATTTGTTTCAGGATTATTAAATAATTACTTCTAACACAAATTCATTTAACGTAGTAATTAGTTTTGAAACATTGTAGGTGTAACTGTTAACAAAACTCAGTCTTTTGTCTCTGCAGCAGAGAAGGCAAAGGTTCTGTTCCTGCCTTCTGCCTGCTTCCCCAAGAGTTTGCTATTTAAAAGCTTTCCAAGTCAAACAAATTTAATTGCAGTGCCTTTTGCTTTCTTATTTCATGCTAAGCATGGACTCACAAGGCAGTACAGAGCTACAAGACAAGAATGCCTAGATGTCTCTCTGTTTCCCGCTATGACTCGAGGGAAATGTAATAAAGCCCCAGTTGACCTTTGCACCTAGGCAATGAAGAGAATAGTCTTTATCCACCTGTCTTTCAAAGCTGTAATGTGAAATAATTTGGTGTTGACAGTTTAGGAAATTTGGGATTAATTCTATCTCCCTTACCCTGTTTGAGGGTCTCCCTCCTTTGCAGGCCCTCTCACTGAAAGAAAAGGGACTATGCATAAAGAAAGCATATTACTGAGTTCTCCAAATGTTACATGTTTTATTAATAACTACAACTACACTTTTTGGTCTTGCTAAAAGAAAGGAAATTGTAGCTTCTTTGACTTGAATTTTTCTTTACACTCTCCTTGTAATTTTGAACAAGGGTCCTGGGAGAATTAGAATTTTTATATTGCAGAATAACATAAACAAGCACCCAAAACATCCAGTGTGAGCGCTCCAAACCAAGAAGCTGAGACACTCAATTTTCATAGATCCCTCTTCAGTGGCACTGGAGAGCACTAACAAATCTGCAGCCTCAGACATACTGTACTCCAGAGCAGCAACTGTGGGAGCATCACCAGTTTCACCCTCAGACTGTCTAGGTACCCAGATTGTGTTGGTACTCAGTATAAAATTGCCATTGCAATACTGTTCTGTCGACCTTTAAACTCATTTAGTCTACAGCGAACAAACGTGCCTGTGTTGTGATATAAGAGCAACGCTCCCCAAAATATGTGCATCGTAGCATTTTTTTCTATTCTTAGACTGCTGTTTGATACAGTGTTGTATCAGCAGTCACCATATGATGTGCATATCCTGTAATTCAACCGGTCAGATGAAAAAAGGGCTTTGACCTCATTCCCAGATGTTCTATGAATTGTCTGCTCCTGAAATATAATGGGACTGTTTTATGTTTCATATAATTTAATGTACTGGAATTACTACCAGAAATAACTATCATAATAATTTGAAAGTAATAATAGTCATCCTTCCTTCTGTGAAAGAAGGCCTGCCAAAAATTCACACAAGAATTTCATTCCCTTGGCTTATGTCCATTGAATGTATCAGGTGCACAAAAACTTTGATTCCTAGCTAGTCTCAGAGTAGGACTGAAGGCTTAGAAGGTGGATGTGCTCTGAGTCTTGGGCTGTCTGTTACTTAAGTGCTGTGTTTGGGGCTGTGATGAGAAAAAATCCTCTCCTTATATATTGTATAATGTCATACCCTTGCAAACCCTGAAAAAAAATGAAAGCTAATAATTCCAAACCAACAAAAGCTGCATTCTAGTCATCAAGTTATACACATCATTGATAGTCATGCATAGAAAAGGCTAAGAGGTTTGCAGGTTTCCTGACTAGCATTATAGAGTTATAACAGAGCTAACAGAATAATCTATTCTATTAAAACAGTAAGGAAAAGAAGAGAAAATTCTGACCCCCCTCACTTTTTTTAAAACTGTCCTTGAGTCCTCCACAAAGAGACTTATATGCTGTTCCCATTAACTCCCCTGAAGTTCCCACTGCGTTCAAACTATATTTCACCTGTTATGGAACGGCTAAATAGCGTCCTTGAAGGCTCATACTCATGACATGGACTATCTGTTGAAATAACTGAATTGCAGATCTGCTGCGGCACAGCACAGCACAGCATGCTACCTGAGCACACACAGAGTGATTCAATCAATATGCTTCTAGAACCTTCCTTTCTGCAGCTTGTGCTTTCCTCCCTTTCCCTCAAATCCTATGCACACTGAATAGCGCAAATCATGGGACTAGTCATTTAAAATACTGTTGTTTGTTCTGCCTGGCTGAATGAGAATTTTGGTAAGAGCCAAAAGTCTCTCCCAAAATACTGAACAACCATTTTTATCTAAAAGCATCAGTGTGTCACTCTCAAAATTTAATTGACCAGTTCCTCTAATGTTTTCCTAAGTCGTGGCTAAACTTTCAAAATTTTACAGTGTTTGGGTGTATCTGTCATCCCTTTAAAAGAAGCGAAAATATCGCAATACTTTGTTTATGGCATCCATCACTCAATTCTTTAAAATTAAGTTACAATGGGAAATCAACCACTAGCAACAGAAAAATACAGAAAAAAAAAACCAGAAAAAAACACTGTTCTTAGTGTCCATGGGAGTCACTGTCCTTCAAATGCATCATGGTAGCAGGCAGTGATGTGACCTTTTGGGACAGGTCCTGCTGCAGAAGGGCAGCTAGGACATTACTGCAGGAGGGCTAAGGGAGAAGACCCGTCACATGCTTTTGGGGTTTGTGTCAGCTCTGGCTCTTTCCAGAAAGAGCAAGAGGCAAAGCAACTCTATGTCACAGCACTCTCTTGGCAAAGTTGCTGTCTCCAGACTCAAAACAGCTTCAACAAATCCAGTAAGATAATGGGATCTCTTTAGTAGCTGATTTAATCCCATGTATACATTCCACTGTACAA
Source organism: Actenoides hombroni (assembly GCA_024336885.1). Lineage (NCBI taxonomy): Eukaryota > Metazoa > Chordata > Aves > Coraciiformes > Alcedinidae > Actenoides > Actenoides hombroni. The sequence continues at coordinate 37,110,384 of WUAM01000107.1, read as the reverse complement.
TCTTAACTAGATCAATTACAGAAACAGCCACAATAACCATAAAAATTTGCCTATATTTTTAAAAGGGAAATCACAATACGGCACTTCATTTGCATTTATTTTTAAGTGCTTGAAGATAATATCTGGTTGCTTATAATAATACTGTTTGCTTAAATTCTTGACTCTTTCATTCCAAGCTTGTATTTAGGTGAATACTGTTTTGTCAGCTGATCTTTAGCAACAATTGCTTTAGCACTTCCAGATACTCTTGTATCAAACACAGGTATATCTGTGAGGAATTGAGCAATTAGCAGCCTCTGGAGAGAGAGAAAGCCTCAAAATCATGAGGCCTGGTCTGGATTCATCCACTTAGACTGTTCCAATGTTGTTCCTAACTCTGGATCAACAAGTTAAATCAAACTCTCTTTCAAGAAAGGCAATTATTACATTGACTTCTTAGCAAATCACAGTTTCTCTTGTAAAAAAGCCTCATTTTAACTGGCTAAATTTTAAAAATATTAATATAAATATGCTTACTCAGTAGAAGTAGCATTACCATCCTGATTTGTAGTTGTATTTTGTTCATGTGTTTCATTGGCCTGATCTTTAAGCTGCTGTAAATTAACATTTGCCCAGAGGATCAGACAGCTGAGATCTGTCTTGATAATTTGATTTTTGTCAGGTATTTTTGTTATATTAAAAGTATCTTTAAAATTCTATAGCTTCCTGCTTCCCTAGACACTTTTTAGGTGTTATTTATGTAGTGTCACTCATGGAAATAAAATACGATCCATGATATTTCTTCTGCATTGGCACAGATTATTTTTTTTTTTCTAGCTGAAAGCAGTCAAAACAATATTGAAAATGCAGTGTCAGTCACAGGAAACAGATGCTACAGAATGACTAGCCACATACATATTTCATAAACTCTCTCATCTAGTCCTGCAAATCTTACAAAGTCAGGGTTCAGCTGAATATCAGTTTGTCTTCTTTTAAGCTCAAGTGTATGTTTTCGTTTGTAAGTAATGAAATCATAGTGCTGTTTTTTCCAGCTAGTGATAAATTTCAGACATTTCAAGTAGAAATGCAAACAGATAGACTAGCCCAATGGCCTAGCAGTGGTGTATACTGCTATACAAGCTCTTCTCTGAGGGTGAAATTCAGACCTGTACAGAGGGACTGCACTAGCCAGGTAGCACAGAGATCTCAGTTAAGCCAGGGGCATAAGTCTTTTTCTCACTTGCTGCACTGCAGGCTACATTTCACTCTGTTACCTGGGTTAATCTCCTTCTACAAAACTAACCTGCATTTAAAAGTATGTTATCCTGAGCAGTCCCATCAAGGACAGAGTATGAGACAGATGGCACTCTGGCCCTGGGAGATTAGGGTGTAGCTGGAGAGAGATAAAACCAAACAAATTAAGATGAAAATGCTACGGGAAGGAACTGGCTATTAAAAGTCTGTGTGTTATCTTGCACAATGGGCCCTTGATCTTTTCTCTTACTATAGGCATGTGACAATTTTCTAATTTTCTTCATGAATTCTGTCTGATGTGGGCATAGTTGTTGCTGATGGCATGTTGCTTTCTTTAACATTAAATATTCCTTGTACTTAATTTCCTCTTTTGTGTGTGTGTGTGTCTCTTTTTATGTGCAAGTATTGAAGAACACCTTGAGCTATACCTGAAGCTCATTTCAGATCTCAAGGGCTTGTCCACACTCTTAATGAAATAAAATTCCTGTTGGTGGGACATGTGAAATGAACTGGAATAATTTAGTCTCCCCAGTGCATGTGTGTATGTTTCAGTAGACATTTAAATTGTCCCCAAAAGGCAGACTAGAAGTTTATCTGCATAGGTTGCACTGGAAACTATGCACCCTGTGCTCTGTTAGCAACTGCCTTTTGATGAACACATAATTCACATTAACTATATTGCTATTCTTTGAGAAAATCTGATGTAATAGATAATAAAACACTGTTGTTTAGACAGCCTGTTTAACCTTGGCACTTGGTTTCATGGACCGTTAGGTTCCTAGGTAATGATTGCAATTCTTCATCTACTAGTGCTCATGATGTTGTAAATACAGTTGAGTTAATAAGTCACAATATCCCCATTTTTTCATTCCCTTCTAAATGCCTGGTACAGACAACAGTTATGGCTCTTTGCTGGGTCTGTATGTATCATTGAATCTCTTTTGCATGTACTTTAGCATAGCACATGAGCAGAGGGACAGTGGAAGCGCCATTGAAAAATGTTTAATTCATTAGTGATGTAATGAAACAGTTTAATTATTTAAAAAAAAAAATTAAATCCAATGAAGCAAATAAAAGACCTGTAACAAGGGAGTTAAAAAATTGATCTTGCTGTACGGTAAATTTCAGTACATGTATGTGAAAACTGCTTCACCTTTTTGATATGGAATCCTAAGATAAAACCGAAATGAAGCATTAATATATTGGAAGAAGGCAGTACTTTTATTTACGGCACTGGCCTGGGATTTTGAAAGTCCAGATTTAATTAGTTGTGCCATAGACTTTCTGATTGAACTGTTTATTTCCCTTTAGTTCCTCCTCTGCTAGGCATGATTGTCACGGTTTAGGGTCAGAGCGGCCTCATGGATATTTTCCAAGAAAAACTACTTTTTAAAAATATCTAAATATCAATCCTGAAATGAGCTGTTCAAATAGCATGCTTGGTAATTCCTGTGTCTCAAAAAATAGAGCCCCATGAGAGCCTGTATTTGACAGTGGACACTTATGCCTCTTGAAAAGGATATGAATTGTACCTGAAACAGGAAGCAACCTTTTTATGTGTTCATGTGGTCCCTTCTCTGTTTTTATCCAAACCTTTGCATAGAACTTCAGCACAGCATGTCTTCCAAAAAGCTAAAACTTGCTTATGTGCTAAGAAATTTGGGCAATAATGAGAAATAGACATTGAGTGACTCTTACCATAGTAGATTTCAGTGCAGTCATCAGTCTAAATTCTTAAATTCTCATCAGTCTGACAAATATTACCTACCTTACATGAAGTTATGCTTCATACAACCTTTGGAAAAAAAAAAATAAAAAATGCTGGCACACACTAGAGTTTCTTGCAGCGAGATACTACTTAAGCAATGCAGTCTTTTAAAAGCACATATTATCAGGTAATTGTCCAAGTATCTTGAAGCGAGGCCAAAGGCAGTCGATGTCTAAACAAGGTCAATTTCAGGTAATATTCCCTATTAATGATCCAAGAGAGTCACATAATGGCTCTGCCTATTATCTGCCAACACAGTAAAGACTCACCTGCCCCCTTTGCCTGCAATCCAAGGGGCAAGAGCAGACTGACAAAGATGAGAAATGGTGAACTGGTGATATCACTAAGTATATAAACTAGCCCACTTGTAGAACTGTTATAATAAATATAAATTCCCACTTATAGAACAATTTTTTTCATAGTTGAACCAAAGAATACAGTTCAAATCAGGATATTTTACAAGAAACTGGTTCTCAGATATCTACAGGAAATTTAGACTCTGAAGAATGCTTTTGCACAGAACATCACAACTGAATAATTATTGGGAATAATAAAGAGCAGGACAAATTCTTTCTTATTATTTATATTATTAACATTTAGAGCAAGCCAGAAACTTGAAGGGACAATTCCATCTTATAATCTACTTCTAACAGTAGAAGGAATTACATCGTTCGCCCTATGTAGTGCCTTCCAACACCACAGTTTTCCTGTCAACTTTGAAGTTTTTCAGTCACATTCTCATATATATATATGCATATATATGAAAGAGAGATTTTAATTATATCCTCTGCTGCTACAACCAAAGAAAGAGATGTTTCAATATGGTTATATGACAAAGACAATAAAACTAAGTGAATATGAAGAAGTGTTTATGCACTAAGTAAGTTAAGTAGGATCCCATCCCAAAATAATGTCTTTTTTGGTTTTTGAGGAATGTGCCCTTTTCTGGGGGGATTGAATGTCTTTAGTAATAAAAACAATGTATTGAGTAAAAAAAATAAATAAAAAAATACAACACAAAACATGCTTCTCTGGGAAATAATCTGACTTTTTTTTTTTTCCCCTGGAATTTAAGAATTACAATAAGTCATGAACTAGATCTGTAAAACATATTTCATTTACTTCCACTGTTATGCAAAGGTATGACCTTGTTGTGTTTTCAGACCAGTTCAGCAGTCTCCAGAGAGAGGTTAAATAAAGAGGAAGCTTACCTCTGGCAGCTAAATCAAGCAGTTTAGATTTTAGACCATCAGATCCAGCACATTTAATAAGATTAATATGCAGGGACTCCTCTCAGGTCTGTTCAAAGCAGAGGAAGAAAAGGACAAAGGAGGGAATGAACTAAAATCATTAGGGCCTTCAAGAATGAAAGGTAAACACTCCAAGTAAGCAAGTATTTCTTAGCACATCAGGCCAGTTTTAGAATTAGTGAAATGATGCATTCATTAGTGGTGTTGGAAATTTTTTTATGACTAGCTTCTACATACCTGTATGCCACACACCAACCCAGTCTTCACATCGTGGACAGCACTTCCATGTGAAGTATTTAGGGACTTACTCTCTCCCAGTTCTAGGAAGCATTGTTGTAACTTAGTACATCTTACAGCATGGTTACTTTGATCTCAGGACAATCAATAATAAGAGATTATGGTTGACAAAAGCCCCATCTTTCCATGCCTTGTCCCAAATGGTGTTCCACAAACAACTTAGACAGTTTCTGCAATTACCATTAGATATTGATTTCTAAAGTACTTTCTGAGTACATCAGCACACTTGAGCAGAGTGAACATCAGGCAGGACAAACAATATGAAATTTAAAAATAAAAAAGAAATATTTTTAAAAATCTGACTACAGTTGAGAACAGAGCAGACAGTACAAAGATCAACAACACTACTTTTGAGCCAGAGGTATGAGAATTAGTCTGGATATCATACACATCGGATAAAAAGCAAAGAATCCAGCTCATAGTGGAATGCTTGGGCTGAAGTTTAACAAAATTAGGAAGGTAAGACAACATTATGGCCCTCTGTACTCAAGATAAATACAGACTTTTGTTCTGAAATCTCCTAGGAGGAGCAGTCATCAGTCCAAAATTCATGGTATGCGTGTTCATGTTGGGAATAAGACTGGTGAGTGTACCCATGTACTATAAAAACATATCAAATGTCCTGCTGAGTGAGACCAATAGTCCACTTAACCCAAGAGTATGTCTCCAAAAAACCAACAATAGAAAGATTTTTTTCCCTGTCATTCTCTTCTAGCATCCACAATTGTTATATTAGTGATATTTGAGAATGTATTTCTGCCTAATGCTTTTCATGTCTTCTTATAGAACTGCTGTCCATGAATATTTCTAATCCTTTTCTGAGCCTACTGATAAAGATATCTCTGCACACCCTGTGGCAATATGTTCCAGGAAATCCTTATTTTCTCTGAAAAAAAAGTGCTTAATTTGACAGTTTAAACCAATCTTTTACTACTTTCATCAAGTGTGCTCTTAGTTCTAGTACTGCAGGGTTCAGTAAGCAAGAGTCCATGTTCACTTTCAAACCTAAAGCTGCGAATTCATTCTTTATGGTAAAAATAATAAAAACTCCTACTTCATCACTTAGGTTAAGACGGACATCTGAGAAAATGACTGTGGGCAGCTACAAGGAGTTAATAAGGGAAACACTTTCAGGATGCTTCAGAATTTATAACTGAAAGTATTTAATGCAGCTGAAAAGTGATTTGCAAAATAGGAAAATAAAACCTGTGCCTTCTTGCCAGACTGGGAGGAAAACTAGGCTGAACATGAGCTATGAGCATTAGGTAAAGAACAATCAAAGCACAAGTGGTGTGCTGAAATTCAGATGTAGGCTTTCAGTTTTAAAAACTAGCAAATAGTAAAACCACACAAACATCTGAAACATTTCAATACTGAAAAAAAAAATAAAGAAAATAAAAGACTGTAACATTGACATTGTGGACATATAGGGCACAAATAACCACCATTTTTGTGCTTGAATGTTGTAGTGTCCTGAGTAACTCACTTGAGGGAGGTCAGGCTGCCACTCTGAGTAACAAAGCTGGTCATTTTGATACATTCTGTGCCAAGTTATCTATAATATAGTAATTGTAGTTGTGCTAGCGTAATCCAGGAATACATTTTACCCTCTTTAATCTCATTTTGAATATATAACAATATTTTTGAGCTGATTACTGGTACTTTTTTAAGGTTGTACTAGATTAGACTCCTGCTCAGCAATACCAACTGACATGATAAATGTCTTCCCATACGTGTGGATAAGACAGCAAAAACTCCTTATACGATCGGCTTTGAACTAAATCCTGGCCCAGTTTCTACTTGTGAGAGCGGAGAGATCAAATTCTGCTGGTTATCAGTACCCATTGCTAAGGGAGAGACAGAAGGACTCAGTAAGTGAGATGAAGCAGGACATCAGCTTTCAGTTCAGTTATACAAGGTAGGTCCCGTCCCAGAGACACAAATGAGTGTTTATTTCATTACAACTAACTCACCTCACCACTAGGATACCTTCTGATGTATTTCATATCCTGAATTACTAAGGAAAATGTTGATCTTCCCTGTTAAATTTGCTTCAGGGAAGAGCATTGTCCTTCAGTGTGAGAGAATACTAGATATTTTGTCAATATCAAAAATGTAAAGCAGTATTTCTTCCCATCTTTTGGTTTTGTTCAACTTTATAACCAAACTAGTTCATATTCAAAACAGGCCAATGTGTGATTAGATAATTGGCGGTACATTTATGGTATTGTTGGCAGGAAAGTCTGAACAATCACATCTGTTTCATTTTTTTAGTGATTAATTCCTTCAATATATTCCTAATCCAGTTATGTAATTTCCTATAGATGCTGTTTTATAACCATGAGTGTGATTCACTACTGCATCACTCCAGTTTTATACCAGCACGAGTCTAGCTGATTGATTTTCAGAAGGTTTATATCAGCACAAAACTATAGCAATGTAGATGTGAATCAGGCCAAAAGAGGAACAGGTACTCCATACAGAAAAATTATTTGAAGAAACCTGATTGTTAGAAACCTTGGCAAAGCCATCATACATCTAGATTATTTTCTGTCATCTCTGGCTGAGTGAAAGTGCTCCCCAGGTCCTGCAGCTTTGCAGGCCCACTGAAGCTACAGCTGCAATTCCCAGCACATGCGTTTCTCCCACCCACATCCCCTCCAACTTGGCTCATTTTTAGCCTTTTTCCAGCAAGCGCTGAAAGAATGAAACTTAATAAGTATGTTCTTAAAAAGGTTGTGTAAATTCAGAGCAACCATACTGAATTACTTCCTCTGAGGTTTTGGCCTTTCCTAAAAATTTTTATAACTGCAGCATCCAAAGCAGAATAATTTTGCTAGACATTACCCAGAGCTGGCAGCTTTCCATCCCTATCTTGTATTTGGAGAGTATATAGAGCTGTTCTGGGATATCAGAGTTCACTTATTATTATTTCTGCATATACTGTGATGGTTGGGGGTAACGAACACCCTGACTGATGTACTTACAGGCTGAAAGGAGACTCCCACTCTGTTGGACACTGAGCTCTGTCCCCTTATATTGTAAGGTTCAACAACTAACTGCATTGTGTGATGTCCTTGAGGAATGTGACATCACTTATTACATTACAAACCACTCTTCTTCTGTTGTCAATCTCTGCTGAAGAGAGATGATTTTCAATGTGCCAATATGTTCAATCAGAAGGTTTTTTTAAGAGTCTAAGACTGCAAGAACAGACATAGACAAGGAATCACTGCCTCAAGCAGCAGAGAATGATTATAATTACATGTGGCTTTTTTTTTCCTGTTTACCAGATTTCTTGATAAGTTTGCTTCACCTTTTTCTGTTTCTAACACAAAGTAAATACTTCTCCATTCCAAGTCAAAATGCTCTGCTGAAAACAGCATTTCCTCTCCAGAAAAAAAAAAAATCCCAACAATAACAAAAAATCCTGCTGCTCTGTGATTTAAGGAATATGTAATACAAACAAAAAATTGGCCTCTCACTCTGTTTTATGCAATGGTCTTCTGTATATCTTCACAAGAAAAAATCTTGTGTTTCTAAACTTCCTGATAGCTTTCAGCTCTTAGACATGACCAGAGGAAACATTCTTGTCACCTTCATTTCACTGTAGTTGATGATGTTTTAGGAAAAGTCTTCATTTCATCTTCACCATTTCTCAGCCACTCTAAAAGGGCCCACTCAGTAAGAACTATTGATGTGTAAGGGCAATCACCTATCTTGTAGTCCCCCATATGTCCATCTCCATCTGCTATAGCTTGCCTTATACAGAGTTTACAGAATTTTTGCAGCGATCCCATATTTCAACTTTACATTTCTGACTGAGAAAGATAGGACCTGGCATGCTGCAGTGCATGTAAAATGAATCTGGTGCTCAAGATCCCTTGAGCCAGTGCTGCGCAGTTAATCTGTACAGGAAGCGCAGTGTCAGGCAGCATGCTTGTCTTCTGAATGTGGCAAGGATCAACTTCATGATCTCACTGTATATAACCTTTGGGGTTTATCTTTGTAAGTTAAGAGGTTATATGTCTGGGAATAGCCAATACCTGAGAATCCACTAAGTGGCTAATATACTCTTCTAGAATTCAAAGTTGGGGAAAAAAAGGTTTTCTGCAAAGACTCAGATGTGCCAAAACCTATTTTCCTTGTGCTGTCAAGTACAGAACCTTCACTGAAGAACCCAGTGTCAGGTTTGTGGAAAATACTAAAAGAGTTAGGATCTAAAATTGTGAGCTCACAAGGAGGGCAGTGTACCTCTTCTGTTGTCATACATAATGGGGCTGTACTTCACCTGGCTGGGTGCCAGCCTCAGAGCCTTGGAAATGAGCATACTAAGCAATGTAAGTGCCAGTGGCATTTTTCAGCTTCTTTAATGAAATAACCATGTCCTGCTTTTATGCAAAGTAGATTGTGTGGTGTCTCAAGAACACCTTCAGGAAAAAGGCAGAAAAAAAAAGGCTTCATTTCTGTCACTTCCTACATTTGCAAAATCACTGTTACTTTAAGTATCCGTATTTTTATTCCCTTTTTGGAAATAACCTCACAATTATGACTGATGTTACAGCATGACTAATTGCATGTTTACATGAGCTTTTGCAGGCTGACCTACCATGCCCTGTCCTTCTCCCTGTCCTGAACAGAGCAGCTGCACAACACCTTGGTGAAAGCCTTGATGGTGACAAGATTTATATTAACCTGAACTTTGTGCTGTTCTACACCATACAATTCCTTCTCATCTCAAAGGATAGGCAGAGCAACCTTTTGCTTGGTCTTTCTGCAATATTGTGTGAAGAACTCCCCACAGTCTATCAGTCTGATTTCCCAGCAAAAGCTCTAATTTCATGGAGGGAGGCTCAATCTAATCCAGGGAAATAGATAGAAAGCTAAAGTAAACTAAACTAAACTGAAATAAAATACATTATTTCATGATTGTTTCAACAGGGGGCTCAGAGAAAGCCAGATCTACTGAATAGAGAGCTGTGTTTCCTCTGTGAGGTCTGAAAGAGAAGCTGAAGAAAATTAAAACTAGCAGTTTGTCTCTGTTCACATTTTTAGAGTAACAGACACTGCAAAATTGCAGCATGTTTCTGAAGAAAGATTCCCTTGACATCATGCTTGAGAAAGTTTTCTATTAGGAAGGCTTATGTATTTATTTCGTGTGATAAAGAGACAGAAAATGATATGACAAAACTGTAAGAAACTCTGCCCTCAGCAATCACATATAAAATTTTTAGAAGATTGTCATTGTACAAACCTCACTTTTTATGTTGATTCATAAAATGAATTTATTTTTATAAGAAAATAGAAGAAATCTTCTGCTTTACATTTATGCTCTCCTATATTGTCTGTAATACTCCTTATAAGTGTGCCCTGAAATCTTTTGAGTGTTATTTTCTCAAGTACCTTGAAATTTCACAGGTTCACACCATTGCTCTTTGAACCATTGCAGTGGGATGAGAAGGAAAGAAGGATGAGAAGAAAAGAAGGAGGTGCACAGAGGTAGCCATGAACTTAGAAGATGAACATTCCTTATGCAGTTAGCTTATCAAAGAAGAATAGCTGAAAGTCAAAAAGGGACCAGAAAAGACTTGTGTAGCTTACATGGCACTTTTGGACAAAGGGGTTTAAATGCCAGTGAAAAGAATCTGTGAAACCTTCCTATCTTCCCCTTGATTAATTTTTTCACAGTATGGTGTTAACTGAAGAGAATCTGATCTGTGTTTTCCGGAGGCCTCTTCATGAGGTGAACTAAAGCTCAGTAACTGGAGACAGTATGAAGATTCAATTTAAAAGCACAATACTTCTCCAAACTATACTGCTATGTAGACTCACCTTTAGGCCAGATGAGATCAGAAAAATCAGAAAATCCTGGAGACAATTAAATTCAGGTTTCATTCTCAGAGATTGCCTGAAAGAATTCAACAAGATTTGGCCTGCAGAAAGTGCAGTTAGAGCTCTTGCTTTCTCACGTAAGAGGGGCAAGGTTGGAATGGTGTCACTCCCTCATTTAATAACACAGTAGTTTATCTCTCAGCTCTCTCACTTAACGCCCTGTATTCAGCTCCCATTTCCTAAAAGGACTGATGCCTGCATGTACTGACAGACTGCCTATCTTGAGTAAAAGAGTCACCTCACTTTTGCCTTATCCCCTTGAGGGTGTTGTTATGATGTTCTCACGCCTGAAATGGGGATAGACTCAGTGATATCACAGTGTTCAAGCCATCCATTCTGGCTGTACAGGGAGGCATCCACTACCTCCTGTGGCACCCCAGGCCATGGCAGCAGGCTCAACACCTGTGCTGCGATAAGAACAACAGGGTTGTTCTGCTGTATTTACAGTTATGACGCACAGGGCTGCCTGGAAGCTGCCTTTGGACAACCATAACAACAACTTTTAAATATACTGTTATCCTATTTTCCATCTTTTGAAACTTTCTTTCATCACTCTTGCCACCCCCTTCCCCCATCCTCTTCCAGATAAACAGCCCACTCCTAATTACTTTTTCACTATTGATTCCAGTTTTCCTTCAGCCATAGCTGTAGAATCAGTATTCTGGACCCTGTTTCTGACACAGGTAATGTCAGCTTTATATCTTATTGTTGATGTGGTTCCTAAGGTGCTGCTGGTCTTGTGCAAGTTCCCAAAACTCCCTTTCATAAAGGTTTGGCCATCTCTCACATCACTCCTTCTTAACCATCTGTGAAACTCAGCCATTCCTCATGTTGCTATCAGTAACTCCTGTCAGCTTCTGTCATTATTATCTCTCACAGTCAGCAATTTCTCACATCATATAGCCAGTAGTTTCTCATGTCATCTCAGTCAGCTGAACCCTAGGCCAAGGCCTGCTCAGTGACCTACAGCCCTAACATTCCTCTCTGGTTTCACCAGTGGGGATAATTTACCAGCTCCCATCTTGGACTGCAGGGACTTTAACCTTTTGTTAAATGTTCACATAATGCTCATCAGTCTAAAACAGGAGCCTCAAGCCATCATCACTGTAGATCTAATGAAAAATAGAAATTCTTGGAGCTCTGGACTGAACGGACTTAAGTTAACAGGGAAAAATAACACAGGCCTTGCTTTTAGCATACATCATATATAAAGGAGGAATTGTTTTGTATTGTCCTTATAAAGCATCTTTATCATCTGCAAATTAAGACTGTTAGAAGACTTTTTAGTCATTAGAGTATCAAACCAGCCTACTAGAGCTGGGAGGGCAATAAAACTACTTTCAAAATGATACTGCTTTAGCTTCTGGAGGGGAGCAACTAGTGCACCCAAGAGATCAAGGTCTTGGACATGATGACCCCCTGTGTCTTGCTAGTCCTTTACTTCTGTGAAGAAAGAATTGGAAAAAAGGGGAGAAAGCTTTGTTTTCTGTTCCCACTTGCAATTATAATAGAGGAACTGCCACCAGGTTTTGGAGCCATGACTTCCATACGAACATACTTGTTGCAAGAAAGTACTCATCCAATAACAAAGCTAAGGTGAAGACTTCTGCTTCTGTCTTCATATTCCTTTACTCCTGCTGGCAGTGAAGACATAGACAGTAAGGACAACCACAGAGGAGAAGATGGAAAAGGTCCAGCTGTTTTCATGGTTCATTCTCAGTCAGCTGGGGCCCATTGCAAAATCAAGACACAATGCAGCCATAGCTGGTCCAACCTCATTCCTCCTAAGCCATTTCATCTGACAAGTAGTGAAAACATTGGGAATCAAACAGTAATTTCTTCTGAGCCCAGTTTAAAATACTCTGGATGCAAGGGTCATTCACTGGTTGTGGTTAAGTTTCAGCAATGAGCTTGAGTTACTACAAGATATAGATCAGAAGGTAGAAGCACTGATCCAGATAATATCACACACTGTTCACCTCCCACGGGGGCTGGCTTCTTTGCAGGATTGTCAATGGCATAGAGGATCATGTAGCTCTTCCAAGCTCAACTTCTCATCTGCCATGATGGCTCTATCAACCAGGGATCTTGTTTGGTGCAGATAGGGTAACCATGTGGATAACAAGGTAGTTTAGCACAGGTCTCATTCATCCATCAAGAACTGAGTCCAAAATACTTACTCAGACAGTTTTCCAACTATCTTACATGGAATTCTCCTATTGCAATAGTAACTGGAAATGTTATACATCAAAAGAGTAAAATTCATTAAATTACTAAATTCATAGACAAAAATTTTATAGCTTAAATTCTATATACATGCATGCAGCTTCTTTATCCTTTTTCCTAGCACCTATCTGTCTGGAAACTCAAACAAGTGCTGTACAAGGGAAAGACATCACACAGTGGAGAAAGCATATCTAGATCCGTGGAGAATAACACATCACTCGTGTGAAAAAATGCAATAAAACTATTTTAAGCTCCATATTCTGACAAGTACTAAAAAGACAAAAGCAGAACACAGAGCTACAGCCAAAGCTTTCCATCAGTCTAATTCCAGCTTGGACTAAGGAATGATTAATCTAAGGACCATCAGTGTAATTTTTTGTAACCACACAGCTCCATGAGCACACATCCACAGTTAAACCACTTGGTAGCTGGGAGAAGGGAGAAGGAATCATGACATTTATTTTTTTTTTTTCCTGTTCTTAAGAGTTTCCACATATCAGTAGCTAGAAGTTTTGGTTGCTGTCAGTTTTCTTAAATGCCTCTGGGTTAGGAGCCAGTATTAGAAATTATTTGAATGGTCATTCATTTTAAGCAAGACACCCACTGCAGCTGTGACACAAAGGAAAATCTGCCTCAGAGCAGCTTACTGTGCAAATGCAGTTCTATCACAATGATTGCAATAAGAACATACTGTATTGTCCATAATTACATCCATATTAGGAGGAAAAAGATTAGCTAAGCTGTTCAGTTACATGCCAAAACTATTTCCTGAGGGATATTTATTTTGACTAATGTTAGAGTAAAAAAATGGAACCAACCTGGCCTGGTTTAAAGCACTTGATTTTCCTTTTATGTTTGATGGAGAGAAACAAAGAAAGACAAGAATTTATTAAAGCCACTGCTAGGTTTTAAGGTGGCAAGAGCTTTAGGGTGGCAAGAGTTCCTCCCTGTTGGCAAAGAGAAGGAATTCATAAATGCAGAATGAGGCAAGGCTACTGTTCTCAGGGAGAGGTATTTTTTCCCCAACTACTGCAGCACTGTTCTGTGGTTTGACACAATGCCATCATTCGCTGGGACAAAATCCTATCTCCTGAAGTACCAACTGCTATTTGGCTCTGGGTATTTGGAAATACGCTCTTGTTGCTACAGTGATCTCAGTATAAATCTGTTTTCTTGCCTACTTTCTATTTCTTTAGTTGCTGTTTCTCTTAACTGTGGACTAAAATAACAGATCGTATTACTCCCAAATGAGACAAGTCATAGTTAGACATTCTTAGGGTAGAAGCACAGGTCTGCTAACAAACTGTTGCCTGGCTGCAATACTGGCTTGTCTTTAAACCTGTGTCATCAGATTTCCCCGTGAATTAGAGGGAGAAGTTTATGTAGACCTAAGAGTGCCAGTGAGAATAACTAGCTAGGAGACAATAGTTCAGATTTAGTTTCCCTGCAACCTTTACTTGGCCTGAGACTTTCTTCCCTGAAACACTGCTTTCTAAAAACAAAACAAAAAAGTCAGTCTGCCCATTGTGAACTCTGAAAGTCACTCCCATAAGTTATCACTGAATAACTGCTGTGCCTGTATGAGTTCTGCCATCAAGTAATTGAAAACTACTGTTTTGTGATGGTTTGTGATAAGGTTGAGGATTAATATTCGGTAATATAAAGAGTAGGGATTAATCAAAATTTGGGAAGCATATTGCATGAAAAACAAGACAATTATATCCTCTTTGCAGAAATAGGTGTTGAAATGCCTACATTCAGGTGACTTTTCTTCTACATTCTGGTAACAAAGTCCACCCTCACTATAACATATCTCATTATATGTATCACTTTCTTAATCTAAATCAGCAGTGTCATGGTTCTTTCCTTCTTTCATTATTCTCCTCTGGCAAACAATATGAACAGCTCTTAGTTATAGTGTCATTCTGAGGGAAAATATGCTTTAGACAAGTATGCTTGAAAACTATCTTCTACATTTTTGTTTTACTCTTTCTTTGCAGAATGAATAGTTCCATTCAGGTTAGAATGAACGAACTTATTTGTAGTAGCTATACAGCAAATGTAGACAGTATTTCAGAATCCCCAAAGACACCTATTTTCATGTCAGTCCCCGTGAAGGTCTGACACTACAACCAGTCAGCTGTGGAGTAGAGTCTTTGCCCCAGAAATAGGCTAAGTATAGTGTACAGCAGTGAGACCAGGTATAGAGCATGACACATGAAAGGACCAGTAAAATGTCCAGTGCTTACAGGCCTCTTTGTAGATGAAACTTGGTTACACAGAAAAGCAAGAATTTGCATGTTTTCCCCAAGACGACAACACAACGTCAGAGTGGGTATGGCTGTGTGAAGAGAAGAAATGATTTTGGGGGAATAAATGATGGCTTGATGATGGCATAAAGAGAGGGGGTAAAGCTCTGTCTTTGAAGAATTTTGAAAAGCCTTGGTGTTTTTCCAAACCTTTGATGTTTGATTTGATCCAGACCCTGAATAGGGTCCCAGAGAGACCACTCTATCATCAGTTGCTTTGATTCAGCCTTACAAGAGAGAGGAAGACCTCAAAATCTAGGATGTGGGTCCATTTTCACAGTTCTATTAGCCTAAATAAATGTATGTGTAAGAAAAAGGCAAGTGTTCTGGAATGGCAATTATGGGACTGTTAGAGAAGCCAGACTTAGTCCTGGACACAGTCTGTGACAGGTACTCATTGCTGTCCCTCACACTGCAGGAGCTAAGCCAGATTCTCACTGCTCCTGGCCACTATTACACATTGGACAAGGTTGTTACACTGTTTGCCAAATCCCTATCTCCCCCATTGGCTTTACCACCTGTGAAGGAGCATGGTAAGCTTGAGAAACATAAACTCTAGATGTTACAGATTTTCAGAAAAAGGTTGTTTGATTTAGGAATGTGCAGTGCATTGGACTAAGTAATGATTGTTAACAACAGTTGTGGCTGATAGCCCTTAGCTGGTATGCTTCGCCAATGATTGATCTTTTAGTTAAGAGCATTAGACTGAAACTCAGGTAGCTGGGCCAGTTTCCAATTTTGTCACAGATGTCCTGTATGACCTATAACAAGCTGTTTATTCTCACTGTGTGCTACTTTGGAGACTGGGGGGGTGATGCTTCCCTATCCTATAGGGACATTTATCAATACACATTAATCATTCTTGTGCAAAGTTGTTAATGGCAGCTGGGAGAGAGGGTGAACAGACAGAACATCTCTGTTTCATCTTGTTTCTTATGGCAAGACTCCATGAGAGGTTTTGAATGTTCTTTCAAGTCAGCTTTGCTAAGAGGATACTAAGCCAGGCAATGACATGAGAGCAAAGCTGTCATGGAGTAGCTTCTTCTCTTTCCTCACCTTAGTTCCCTTATCCTCCTTCTCAATTCTTTGGTTTCTTACCTTCTGATTCCTCAGATTCTTTTCTTATCTGTCTACTTCAGGCATTACTTTTCATTACTCTCCCATTTTCTTCCTCTGTCATTCATCTCCTTCCAGTCTTTCTTTTTCCCTAATATGAATGTGCATTGGACTATGAAATCAGTAGTTTTCTTATTCCCTTGGGCTCTCTTGTCTGCCTGCAGAATAAATAGAAATACATGTTGAAGTACTTTTTCAATCTTCTGTTTAATGCACACTCACATTATAACAATTAGCTTAATACCAGGTTTGCTGTGTTTCCTTCAGCTGTTACCTGAATGCTCTTACAATAATAGCCTATTTGTCTGGGTAACATTGTAGTGACATAATTCAGAGTTACAGCGTGCACATAGTCTGCAGTGCTGGCTTGGACTACATGGTCAATTCCATTGTTGGGAGACAACTTTATGAGTTAGAATATGTATTTATGCTAAGAATTTGACATGTTTAAATGAACGTGTTGACAAAGCCTAACAATAATACTAGAGAGCAGTCTTCCCCTTTCTGTGCCCATCTTCATCAATACCTTATATATGAGGTGTCCTATCAAGGAAGGGTATTTTACCTCAGTGTCTTGTGGGGTTTAAGGAGTCAAAGAGGAAAAATTACTTTATTTTGAATGTCTGTGGATTTTTAAGTGAAAATAAAACATGTCTTTAGCTACTTCAGCTGTTCTTTTCTTGGTTATTGCACCTTTTAGGTAGTGTCAATGTGAAACAGCCTGCCCAGATGGAATTCCACCTTCTCAATGCTTGACTGGTGGATTAAAGTCACTGCTGAGTTTGCAGTGCTGTGTAGTGCTGATAGGGAGTAGGTAAAGTGGAGAATGAGAAGGAAAACAGGAAAAAGAAAAGTAGGTAACTGATGCGTTCCCTTGCCTAGGGATATCCTGTATAGAAATAGGGAAACAATTATTTCATAATTAGTGGCCTACAAATAAATATACAGAACTACTTAGATGACTAATATTGCTTGCTGTTAAAATAAATGCAGAAATTCTCTGATGTAGTGTTCGAAGGAATATAGAAATGAAAGATGGTCTTCCCGAAAAGGGATTTGATTTTCTTATCTAATCTGTGGAATATCTTAATAAATAATAATTTTTAAAGGTTGCTATTTATTCAATAGCAGCAGGGATGTTACTGATCCTCTTAGTGTTATAGGTGATATGTAGGTGTAGAAACTATGCTGGGAAATTTATTCCAAACCTTCATCCCCTAGTAGCAGCATTATCAATTCAGTATAGTTCATTCATTCTAGTCTGCCTCTGCTTTCTGGTTTAGGTGACATATCTGAGGGCATTGGCCATGAACATGAGAATGTAGTTCTTGAAAATAATCTCAAATGTTTACTTCCCACATAGGATATTTGACTTCCTGCTGTACAAGGGAAAAATTGACTGGAATACAAGCAGAATTTGCAAGATTATGCTATCCACAATGTGTCAGAAGCAGTTAAGTAACACAATGCCCCAGTTCCTGCTGAAAAGCAGTAGGAGAAAAGCAAGAAAACTAAAAGAAACAATGTCCTTTTTTCTTTTTTTTTTTTTTTTTTCCATCATAGCTTCTTATCTTCTGCAAAATTCCTGTGCAAACATCCTCTTCTCTTGGCAAATACAACTTGTTTCTGCTGTGTACATGTTAGCATCCAATATTTTTCATAGTGTCTGAAGATCCTGCAGTTTGTAAACATTTGAAATCAAAATAATTTATTCCTGCAAGATCTGTCTGGGACAGGAGAAAATTATTCTATTTTCATGCTGTTAGGTTTAATTTTGAATAATTTGATATAGTAGACTCCAAGCAAAAATCTTAAACCCAAACACACTGACATTTTATGCATATTAATAATATGTACTACAATTTTCCAAATAAACATGCATCAGTCTGTGGTATCAAGAATTGGTCTTGAGTCCAGTCCTCTGAGAATTTTGAGGCATGGAAAATTTGCTCTGGCTTTGTGACTTAGCTAGTGTCTTGTTTTTAATACTGCCAAGATCTGTGTAAGCTGTCTGACTTCTAGAACAAATGTAGCCCAAATAATTCCATATCATTTCTTCAGTTTGTCTGTATTATGAAGCATTATGCAAGATTAATATTGGCGGGGGGGGGGGGGGAATGTGTGTGTGTGAGATAGGAGGGCAGGGAGTGAATTCCCCTCTCTCCAGAAATTTTATCCCACTTTTTCTTACAATTCACATTTGTGTTGGATATTTGATGCAACTGTAATGTCACGAAAGAAAATCATATAGAAAGGCTTTTATGCCCTTACTTGCCATGTCTGTATTATCTGAACAGAAAAGTCAACAACAAAAGCATCAAATGTTTTTCTCTCCCGACTTTTCAGAGAAAAAAACATGTGAGTTTCCTGAGCCAGTTTCATTGCTTAAAAAAGGAAATGAGGAGAAGGGAAGAAAAAAACAGAAAAGTGATACGGTAGTTGGTGGGCTGATGGTAGCCTTGAGTATTTGTTGTCATCCTCAGAACTGGCCTTAGAGGGCCTCAACAAAGCAGTAATTGGGTCTGTTCTGTCATGCAGGTTTCCAAGGAAACAAGACTAATTATAGGAGTGTGACTATTGCTGGGAAATAAGACCTAGCAGGTAGGGCACTGATGGAGGAGCTGGAAGAGATGGGTGATATTCCTAGCTCTCACCTGTCAGAGCCGAGTGGCCTTGGAAAGGGCAATTAGCACCTCTGAAGCTGTAAGGTTTACAGTGCCTGCCTTTGCTTTTGAAGTTCAGGTTGACAGGCCTTCAGAGCAAGGAGCACTTGATGGTACAGGGATGCACCACACTGAGTGCACTGGGGCCACACTGTTCTGGCTGTTGTCTCTGGGTGCTATTCTAATCCAAATCATAACATGCCTCTCTTCAGTGCACAAATGTTGTTTGGATAATTCTTCTGATGTGACTTTTATATCTCTTTGCTGGGGAATTAAATCCTTTTGAGCCAGCTAAGTCAGACCTCTAAGACCTGTGACTCGTGGCTAGAGATCTCAACAGGATTTTGCTGCTCCTTTCTTACAGCATGGCCTCCAGGGTCACTCTTTGGGAAATCTCTGGAGCTTTGAATCTCCTCCTCCTGGATGCAATGGTTGTCTCGTATCCACCTGATTCAAGCCACTTGCTTTCTCCTCCATGGCTTTCAGTGCCCATGACAGCCATCCCTAGCTGTTCCCCTTGTGAATCTGTGGGCTGTCTTGTAACTCAGCCTCACAATCTTTGAACTGACATTCAGGCCTGCAGCTTTTGGCCAGCAACCAGCTACTTGGAGCTGGCCACCTCTGCCCGTCCTCCTGCTTTGTTACAGACTCGAGACACATTTTTACATAATGGTTAACATAGAGAAGAAGAGTAAGGCAGCAGGCAACTCTGCCTAAAAGTGCACTGTCCGTGGTACATAGTATCTATCTCCATTACAGCATCACACGTGTCTGCCTGCACCGATAACCAGACTGGCTAATAAGATTTCCAGTAACAAGTGTAAAATTCTGTCTTTTTCCTTCCAGTAGGACCTCTACTCACTTGTGCTGGCATAATAGCTGGAGCTGTCACTTATATCACTGAAATCCTCCCAGCAGTTGTAACAGCATCCTGTCTGAGTTCCAGCTAAAGGAATCTCCATCTCAGTAACTTCAACCTCTGCAATCAGTAATGAAGAATAAGAGAAACACCACAGCCCTGAGCTTTTTCTGGCTTTCTAATGTGTCATATTCTAAAAAAAATAAGAAAATAGCTACTTCTGGCAAGACAGAGATGAATGGGGATAAATGGGCAAAGAAAAATGAGCTACTAGAGAGAAGGAGGAGAAGAAAGGGAGTTAATAGCCAAGATAGAAATGGGATACTTCTAGGAAAGAAGAGAAAGTGGAGGAGAATAAATGGAGAAATGGTTAAGTATAGAGAGGAAAGAGGTTAGTAAAATCAATGAAGAGGAATGGAAACTTAATATCCTGTAGCAGAGGATCAAGGGACACCTGACATGAGACTGCAACAGGCATGATGCTGAAAACAAAGTGGATAGTGGCACTCTGCTTTCTATGTCAGACAGATTTCTACTATACTTTATTTGCGCTTACTCATTTGTGATTTTCCATTTATTAACCTTTTCATAAATACCAGAAAACAGCATTTTGAATTGTTTGGCTTAGAACTGCACATGCTTTAACCAGTGAATTCCTGGTGGTTTACCTGTGAATTATTGGGTTTTGTTTTCAAATCCTTGCTATTTGCAAGGAGACCACAGCTGTCCAGGCCTGAATAGAAGGACTCAAATGGCAAGAGGCTGTACTTTCATAGAAGTACAAAACTAAGATTCAAAGTAATTGTGGTGTTGAGAATAAAGAGAAGACACGTTCACATATGTTGAAAACATAAAAGGGAGACAGATTGATTGAAGCAAAACAGACTCACAGTTGAGGACTTCTAGGGCAGAGGTAGTGTTTTACCTTGTGAGCAGATAAGACTTCATTGGGCCACAGTTATCAGGGCTACAGTTACTTGCTACAACATGGACCTAGAATTTTCTGAATGATTTCACATGAGAATCAAGCCTGTTCTGAATAATCACTTAATAATTTCTCCAAATACTCTATTTCTCCTTTATAAAAAATCAAACAAATGCAAATCTTGTTCTTTCTCAAATTTAATCTCAGTGTAATAGATACCCAATTTAAGAAAAAAATTACCTATAGGTGCTACTGGCTAGCCACTTCTCTGCAGTTGCTCTGAAAACAAGCACTTCTATACTGCTTTTTCATTGTATAAAAATACAGTGTCTCTACAAATTTACAGTGCTATCTCAGCCTTGTACAACTGACCATTTATTACAATGTTACATTATAACAAAATTAGAATGGAGTTTTTGTAGCAATGCATATGAAGGTAGCAATAATATTACATGAATTCATTACAATACGTATAAAGATGAATGAGAAATTATTTCAGTAGGCTAAGATACTCCTTCTAATGATTATTTAAATTATTGCTGAGTTACAATAGAAGTCTCATGATATTGCATATGACATCCACACAGATACAATGTAAATTATAAGTGGTTAGTTCAGTGACTGACTTCAGATGAATCTAAGACATAAGGCACATAAAGCATTACTACAGTACATTCCAAGTCATTATTATTTTGTTGCAGAAACATTTATCATAGTGAATTTTTCATTCTAAACTAATGCTTTGGTCCACAAGAATTCTTGCAGTATCAGACAAAATTTTTTCAGGAACCTCAGGAATAATTATTTGATAACTTTCTGCCATGAAAACCAGACAAACACAGATGCTGGTAGAGATGATCAGAAACAAACCTTTCCACCACTACCCTTCTTTTCATCATTTGCAGAGGGAAAATCTTTCCTACCACCAGAAAATTTCAGAATATGAAGAAACTGAAGTCCTTGTTATGAAAATGTTTTTACTTTAAAAAAGTATTATGTTAAGATTCAGACACAATAGATGTGTTTATCCTGTTCCCTAAGATTAATCTGTTGCTCCTAAAGTCCATGTCAGTATTTAGTGAGATCCTTTTCTGAAATGCCTGATTTTACTGCTCCCTGATGTGTCATGGGTATGGAATAACTGAAGTGCTTAGATTATCATCAGGACACTCCACTAGGTTGTATGAATGATATTGTGAGGTCTCACTCTTTCAGCTCCATTCTGTTTTCCACTGTGTTTGTCTCCTTGCATGTCATGTCAGTACATCTTTCAGTAATGCTGCATGAAATGAAAATAAATAAGTAACAAATAAAAGTAGCCTGTTGTCCAGACTGGTTTAGTGGTTTAACTTAAAGCTTATTTAGGTTTTCTCCTTTAGCATTAGGACTCAGCTGCATAAGTAAAAGCAAAAATAAAAGTATGGAATGCAGGTCTGTATCAACTTCCCTGTGAAATAATAACTATTACCTACAGTGAATCAGAAAGACAGTATAGAAGCTGCCAGTGGATTTAAGACACAAGAGACATGCCACAGCCTTTTTATATTTCTCATAATTTAACTCCAAATTCTTTAGACTGTGTGCCCCTTCCTAGCACTCTATAGAGCAGAACTTTTAGATAATTTCATAAAAAACTTAGAATTCCTATTGTATGATTTATTACATTGTCACTGCTTGTATTGTATTTAACATATCTCTACTGCTTATGCATAGCTTCAGGGCAATAACTTTTAAACCTTCATTTTAAAGTTGATTGAAAACATTCAGCAGCTGTAGTAAAAATATCATTAATGATCTTGAATGGACAGTGGGAAAAGTATGGTGCAGAAATGACAGAAACAATTGACCATATGGCTTCTCCATTGGCTCACCAGTTTTATCATAATGAGTTGCTATGACTAGAGGAAAAACTACACTTCCGTGATATGAGAATCACCTGTAAAATTAATTTGAGAACTGCAATTTCTAAAGGATTTGTTTGATTCGGTGTAGTGAGCATTCACTAAAATTACTGTGAATGTGACAGCTTCATAAAGGAGTGTAATGCTGTTTGTATGAGTATTACGCTGGAGAAGACAAATAGACCAATTCTTATTTTGGCTACACAGGTGAAAAAGTGGAATAACATGATTGCACCAGTGAGGAACTTTATTGTAACAATGGGACCAATGTGTCTTCATTGCAATAGAATTTCCTAGATCATCTTCTGCAACATGAGAAGCTGGACACTTCTCTTTAACATGGAAGTTTTTCTTTACTAATAACCGTATATTTAACAGCAGTGTGCTTAGGGAAGTCTGATCATACTGAAATTGTTAATCCTATGGGATGTGCTACAGCACATTTATAGTGTTACATAAAGTAAGTTGTTTAAACTCAACCCACCTGTCAAGATAACTGGAAAAAAAAGTAGTCTGAGTGGGTTCATTGAAAGGTTCTATTAATGCTTTTTAGATATTAGTTTTAAATAGTTCATTAGTAGACTACACAACTCTGTGCCAGAAAAGAGGGCAGCTTGGCAGCGTGACTAATCAGAGGATTCCATACAGATGATTCCACCACAACATGAGCTATATATACAGCTCTTTCTTATCTCTTATAGTTGCACTGGTTGTATCATTATTGCTTCTAGTTTTGACAGTTCCTTAAACACAGCTGTAAAGTAAGTAAACTACTTTTGTAATACACTATACTTGAAATAAATCAGCCTTTCTCACTAATTTACAAAACTCACCAAAGTACGTTATAAATTCCTGTCACTGGTTCAAAACACAAAAACTCAATTGCAAATAGCTTTTCTGCAACACAGTGGATGAAACTAACATGTGAGACCTATATTTTCTACCATTTAATGCGTGATAGTTCTTCCACTAAGTGGAGTAGGAACTGAAAAGGAACTGAAAAGGACTCAGAAATATCCACCATACTTCACGTCAGTTTAACAGTCTGTAAGAGACAGTTCTACATATTCTGTCAGACTACAAGTCTATTAAGCACTAGATATAACTCCTTAATATTAATATTTGTTAGTATGCATAGAATTACATTTCCAGCTTGTTTTGCTTAGCTTGCTCATCTCCTAAACTGAAGAATCTGGAACTGGCCAACTGGTAGATGAAAAGCTTTCTTACTAAAGGGTCCTTCCCTGAAAAGCTGTGTAACAGCAGGAAGCTACAAGAACAGTCTGTCTGTATCCATTGTCTTCATTGTCAACTTTTATTAAGCAACAATACTCTGCACCTGATCTTTTCAACCCTTAAATGACATAAATGATACTGCATGTATAAGAAATACTGTGCAAGTGATCAGGAGCCAGGCAGTTTAGGTGAAGCATTTCTGACTTATATGAGATCTTGTTTAAAGGTCTTTGCAGGAGAACATGTTACTCTTGACTTTTTTAAGAATTACAGCCTGAAACAATTCATGCTAAAAAGCATTAACTTCTAAGCAGGGAACATCTGGATTCACACTTACAGCTCCTGGCAAAAGAGAATCTGTTGAACCCAGAATAGTATCAGGAAACAGAGCGCTCAGATCACATTGACAGCTGATCAAATACAGCGGAGGTACAGGCAACAGACATAGGTCTTGAATAGCATTAAAGATACTAGTCTGGTTTCTGAAGCAAAACAGCAAAATCTGCATTTAAACTGCATTTGATTGATAGTGATCAGATTGTTTGTGTGGTCCTATAGAATAGAAAACAAAGAAGCATTCAGCAAGCTGGGTTTTGATTTGAAATCACAAAGAGATTGAGTTCAGAAGTTCACTGTTTCATACTTCTTCTTGAGATAATATAACTAAACACAGAGTTCAAAATCAGACTCCAGAATATCAGACAGAAGTATACTGATGCACATAAAAGATATGGTTCAGGGAGCTTAAATAGGGAAGAGGGACATGGATGAGAAGGATGAAGAAGCCTGGCATGAACAGAGAAGAAAAGTGGAAGTCACAGAGCTGCTGATATCTGGGAAGAGCAGTCATAGAGCCCTATTTAATAAACATACCTTGAGAATAAATTAGTGTCTATGTCAGTGCCAGGTAAGGGACAGAAAGAGGCACAACATCCCTACTGAAAGGTGAAGCAGGCGACTGTGGCTGAAGAGAGACAGGGCCTCACAATGTGGCCAACAGCAGTGCATCTACATCTCTGAGAGAGCAGGACAGTTATTACAAACTTCAAGGGAAAGGGACTGGCCTGGAACTATCCTGTGGGATGCAAGAGGAATGCATGGAGCCTATCCTCTGTGCCTTGAGCTAAGCCTACATATATAAAGGCTAGGCAGGTCCTTGTCTGCTTAAGCATTTTAGAAATACCTCAGCACTGGAAACAGAGAAACACCAACAAGATCTCTGATGGCATAGTAATTTTTCTGATCAGGAATACATTATACTAAACTCTTCTCATGAGTCCCAGTATATTCTCATATAGATCTTTGAGCCCAAAGGGCAGTTTTGCTCTTTCTACTAATTAAAAGAGAGGGTGGAAGAAGAGACATGCCAGTTTTTGAGGGTAGATCTCTGTCTTCTTTGGAATTTATTTATATGATTATAGAAGAGATGGAAGATGATTTCTGGCTTGTGAGTATTTTCTCTTGGTTTTCTTGTCAGCTTGTGATATCAGTTTTTCATTTACTGGGTTTGAATCTCTGTTTGGTTTTTTTGCTTACTGTAAAAGATAAAAATTGAGTCTTGTAATTTTTCATTTCTAATGAAACTACATTATAGCTACAGAGCTGAATTGTCTTGTAGTTCTTTATTAAACTTTATTAAAGTCCTTGTGGCACAATTTTTCATATTCAAAGCAAGAAAAACTCATTTTGAATTTCAAATTTCAGCTTTAGTTTGTAGAATTCATTATTCAGAAGATGGAAGATTGATATCCTTTTGTTTGCAAGCTACGAAACTTTCATCCATTAGGAATTCCTACATGAGGAATCCTGAAGTACCAGCTTCAGTACCTGCTTTTAAAAGTATACCCTTTTGCTCTTTCTGAATAAGTGAATATCATTACCAGACCACATGCCAAAGTGCGCAGGAAATATTGCTGCTAAGCATTAGGAATATTATTCTAATATATAAAGGAATGCAAATTGTATGCTAAGATTATTTAGTTACGCTAAATTTCCATGGTGACCAACAACTGTACTTTAAGACAAGTCACACAACTCTAGTGAGCTTTATCAGTATTGTCTGTGCAACAAATGAAAACCCAGGATGTGAATAGTTTTTCCTGAGGTATGTAAATTACAGCAGTCATGGTATGAATAATACATCCTGTGCACATTAGCACATTTTTCAAATGCAAAAGAGATTCCATATGCACTGTTAAAATGGGCTTCTCTGAATGTTATATCAGAAGAAAATCTCACTTTGGCAGTTGAAAGAAAACGTGGGACCATCAATATGATTTAGCTGAAATGACTATAGACATCTGAAAGTCCTAAAGTAAGAAAATCTCCATTTCAGAAATCTGAAACTAGTTCTTCATTTGGGACATCATCTTGTAAACCCTCCTTCTGATATCTGAGATTTTTCATGCTTTCACATCTGCCAGAGTAAGGGCCCTATATAGGCAGAGAGATCCTTATTATAGAAATTGCTAATAGCATGGCTGCAGAAATCATACATCAGTGTAATATAAAAAATTTTCCTTCTTCTTATATTTTCTCATTTATTTGTGCTTTTGTTCGTGTTTGTTCACTCTTATCCTTATAAATATGCATGTTTTAATCTAAAATGAGAAAAAAATAACATCCTTCCTATTTTATATTTTCAAACTAAGAAAAAATAAGCATTAGTTTTAGATGGAACAGGCTTAAATTGCAAGAGATCTTCCCCTTCTGGAGAAGAAGGTAAAAGAAACAAAATGTGACAGATGCTGCTTAGTGTTCACAGGAGGGCATTCAAATGGCAAGTAAGGGATTAAGGATAGAAGAAGAGGAACAGAGGAGAGGATAAGAATGATAGAAGTTCCAAGCAGAAGGAACTTGTGAGATACTGTGAAAAAACAATGCATATTTAAATGTATATATTTTATCACACTACATGTTAAAAGTTTAGGTCATCAGCTAGTACTTAGGGAAACTATTTTGACTGTGTCTGTCAATTTTTTTTACTGTCTATATTATAATTTTTCACATTTCATTTAATTTCTGCTACTTGTAGAGTTGTGTTACGGATTGTTTCTTCTTGGGCTCAGATCATGCTCAGATTAGGCCCTGAAGTCCATACAATAACCTACAGGATTCCCAAAGATCTGTGATAGGTGTGGTTGTCATTTGACTTGTCTCTCACCACTTCTGGCATCAGAGCCACATGTCTTCAGGAGGGCACATATTCAGGATCTGGTTCATTGGTAGGTGTAGGTGACAGAGAGAACATCCTTCAGCAGCCCCCACTGTCCTCTTGTTCACTGACGTTCCCTCCTTCCTCAAACCCTTCTTTTCCAGAACTGTGATTTTTTGCTATATTATTCTGAATTAATCCCATTTATTATTACTGTGATATCCTGAATTAATTAACTTCAGAGAAGTTGTATGTCTTTGAAAGCCTAGAGATTTTCAGCATTAGTGGATTTTGACTCAGTGAGTTTTGTAGCCCCTGACTCACATGCCAAAAGTCTCTCTGACAACTTTTAAAACTTCCTTCAATCCTAAAATTCTCACAATCGGAATTATGCTGCTTTGAAATGTAATCCATTACCACTGTTTCTGCTATGTGAAGCCATAATTTTCTTAACATGGTATGAGGGCACTCATCTTTTGTTGCTAGTTCATCAAAAATAATGTCTAAGACAGATTTATATTTGACCGTTTCTTAGGTCAGAGGTAGGATCTGACTTTGCAGTAGATTTAGAAATCCTGTAGTAAGGACTAGGAACAGAGTCCTTAAGATAACTCAATGACCATGGCTTCCATTCTGGAAGGGAATATTCAAGAAAGGACAAGACAGAACCTGACAGAAGAGAGTGTCAGAATGTCAGAAGAGAGCTAAGGTGAACAGCTCCAAGAAGAGAATGTGATGATGGAGCCCAGTACTAACCCAAGAGATGCTGGCAAGAAAGATTGAGTTAATCTATGTCCTAAAGCTATGTGGACCTACTATGTGAAATGTACAGGAGTCTGTGAATCCTGGATAGAAAAGATGAAAGAGCAGATGAATGGAACATATTTCTTGGCACGCACCTATAGTGAGTTACATTCATTTATCAAAGCAATATTTTAAAGACTAAAAATACTATATGAAATTATTCAGGAAATATGCATTTCAATCCTTACATGCTATTTATACATAGACCATAGATAGAACTCTTCTGCCTTTGCTTCAGTTCTTGTCATTGCACCCCAAATACACCTACTCATATTCCATTATTATTTAAAACATTTTAATTATATGAAACAAAGGTAAACTATCATAAGCAAAGAACTTTTAACACATGTATGGGAAGGTCTAGGGTCATGTTGTCTTTATAACAGTACAAGTATAACCATCTCTTACCTTTTAGGATAAAAAACCTTTTACAAATCACACGCTTCTCTTCTAAAGGTAACTAGTCACAGAATCACAGAACTGCTTAGATTGGAAAAGACCTTTAAGATCATCTAGTCCAATCATTAACTGAACAATGACAAGTCCTTGACTAAACCATATCCCTAAGCACTACATCTACGCAACTCTTAAATACCTCCAGGGATGGGGACTACACCGCTGCCCTGGGCAAGCCATTCCCACAGCTGATAACCCCTACAGGAAAGAAATTCCTCCTAATATCCAGTCTAAAATTCCCTTGGTACAACTTGAGCCATTTCCTCTTGTCCTATCACTTGTTACTTGGTTGCACAGCCTGACCTTCACCTCTCTACATCTTTCTTCCAGGTAGTTGTAGAGAGCAATAAGGCCTCTCCTCAGCCTCCTATTTTTCCAGGCTGAACAACCTCAGTTGTCTCAGCTGCTGCTCATAAGACGTGTTCCAGGCCCTTCACCAGCTTTGTTGCTCTTCTTTGGACACTCTCTAGTGCCTCAGTGTCTTTCTTGTGGTGAGGGGCCCAAAACTGAACACAGTACTTGAGATGCAGCCTCACTAGTGCTGAGTACAGGGGTAAAATCACTTCCCTGGTCCTACTGGCCACACTGTTCCTGATACAGGCCAGGATGCCATTGGCCTTCTTGGCCACCTGGGCACACTGCTGGCTCACATTCAGCCAGCTATCAAACAACATCCCCGGCCACTCTCTGTGGAGCAGCTTTCCAGACGTTGCTCCCCAAGCAACCCCAAGTTACCACATTTT
>WUAM01000107.1:37066911-37081452 GCA_024336885.1 Actenoides hombroni | reverse complement strand
CAACTGTTCAGCACAGCATTAAATAGTATGAAATAAGGACTCTTGGAGGAGTGTGCACACTGCATGAAAGCATTCATGCCAGACGTTGCTCCCCAAGCAACCCCAAGTTACCACATTTTACTTGTCAATGTAGAACTGCAAGTGTAAATCAAGGAAGACTGTTAAAAAGATGTGATGATAATCCGTCAGCTTTAAGGTTTGTAGATTTGCTCCATCTAGGCATAAGACAACGGGTTGTCCTTCAGCAGTTTTAAATTATGTCAATACAGGAATAAATACCTAAGGCAATGAACTATCAGCTAAGACATTATGACTGTGCAGACAGACAAATCTAACAGAAGCCAAATAAAAAGAAGTTAATAACAAATTCAGAGATCTGGTTTGAATCTGATTGGAGCCTTTCAAATTACTTATGTTTCAAAGTTGCCACTTCCACATGGCAAATAGTTCTTAGAAAACAAAATAAAACTAAACAAATTGTCCTACAGAGAGTTTCTGCAGTAGTTTATAATTGTATATTACTAGGTATATGTACAGAAGTTAAATGTGTATTGGATTCTGAGGCCTCTGCTTTCTGCAATTAGAATGAGGACATAATCATTTTACAAGTGTAAGGTTTATGTGCATTTTCACATTATTTTAATACATTGAACTAGTTAAAAAGTCAGAAACCAACTTTGAAATGTGTAGAAAAAAATCCACATCAGAAATCCTCCACACATGGGAATCCCTGAAAATTTAAGTCACCCTAAATAAATCATTTATGTCCATAATTTTATGATTCATATACTTTATTTAATGTACAATTGTAACTCCATGTTCTGATTTTTAAAGCTGTCCCAAAGTTAAAGGTCATCAAAATGTTCAGATCATGTCTGACAAAAATAGAGTATTTTTATCTCTGTAGCATGAGGTGTGAAAATGAATGTGAAGGGTGTATATGGGTCGGGAACAGACTCCTTTTGTCATAGCAAAGTTAGAATCTTTCCATACAGGGGTTTGATTGATGAGATTTTCGAAGTAATTAAAATCCACAAACTAAAGGAAAGATCTAAAAGTGGTATGTGGAATTGATTTCACTTCAACAAGACTACATTTAGACATGGTGCATGCTTTTTTTTTGATAGAGTAAGAATGTATATACTCTTTTTTTTCTTTACATGAAAAATAAAATTAAGGAGTTCTTCTAAATTTATATTTAAGGATTAACTGGATTTTACTGAAAAAACAGATTGCCAAGCATCAAGTTCTATAATTATTAGAGCTTAAGTACATTTACAAAGTATGTTTGCAAACTTAATGTTCCTACAAATAGAGCTCTGAATTCACACATCATCATAAAAGATAAAATATAAAAATTATTAAGGTCTGTTCATAGTGTTTTGTAAAACCAATAACTCCAGGCAATAACATCAATAATTCAAATCACAGAATCATAGAATGGTAGGGGTGGGGAGTGACCTCTGAAGACCATCGAGTCCAATTGACCCCTGCCAATGCAGAAACAAGCAGGGCAGGCTGCACAGGAACAGATCCAGGCGGGTCTTGAAAGTCACTAGAGAAGGAGACTCCACAATGTATTTGGTCTTTACAAAATACAAAGACTAACCTCTTACTCCCTCACCTCCAAATAAACTATTAGGAGAAGTTTGTGCTGCAATACTGATTCCACCAAAGAATTTGCCTTATGGCTATGGTGTTGGGCCAGAAAATTCATGGTGATAACCAACATCTAGGCAGAGCTGAACTGCTGAGCCCAAATGGTGAGAGTCCATCCAGGGATGAATCTTGTTGTTAATTAGGCTTGGTTTGAGAGAGCTGCTTTCTAGTAGGCCATTGCACATTGTGCACATTCAAATGTTGTTAGAATAAAATAACTCTGAAAAATTATTTTTTGTTTCTTCCTTTATCTTCCAAATCTTCTTCCTTCCCACTCAACCCCAAAGACAAATAAATTAAAAAACTAGTTTTATTTTCACACAAAATGGGTACTCACTCTACATGTTTTAGCTTATTTTTATGCATTTAACTGGAGGTGCCAAAGGTAGCTTGCAGATTAGTTTGTTATATGGTCAGTGAAAGATGTCAATGTCTTCCTAAGACAATGCAGAAATCTAAGCTGAGCAACTAAGATTTTTCTCACACATGTACCTCTCTCTCTCTATTCATATCCATACATGTGACCTTGCTAACAAAAAAAACCCCACGTTTCAACTAAATCAAGGAGTCTAGACAACTTCTCAAGCCTTACTGAGCATTTATAATCCACATCTGACTTAAAAAACACCTCTGAGTTGAAAGCTGTTGGAAATTGGGAGACTATACTGGGGAAGTATTAATATATGGTTTTATTCTTTCCTAGAAATCTGTATGTACATTGCTGGAAACAGCTGTGAGCGACCTCAAGGCAGGACAATTCTTCTTCTGCATGACCTAGTGTTATCAACATCCTCTCTCCGGAGATATGCTAAAACTACAGAGAAAAAAACAATATCATAAGAATTCTGCTTATACTTGGCATTTCACACTTTCAGTGTAGCTAAGGTATCCTGAAGTCCTACAGTTCTCCACAGGTTTAAAGATTTCCCCAGTTACCTGTTTGGAGTAGTTCCCTTAGGGCAGCTGTAATTTACTCTACAACTCACCAGACAAATATGTGTTAATCCTGTTTTGCCTAAATCCTCAATTATAGTCCATAATGTGTGATTGTATCTTTCAGCTTTACTTGTTGGTGCTGTGGAAGACTTGTGTTCTGCCTTGTTAGTGGAACAGTAATCTCATTAAATGGTTTAAGATCTCATTATTTGTTGCATTTGTTTACCATCTGTAGCAACCTAAAACTGTCTGTGTAACCATATCTGAAAAGGAAGGATATGAGAATCATTTTTCTATGCAATTTAATGTGAGGAAAAGACTTCAGGGCTCCGGGAAAAGAAATTTTGATCAACCAATCAAAATAATTTGATGAGTGCCTCTTAATTTACATTCAAAGCATAAAACATCAGTGGCTTAGGGCGATGGGAGAATTGATGGTTTCAGAAACAAAAACAGTACATGAAAAAGAGGAAGCTCTTAAGTACCTTGAAACTGGAAAAAACATGAGTTTGGTTCTGTTCTGCTTTAGCTTCAAAGAAATAGAGGTAAGTCCTTTCCTACAATTATGAGGCTGGAATTGAAAATACACGTGTCACAAGTTCTGCTGGTACCTTCCACAGTGCATCAGAGTGCTTTGAAGGAAACTCTATGTTCCTGCCTCTGAAGTACAGAGTTCCTTGAATAGATACTTCTCTTGAACAAAACATCCCCATGAATTAATACTACTTACACTCTATAAGAAAGCTTATAAAGAGCTTTCAGGGCTTTTCCTCAAAAGGACCTCAGCGTGTGTATTCATGATAAACTCTGGTCCTCTGGGATCTTGCTCTTCCCTTAAGAATACTAAGCAGCAAGTCACCTTATTGTCATTTCAGATTTTATAGGCATGCAAGCTGGTAGGCAATGATTAAATTTGGGATGTATTCCCTCCCCCCAAAATGCTTAGCTTGTTAATGCAAATGGATGTTTGAGGATTAAAACCCTGGTAAATCCTCAGACCCTGATGCTATGGGGTATGAGGATGGCAAATGTGGTGTCATACAGGTGCTCAGTTCATACCAAACCAGAGGGAGTAAAAGGTGTGTGTGGGTTTTTTTGCTGCTGTTGGCTCCTAAAACCCTCATAACTGCTGTGATGACTTAATTCTTCCAACCCTGGATGGTCTCTTATATTATTGCCTTACTAGAATAGTAAGAGGCATATTCAGAAAGACCCTCTGCAGCCTGCAAGTGCATGCCTACAGGCACCAGAGACACAGATTCCTGAGGGGGGCTATATTCAAAGCACCTAAAGTTTAGTCTCTTGCTCCAAATCACCCTGTGGAGGAGTCTTCATTACTGTAGGCTATAAAGGGAATACAGCAGACTTCATTCCCAAGGCTGATGTTAGACTTTATAAATATCTTTCTTTGCTTCTCCAGACAGACATCATTTTAGATCACTGTTTGGCTTTGGTGTGTTTTTATTGCTTATTTTTTAAATGGAGGCTGATTTTATTTTGTCTCCAAATGCAATGCGTGAAACACCAAAACACCGTAGTGCAGGTTTTTTTTCAATACAGTGTAAATATTTGCTTCCAAGTTATGGCTTTGTCAGTCAGATTTTAGTCTGAAGAAAATATTTGCAACTGAGATAACAACCTTGAATATAAATAATATTTATAATGGACCTGACAGTCTTGACTCTAATGTTGCCATCACATACCTCTACATAAAAAGGTGCAGCCTTACTGTTGTATAACCTACTATTGGTCCTGTTGTGTGACATAATTAAAACCCTACCTCGAGGATGTCCTTGTCATGCCTGCCAAAATTTTAGGGTAATTTAGAAGTTCCCCAAAGAGAGACATGTGAAACTGCAAGCAGCAATCAAATGCCAGCTTTTGTACAGTAAGAGGACTTTGAAGGAAATTGTGAGAAGCTGATTTTTCAGTGCAGTGTTGGAATTACCCCTTTTTTCATCATAGAGAACAATTCATATCAGATGCTTCTACAAAAATTTTTTTTACAAATTGCCCTATAAAATTAAGATTACAATAAAAGCTTTAATGACCTGAATCACATAATCAAATGCCGGGAAACCTGGGTCCACCCCTTCCAGAATGAGACAGGAGCTGCCTTCTGCTCGTGGTAGCTCTGTGCCACTAAATTCCCATCAATGAACAAGACTGGAAAGGATTTTTTTTCTTTTAACAGAAATTAACAGAGCCAGTTCAGGGTGCCCATTTATTGTTCACTTGAGTGTGCAGGATGTCACCTATACATTACAGGAGTGGCAAGAGCAGGTGCGGGGCCTGGTGGGAAAGGATGTTCAGGATCCTGGGAGTGGGTAAGGAGTGAGAGAGGGGGAGTCAGTGATGGAGGGAGGCAGCAGTGTGGGAGAGGAGGAAAGAGCAGGGGAAGAGTGGGGTCTGAAGAAGGAGAAGGGGAAGACAGTGACAGGATCCTTAGCTCATGCTAGTTAAGTGCCATACAAATTCCCATAATGCTGCAAACCTCCTGTTGTCTCACTCTGAAGCACTTGCTGGAGAGCTCTGCTTTCCGCAGGTAATCCTTCAAGAAAGCAGGGGAATCAGTGTATGAATACAAACTCCAATATGAAATTACTGGTTTAAAATTTGCCAGATAAACATTTCAGTGCCACCAGTGACTTCATCTAGTGCTCAGAAAAAGTTTTGTTGGTTTGCCAGTTAAGGCTGCTACCTCACAAATCTAATAAATAATAAATATTGGGTTACTAGGAGACATGCAGGTAGGTGGCCCTGTGCTAATCAGCTGTATGCATGCAGTGGCTCAGATGAGTCAAGGGTAGCTGTAAACTGACCAGTTGTCAACCCTGCAATCACTGAAACATCAAGGACAGTGACTACTGACTGGGCCAGTAACCCTTTAGTGGGAAAATCAAATTATAAATGGATGCATTCTTCAAGCAATAGTTGTACTGAGCAGCTGAAGAGCTTCCCACTTGCTGAAATATACTGCAGAAAGCATTTGTTGAATCACCTTCTATACTAAACAAGTTCAGAAAACTGAAGTTTGCTCATGGATAAGAAGCACAAGTAGTCAGTGTAAATAATCTACCAGTAAATAATTTGGCTTGGTTTAAAATGTGCTTATTTCTCTCCCTTCAGAAAATCTGGAAAGCTGGAAAAAACAAGTTTGTTGTGGATAACCAGTGGATAGCACAATGTCCTCAGTGCTGAATACAGAGAAGGTCAGCCTGCAGAGAGGAGTTCTAGGGGAAAGAATTTCAGATTTCCCAGAGCTCAGTTGCTGCTTCTTTTTGCCAAAAGGAGTATAAAATCAGTTTCACACTTCCCCAACATTCTTTCAGGAAAGAGTAATGTAAAAATTACGGTGGCAAAAGCAGCTGTACCCTCTCTTTGGGAAAAAAAAAAAATCTTATAATTTGGCGTCTAATTCTTGAAAAGATACCAAGAGAATTCTAAACCCTTCAGCAGCTGTGTCCTCAAAAGGTGACCGAGTCCATATTTTTTTACAAATCTTTTGTGGACTTAGGTTTGTAACATTTTTGTAATGCAAAATAATGGTCAAGAAACATTATCTGTGCAAATGCTGAGTTTCAGTTCGGGTTTTATTCTTTATTATTTTGATGTGGCATTGCTAATGAGTTGTGAAATTTCTTGTGCTGAGCATTCAGTGACTTTCTCACATTCCTGCATTTGGCAGTTGTGGGAGAGGGTTACTTCAGAGCTGCATTTTTCCATCTGGATGGTTTCCTTTTCAGAGGCCCTTCAGGGACAGGGAGATGTAAATCTTTACTTGGCATTTTCAAAGGGTTAACAAAGGAATTAAAAGCTCTATTAGCATTGGAGAAGGATGATAGTCAGCTGTTGTGCTTACATACATGGACTTTGAGACAATTCTGGCACTAAGGGGTTGAGATTGCCTAAATGAGGCTGAGGACAAATAAAATTTAGTAGGTTTTGCAGGCAGTTACCTTAATGAGTACATGGACAATATTCAACAATTGGAGTGCAGTACGTGATTCTCAGTAAAACTATCTGGACATGGGGGCAGAGATGACAGGTGCAGTATTATAAAGTTGTTAATAATGGATTTTGCAGCTTTGTTCCATTTTTGTATTCAAATCCCATCAGTTTTTGATATGATAGATGTTCATTGAAATCCCCATATTACTTTATATACTTATAATTCCATGCTCAAAAGCCAGAGAAATTTAAACCATTACTGCGCACACGAACAACATTAAAAAAATGTTATTAAGCTTGTGGAGATGAATAATGTTCTTTAATGTATTTCTGTGCATGTGTGCAATTTACTTGGTGTTTTGTTTTTCAAAACTATTTTCATCTTGTGGATTCATATTGATATTTGCATAGGTCAGAAGCAGAGTGGGAATCGTTAAGGCAGCTGAATGTGTCACTTAAGCTAATGGAGTAGTTACTGCTGTCAGCAGCAGTTTTGGTGTGAGCCTGTAATAGTTTTGCCAGTGTTTTTCATAGGCATTTATTGGACAGTAAAGAAAGGGTGATACTCGGTACTCTCAATGTCTGGTCCTGTCTCAGTGGGGGTTGTATTTCAGGGCACAGAGGCTGTCCTCATTCTCCCTAAGTTTGCTCCTTTCTCAAACACTCATTTCTAACATGTCATGGTTGATCTTTCCCAGATCTGAGTCCTGAACCATGTCCTTGGCAGTCCATACAGATAGGATTCATCTCACCTAACTTCATATTCTCTGTGCTGGTTTTAGATGGGAGCTGGGAGCTAAATTTCTTCACAGTTGCTAGTATGGGGCTATGTGTTGGATTTGTGCTGAAAACAGTACTGGTAACACAGGGATATTTTAGTTGCTGCCAAGCAGTGCTTACACAGAGTCAAGGCCTTGCCTGCTTCTCACACTACCCAACCAGTGAGTTGGCTGGGGATGTACAAGAACTTGGGAGGGAACACAGCTGGGACAGCTGACCCAACTGACCAAAGGGATATTCCATTCCATATGACCTCATGCTCAATCTATAAACTAGGTGCACAGCTGTCTGGGGGCCACTGAGAACTGTCTGGGTATTAGTTGGCAGGTAGTGAGAAATTGCATTGTGCAATACTTGTTTTTATATATTCTAATTCTATTCCTATTATTATCATCATTTTCCCCTTCCTTTTCTGTCCTATTAAACTGTCATTATCTCAACCCACGAATTTTACTTTTTTTTTTCCCAATTCTCTCCTCCATCCCACTCCAAGAGTGTTCATCTGTCTGCTGGGTTAAGCCCCTTTTGGTGCCCAACATGGGGCTTGAACAATTCAAGATCATGACAGATATGATTGCAATGTGTTACATTGAATTTATAGCTGTTATTGCTATTTAGCTGTTAACTGAGGACTAATATACAGTAAGGCAAGCAAGCCCCATGGCAAGTGCAGAAGCAACTCAAGTGCAACTCAAAGTGACTGTGAGTGTGGATAAATCTATGCCGTGGCAGGTATAAAAACCTCTGGAGAGACTGGTTCATAGATAAGGCTCCAGTTGGAGCAGCTACATCCTTAAGGAACTGTGGTCTGTTGAAAAGTCCAAGATGCAGCAGGGGTAAGGAGACAAGTTCATTGCAGTTTTAAGCCCTATGGTCTGATCTGAAGGGGCCAGGGCTGGAGGTTGTAAAGGAAATACCTTTAAATTGTTCTAATCCAGAATTTGAGATGCATGTTATGGAAATTATTATAGCAGGAACCCCTTGCTGTTAGTCAGCTATGAGCAAGGGGAATTTATTCCAGTGTTAAGCCCTAATGGACCAGGGGTGGAGAGTGTAATGGAAATAACTTTAAATTGTTGCAGCCCATGGTTTGAGCTGTATGTTATGGGAATTACTATAACAGGAATCACCCAAACCAATGGAGGACAAGCCTTCCTAAAAGCAATGCAACTGCAATAGTGACCTGATCTGATCTCGCTTTGGTGGCCAGTAACTTCATGCAACACACCACATATCCTGTCCTGAGTGACCACCATAACAGATGAAACCCAAGGTTACGGACTGAGTGAACTCAGTGGACATTTTGAGGACATTCCTGGATATTTCACAGACATTTTATAGGAGTGGTCCATAGAATAGGGGAATGATATCTGTGTATTATATCAAAGAATGGGAAGGGGGGGAGGGGAAGTATTGGATAGTGTGAGACTTGAGCATGATGTAAATGGTATGGAATAAGGGGTGGAAGTTTTGTGCTGGTTTTGGCTGGAGTAGAGTTAATTTCCTCTATAGTAGCTAGTATGAGACTATGTTTTATATTTGTGCTGAAAACAGTATTGATAATACAGGGATGTTTCAGTTATTGCTGAGCAGCGCTTACAGAGTCAATGCCTTCTCTGTCTCTCATGCCACCCCACCAGGAAGAAGATGGGATGGGAAGCAATTGGGATAGCTGACTCCAACTAACCAAAGAGATATTCCATGCCATATGACATCATGATCAGTGTATAAAGCTGGAGGAAGAAGAAGAAAGAGGGTATGTTTAGAGCAATGGTGTTTGTCTTCCCAAGTAACCATTTTACGTAATCGAGCCCAGCTTTCCTGGAGATAGCTGAACACCTGCCTGACGATGGGAAGAGGTGAATGAATTCCTTGTTTTGCTTTGTTTGTGTGCTTGGCTTTTGCTTTGACTATTAAACTGTCTTTCTCTCAACCCACAAGTTTTCTCCCTTTACCCTCCAATATTCGCCCTCATCCCATCAGGGGATAGTGAGCAGGTGACTGTGTGATGCTTAGTTGCTGGCTGGGGCTAAAACACTATTCTGCAATACAAATGTCTATGTCTGACCTGGTCTTCTAAGTGCTTTCTGTAATCAAGTGTAGGAGGGTACATGTTTGACCTATTTTATATGCCAATTTTAGCTTGATAAGAATTGTGCTTCAAGTGTCTTATTTCTTGACAGTGACTATAAAGGATCTACATGATTGGCCTAATTGAAATAACTACCAGCTACTTCAATTTCTGAACTGATTTCCTCCTTTTTCCCTCTTTTCCTACTGCATCTTCTCCAAGCAGCAGTCCTTCTTCTCATCTCCTTGCTCCAGTTTCTGATTAGTCATAGGCTGGGTTCCAACAAAATCATCTGACCAGTAGATATTCCTCCTCTGCCATTCTTGCCTTCATGTGGTTATTCTTTTGTCCATCTTGTCCAGGAATCATTGGGTGGTCACATTGCCTATAAACATCTAAAAAAAGAGAAGATCCTGACTCTCATTCCTGTCAGCCCTTCCCCAGAATATACATTGGAAGTCATTACAGCTATGTCATCATCCTTACCTTGGCTGCAGAGTGGAAGGAGAGCGCTCATGCTCTGCCTGTGGCACAAAGGTACTTTGACAGCAAGAAAAGTGTGGCAGATATGTGTCTATTCACTGAGGATGGGATGCAGCTACTGGATCTTACTAGGGTGTCTATTACTGACACAACTCGACTAACGCCTGAACTGCCGAATAAAAGAGGACCAGGGACTGATTTCTAGTTCCCAAGGTCCAAATAGCATGGGCTGGCTTGTGGCTACAATGTCTAAGATCAGATCCCACTATAGCATATAGTTTGGGTCTTTGACCCAGACTGAGGCCCCAGGTCTCCTCTGAGACTCATGTGGTCCTAAAACAAAACAATTGCTTTATGTGAGACTTTTGCAGCCCAAAGATTTGTAAGGAATTGGGCTCTGTTTTAGCTCATCAGAGAGGTTTTTTTATAGCATAAAATATATTGCATGCTGTAGGGCATGACAAAAGGATATATAGGTATGTTTAAGGACACAAAGCCTGAAGAGTTATTAGAAGACTTTTTCAGGTGAACAAGACCAAAAAGTGTAACCATCTGCTCAAAACTATCTTTTTGGATCAGTTCTTGAAGTGAACAATCTATCAAATTTTATATCCTTGTTTGGGTGGTCATTTTGGAGAGTGAGGTGCAGTACTCAGCCTTTCTTCTCTTTCTTCTTTTATTTAGCAGAATAGATACCTACAGAAACTCAAATTATTTCTAAACGTGCTAACTCAAGCATTACTGATTTGTCGTACTACTTGACTTGATACTAGCTTTTCATTATATGGAGTAGCAAAGCCAAACAGGTCTCTATTAGCCACACATGGAGAGTTACATTTTTATATTTATCTCTATATTCATATTTACATTAAAAATTGTCTATCTAGGCAAATACCAGATACACAAAACAACACCATCCATCCTCTGCCAAATGTGAAAACCAGAAGCATAAAAACTCTAGATCTTCTTAAGAGTCAGAATTTTGGGAGGAATTATAAAGTATAGGACATTTTTCTGTAGTTTTAATAAAAAAAATAAATAATTGGCTGGACTGCTTTAATTACTCCCAAACCCAAACCACCAACTTGAAATGTCTTAGGGGCAGTTTCTGAACTTTGTCCAGGTTACATGTGAATGGAAACAGCATTTTATAATAAGAATTCTTATTATCAGTAAGAGATGCTCCCCAGACTCTGTGGTTTTAGTGGCTCCCAAAATCCTATAATCAAGTTAAAGGGTTTTATACAAACACAGATGGATTCGTTCGAGAGAAAGGTTCATTTTCAGAATTGTAATATTATAATACAAAAATGAATCTAGTAATTATTTTAATGAAATAAACCATGAAATGTATTATTATATTTAGATGATGAGGCTTTAAGAGAGGGTGTAAATTTGAGAGTGATTAGATTCTTTGCAATGTTATTTTGCAGGTCTTTTTTACTGATCTTAGCGACATATTATACAAACTGCCTTTCAGTGTCATTTGAGTCCTGGTGGCAATGAAACAGTATCACAGGAAGGCAATACTTATTTAGTAGTTATATAATATATTCCATATAAGCACCTGCATAGGCAATGAAGCATTTTTTCTGTGGTGTATCTGTAAAATTACCCCCAAACAACCCAAAATCTTTCTGCTTGATTTCTTTAGTCACTGACGTCGTACAGATTTTCAAGAATGACTGCAACCTTTACCCTATATTTGTTACTCTTACTTCTTTAAAATCCAGAGTTCAAGCACAGTCAAATCAATGGCACAATCTGTTTATTTCAATTAAACTAGTCTTTAACCCTAGCTCAATACACAGAAAAACAGCCCTTATCCTTTTTTTTTTTTTTTCCCTGCCAATGGCTGCCTCTAGGCTTATTTCAGAAGAATAAGAAGGCTTTTCAAGAACATAAGGCTTTGTGGAAAACTACTGGAAAGATCCAACATGTGAAAAAAGGAAGGCAAATCCTAAAAAAAAAAGAATAAACAAAAAGTATCAGCTAAATTTTGTGCAATATTTATGAGAACCATAAAATCCCTCCTGCTGAGCACAAGAGGCCTTAGAAAGTTGCCACTCTGATGGACTAATCCCTACCCAGTTCCCCCCCAGGCCTACCCAGCATTCCTAGAGCAGCAAGCGCCTTTGCCAGAAGGCAATAACTCAACACTCAGTAGGTGAGAGCATGGTACTGATAAACATAAATCCCGCAGCAGGTGTTTGGGGAATGAATATACAACTCCTGCTAACTCAAAAAGTACTTGGGTTATTCTTCCAAAGAAGGAAAACACTGGAAGTGCCGAAATATTGAAATCAAACTGTGTTCCAGTTCCCTAAGTTGTACCCAGCAGCCTATAATTGTCTCAGTTCAGTCAGATCAAATACTGGTACATTGGTGCTTGTAACATTGTAATTAGGTATGTGTCTCTAGCAGTTCACACTGCTTTAAAATCCAGAGATTTTTTTTTTGTAGAAAGAATAAAAATGGAAAAGTTTTCTGGTAAAGACCCTCAATAGTTTCCGTAAGCTTCAAGCAAAACTGTGAAAAAAAGTCTACTTTATGCTCCCAAGAATTATTTTTCAGTCAGAATTCCTTTTCACATCTATTTCAGAGCTTCTGAAATCTATGTTTTAAAATTTAGTACATTGCATTAATAAATCAGACCTCTGTGGAAACAAATTATGAGACATAGTTATGTGTCAAAAAGATAAATCAGAACTTAATGGCCAGGATAGAAGGTATTTTCTATTCAGACAGCTAGAAAACTAATTAATATTATCATTTGTAAACCAAGCAAAGAAATACAACCATATTCTTAGCTGGAATGCATAAATCTGGTGGCAAAGTTAACACATCATTTGGATCATTTTGTCTAATGTTTATAAATCAGTCTGTTAAATAAGATTTGAGCAAGATCTATAAATTAACACACTAAATTAAAAGTGTGTGGTTTCTGCTGATAAATAAGAACTTACAAATGTTGAAGGTAACCAAACAGACAACAAATTCACATTCCTTGATTAGATGATGGTTAACCATTATAAATCAAAGCTGTAAATAATGTTTATCTCCTAAATGTTCATGTTTCAGAAAGCCCGTTTTCAAGAAAAAGAGAAAAGCTGTGAATTTAAATTCAGTCTCCTCTTTAGCATACAAATAAAGTACATCATAAAGATGAGAGAAGCATGAGTAGATTCTTCTATTTGAAATGCCACAGTACTAGCTTTTGTCCTGCTTTGTTTCTAAGCTTTGCAGCAAATGATATACTAGTATATGACTTGCTATAAGACTGTGGTTTGTACTATTAAGCACATCTGCAAATTGAAGAATGACTGATTTTCCCCCCAAAATTAACATGATCTGACAAGACGGAAGAGTATTAGACTTCCCTCTGTGATTTGCATCCTCCCCCTCCCCTGCTACAACTGTCTGTGCAAACAATGAGAAGCTGAATACATCTTATGCCAGAAGGCATCAGGTTACTAAAATACCCATGACATATTTATGCAAGAAACATGCTGTATAACATATGGGCCTTGGAAGCCTTTCCCACCTTCTGTCTGTGAGTATTTTTCGAACTGTGAGAAGGCCTGATGAAGAGATTTACTTCATCAGGAAAATGAATTTCAAGGCAGGATAAGAGAAAAGTGGAATCAAAACAGGTGACTGTAGACACAGGCCTGAACTTCAAAGCAGTTTACTAGTTCTAGTGAAATAATACTTGCAAACTTTAAGTCAGATGCCTAAGCATCTTCCTGGGTTAACAGGTGGAGAAACCTGAGCCATAAGAAAGCTAGAGCCAAGATGTTCAGCAGGGGTCACCAATTTTGAGTGCTTGACTGAACAAATACATACAGGGCTTCAAGCTGAACATGAGAACATAGCAGCAACATAAAACAATGGTTTCTTCTGAAAATGCAGTTGTGGATTGCGGATAGCTGGAAAGGCAGCAGTGACAGCACCAGAGCTGTCATTTTTGGCTCCTGCTTTACTGCTGAAATGTTACCTCTTTCTAAAGACCTTGTCCTAGAAACCTCTACTTCCATGAGAGCTTCAAGCCTTAAGACTGCAGAATAAGAATCACAATGAAGTATTTTCATACTACATAGTTCACGGGGTGAGGAAGAAGTTTTCTGCAAATTATTTAGCCTGTATAAATTTAGAAGCAGTTACGTTTAACCCACTCATATACCTGGGAGAGGATCACTTGCTGTCACACTGACGACCTAAACCCAATAGATGAATATCTGAGCAGGGTTAGTAAGAAATGAAACAGTATTTAGTAACAAACTGAGTTTCCATTTCTGCCAACTTGTACTTCTTTTATTCATTTGCTGTATCCTAACCAACACACAGGGTTTCCATCTTCTAAGCCTGGATTTTCTGTCTTTAATAGGATAGAGTGTAAAATGTCAACCCTGATTATTAATCAAGTTTCTTAGGTGCCAGTCCTACAATATTGCTCTCTTGTATCAGTCAGCTCATTTGGGGTTTGTGTGAGCACAGTTAGCATAAGATAAATTGCCCTAATCACTGAAAATAGTTTCAGTGCATAATTTTGAACACAAACTTCAACAGTTTGCCAGACACATGGGAAAAAGAAAAAAAGACTGTACTTACACAGAAAATTATCCACTATAAACAGAAAATAGGTAAGTATCTCTATTTAT
>WUAM01000107.1:37034666-37066811 GCA_024336885.1 Actenoides hombroni | reverse complement strand
AATAATAAAATAATATTTATTTTAATTGTATTTTTTATTTAGTATTTACTATTATTGTACACTATTAATAGTTAGAATGTGGTAAACTAACAAGATCATTCCTAGATGGATATTTTTTCTATATGCTTTGGAGCTGATTGTTTTGCCATCAATTTCTGTATGTCACCTATGAAACTGGGTAGTGTTCTTAATTTGAAGATTTCTGGGCAGCCATGTGTGAGGAAATAGATTGGAAAAGATACCATTTACATTTATGTAAT
The DNA here is from genome assembly GCA_024336885.1 of Actenoides hombroni. Lineage (NCBI taxonomy): Eukaryota > Metazoa > Chordata > Aves > Coraciiformes > Alcedinidae > Actenoides > Actenoides hombroni. The sequence continues at coordinate 37,066,551 of WUAM01000107.1, read as the reverse complement.
CAGCACACATGGATAAGCCCCCCTATTCAGGCAGCAGGAGATGTACCGTCTACAAATGCGCTAGCCTCGCTTCACTGGGAGAGCCATGCGTTCCTAATTTGGCAAGCTGATGGCAGCTTTATCATCCCTGCTTCTCTTGGTGAGGGGAGAGACCATGGTGACTGGTGAGAAAGTGTCTTTTATTGCTGCTGCTAAATATGCAGCAAAGTGTCAGCATCTGAGCCTTTATGAATCTTTAAGTCTGGTAATTAAAGTGAAAGGACAGCTTTGGGAGGAATATGGCATCTCTCTCTTTCTGGATCCCATGTGGAAGGGTCAGGAGTGAAAAGGAAAGTGAAGAAAAGTCACAACGCCAAAGCTGACACTACACAGGGCAACATTTCAAGCAATAATAAAAAAAAAAAGAAAAAAAAAAAAAAAAAAAAAAAAGAAGGAGGAATGAGGAGAGGAGAAGGACAGTGAACCTTGCTTCTAGCCGTCTGCCCATTGCCAGATTTTGCATTTGAGTAATTGCTAGCTGACAAGAAATGTTGTTTGATGCACTTGTGATGAACTTCTAGCTTCTTCAGCAGAGATTGGTAGAATACTCTGTTATGTCCTAGGAAAAACTAGGAGTTAATACCATGTTAACAACACAATTAATGTACTACTTAGAATCACTCAAGTCAAACCATGAGTCTTACAAACATCATATGCAATTTGTTAAAACAGAAATTATGTAATTTTTAATATAAATAAGGTGCTACTTCTTTCAAGGAAGAACCTTTAACTGCCTGCACTGGATTACAGTAGAGCCGTTTCAGCAGGTAGTGAAATATTGTGCCCAGTGTGTTTCATTACAGATGTGAAGTTAGACTTCCCTTTATTCTTTGGTTTCTGCAACAGAGATGATACAGCCAATCTCATAAGGAGAAAATATTAATCACCATCTTGAGATAGTGCCACTGATTTCCATCAGAACAATATGACATGAATAGGGAAATCTACTTAAAATTGATGTCACATTTGAGCCCAGTATTGTCCCCAGAGACAGGGATTCACATCATCATGAGTGTGGCTGAGAGTCCCTTCAATTCCCTTTTCGGATCTCAAGACCAGGAACGGTGCTAGGCTACACGGTGTCATATCCCATTAAGTCACTTCACATATGACATGATGCAACCTGACATAACATGTTTGGAGGGTTGAAAGAACATTATCTCTGTGTCCACAGGCACTGAACACCAAGTTACTAAACCTAAGCATGCAGGAGGCAACTCAGGGAATTAATGAATAGGGCTTTTCTTTTCTTTTGGGGAGATTACATTAAGTCATAGTCATAAATCATTTTTCACTTACTTTACATAAATCATACTAGGAGTCTTAAAATTCAAATTTTATGCCTTTAGATATGTTTTTGCATCTCATAAAAATTAGCAAGAGAACTTGACCAAACCCCAGGACTCCAACGCCGCTACAGATGTCTGGGTTTGCAAAAATACTCCTTTGGGTATTAGATTTATCAAATCTGTAGGCACTGGATTTCTAAGTTAGATTTTTTACTTATGTTGGAAAGTGTTTTATGCTTATCTAGCCTAGACCCAAGCGTAGGTGTAGACCTATTTGTATGATAAGTGAGGAGGATGCAATGGACTGAGTGGTGACCTACTAAAATTAAAAAAAGTAGATTCAGTTTCCATCTTTGCCTGTGACTGAGTATATGATCTTTATTAACTGATTTTTCTCTCCGGGCCAGAGATGGCGTAACAGTATCATATGACTACACCAACGGATGTCTACTGGTTTAAAGCACTAGATTCAAATTATCTCTGCTTTGATTTAATTCTCAGATTCAAAACAAAAGATAATTTGATTTTGAAATAATCCAGATTTTTTTTCTATTCATAAATAGATCAATGTACTTTGACAACTTTGACATTTTTACAAAATGGAAATTAGATTAAATCAGCCCTATCAACTCATGTATTTTGATTGAAGAAAGAAAAGAAAAACAAAAATGAAGTTCCTGGTCAAATTTACCTGCCAAATTGCTTGCAATTATTTATTTGTCTCCAATGAATGCTGTTAGCTTTACTAACTGTTGAATATATACCCTACTTGAAATTTAGTTGCTTAAATACATTTGCATTGAAAACCTGGGACTAGAATAGGAATGTCTGCATCACCCTCCCACCCACATCATCCAGAATTTTTTTTCTGGTAGACTGGCACATAAAGAGCATTGCAATCACTATGTCTAATCCTAATCCTGTCTGGGATGGTCCTAGCTCCATGGCTCCAGCTCGAAGGAAGAAGCAAATTCCATGTGGGACACAGGTGTCAGGTGAAGGAGTCCTTGCCCAAGCAAGGTTCGCTGGGTGCAGCACTGGCCCAGGTATCTCCACCAGGAGTTCCTCCAACAGTCTCTGAGATATAGCAGCCCTAGGGGAAGATACAGCATCAGGGAGGAGAGGGGATGAGGGGCTGATATGAGGACCAGCTACCCCCATATTCAGTGTACATTTGTCTCTTCTCTGTACACAATAGCATCAGAAAGCTTTCTTGTCCCTTTCTCTTCTGTTCACTCTGTTTTGTCTGCCATCTGCCTAAGTGCTGGTCATAGTACCCTAATTCCTCCTGTAACCTCTATTTGCAATAAGCATAAATGCTTCCATATCACCTGCAAGCAACCCCTCTAGCTACATGGGATGAAAAATGAGCAGGCTGCATCACAGTTGTGCCATGATGAAAACTGGCCACTTCTTTATTACAGGAGAACAGACCAGTGAGTGCAATGATATGAAGCTGTGGAGTTGACAAGCACCGTTTCCAGACTCCCAAACACTTGTTCGTGAAGTTGTCTCTCTCGGGTGTGAATTCAGAGGGTTTGAGAGCCAGGCAAATTCCCTGTTTGATTCCCTTCTCTCCCTCTCTGTGTGGTATCCATGTATTTTCTACTTACAGTGGCGTACATGCCCAAAGCATCCCTGATTCACAGTGAGATGTTTCAGTGCAGAGAACTCAGAAACTCACAAAGTATTTTGTTTAGATGCTTGTCTCTTTGATCAGCCACAGTCACAAGCTCCTGTGTGAATCTTCTTCAATAAGCGAGTGAACATGCCTGAGACTGCCGTGTTCAGGAGAAGGCTGCAATTCTAGCTGAATCAGACCAATTTTACTGTCAGCTTTTATCAAAGGCAGAAATCAAAACTTGAGCAGGAAACAGAAAAACTATACCATGCTGAACACCTTTTTCTTCCATGAATAGGCATATTTACTACATGTAGAAATACAGAGATACACATACAGATCACCTTATCATAACATGTAGGCATGAAATGTGTTTCTTTTTTCGATTGTTAGTTCTATTTATGATTTAGAGATAGTTATATATTTAGGACCTCTTTAATTTAACAGGTTAACTGAAAGATGCAAATGTTTCTAATTTCATCTAATTGTGAATACCTTCTGGTTATTCATCTAGTGACAGGAAAGAAATTGTCTTATTTTCTTTTAAAGATGAGATATACAATATATTCTGTCAAAATGGCTAGTATTGTCACATTGAAACTATTGTTACCATGTGCTTTTCCAGTCTCCATTTCCATAACTGACAACCCACATAACAAGACAACCCACATAAATAGTGGTCATAAATAATAGCCCCAGTAAGGGCACATATACTCTGCTATCATTATCCCTTCTTAGGGGAGAATTTTTGTTTTATGAACCAGTACAATATAATACTTTTACCTGTTGACTGAAGGCTTAAAAATTTTTAGAAATGCCAAGTTTTCACCGTGTCTGTGAAAGCCAGCTGAATATGTTTCACACTACCCTAACACAAATACTGTGTTTTCCAAGTGGTTAAAAAGACAGAGGGAATAAATGAAGACAAGTTCCCATATGCTGAGCTTCCCATCAACAAGCTGGATAAAAAACACACTGATAGATGGTGAAATATGGTTCTCATAATTTTTTTAATAAGGAAAGTAGGATATGCAATAGCTTTTAGATTACACTTTAACCTAACTTAGAAGCAAAATGAATAGTGCATTACTGAAACAGTATGAGGAAAGAAAATTAAAATCTCAAAAACACCTGGATAATTGGTAACTGACTCAAAATGTTGCTTTAAATATGTACATGGGATTCAGGTTAACCATTAGGTTGCTGCCAACATTCTTGTCCATTTGTATTGTCTTGGGACAGATTTCTGTCATGGAAAAAATGTTTCACATGCCAAGTATCAGTCTCTGCTGTTGCAATTTTCTGCAGTTACTCTAAATAGAGTGACTTCAACATGATTTTGCTACCTGAAAAAGTATGACTTAAAAGTGTGTCTAACAGCATTTTGATGGCAGGAAAACTTAAAAATACAAGTAGTTGACTTCCAACTGCAAAGGAAGTAGAACAACCCTTACCTTTTGTGTATGGGAAACTCAGTCCTTAAGTGTCAGCAGACACCCAATTTGCTAATGGAGCTGTTCCAGACATAACAGAGTCATTTTTTTTGTGTGTTTGTTTTTTTGCTTTCTTTTAATATGGTATTCATTTTCTACACAGTTTAATAGGGTTTATAACAGCTATAACCCACATGGAGCCAGCCATTACGTAGGATAACACCTAGTTTATAGAACATCAGCTTTTGCCTCTAGTAGTTAACTAAGAAACTAGATTGAAAATGGAGGCTATTAGGTTTCATTTGTTTGTTTATTTATTAACAATAAGTGATATTAAGGTGAACATTACCTGCATGTTTTGAGGTGCCTTTGGAGTGGGGGGAAGGTATGAAATGTCAACCATCCCTTTTCTTTTTTTATTTAAGGCATTAACTGGCCAGTAGTTTTTACATACAGACTGCATTTGATCAATTTATTTAAGCATGTGTTTACTCCCTCCTAGAATTACATGCACTGAAAATTAAACATGCATTTAAGGGCTTTGTCTGAATTAGGTTCTTTAAAAAAACTTTGGTTCCTAAATAAAAGGTGGCAAGAGATTATCTGTATGTATCCTAATGCAGAAAATTGGAACCTGGTCTTCATGTTTTCCCCTAAGGCAAGTAGAATACTGGCCTATTTATCATGTGCTTTAGATGTGAATAATTTGGGGTTGCATTCAATTCTGATATTACTAAGAAGCCTTAAGAAAGCTATTCCTACCCTTTTAAAGGAGATTTAAATGTTTAAAACTATGAAGTACACAAATAATTACAAAAGCATATTTCAAGTGTATCTCACTGCAAACTGTTGCTGTCATTTTCTCACCCACTGATATCTTCCCTGCAGCATTATTTACTGGCTCCACCTCTTTCTTTTTTTTTTGTTTGTGTTGGGTTTTGTTTTGAGGTTTTTGGTTGGTTGGTTGGTTGGTTTGGTTTGTTTGGGTTTTTTTGGTTGATTTGTTGGTTTTGTTTTGTTTTCCTTTTTAATAAGCATATCGCTTTCAACAATTTAGCATGAAAGTTTAGTGAAATGGTCGTGTTAATTATTGATGGATGTAGCTATGTATTATTATTCATCTTGTTACAGAAAGTGAAAGTCAGTATTTTTAAATCCTGTAACCACAATGTTATCTATGTCATCTCTTGTACTGTGTCCTAATCCGTTTCCACAGAGGTCTGACGTGTTCCAGAATAATTTTGTTGTTTTATCTCCCTATTGGTTGTTTAATTTTAATATAAATGTACTAGTGTTAATAGTTTTGATAAAATACATCCAGTCATTATAAAAAACAGAAAAAATTAATATTCCTATATTATTTAAAAAATGTTCAAGTCAACAGATAGTTACTTGCAGGTACAGACTGCGATATTGTATTAATACAATAGTAATAAAGAGCATTTGCAAAAATTTGATTTCTGTACTTCAGTCTGAGATACTTGGTTCAGACCTCTAAACTCATTTGCTTTCAATCATTACACCTAAAAATCTGTCTGTTCAAAAGGGAGGCCATTATTCACAGAGAAGACTGTTTCTCTTAGAAGACTGAAAATTGAAACGGCAACCATACAATTCTCAGCATTTACAAAACTGAAATATATTGAGTGTTGTTTGAGTTTAGGACAAATTTGAGTGGTTTTTATGTTTGTTTGTTTTCACCTGAATACACGATCACAAGTCACAGAATCACAGAATGATAGGGGCTGCAAGGGACCTCCAGAGATCTTCTAGTCCAAGGGGGGCCAAGGCGGGTTCGCCTAGAGAAGGTCACACAGAAATGTGTCCAGGCAGTTTTTGAATGTCTCCAGAGACAGAGACTTCACCACTTCTCTGGGCAGCCTGTTCCAGTGCTCCATCACCCTTGAAGTAAAGAAGTTCCTCCTTATGTTTAGATTGAACTTCTTATGTTCAAGTTTCTGTCTGTTACCTCTTGTCCTGTCACTGGGCACCACCGAAAAGAGTCTGTTCCCGTCCTCTTGACATCCATCCTTCAGATATCTATAAGCATTGATAAGATTCCCCCTCAGTCTTCTCTTCTCCAGACTAAAAAGACCGAAATTCCTCATCCTTTCCTCATAAGAGAGATGTTCACATCTCCTAATCATCTTCGTAGCCTGTGTGCATGATCTACACAAGAAGTACAACTCTTGTAGGATATATTGCTGAAAGGACTATGAAAGCAAAGGGGATGAAAGCTTTTAGGCTGTCTATCAAGTCTGATATTTTGACCATTGTAAATTGTACTTTTCTACTTTTAGCACTATTTTTGCCAACTTTTCAATGACAATTTCGTGGATTTAGAAGAGACATCAAGCATTCAAACCACAGCTTCAAGGTAGGTGAACTCCCAACTCTAAGTAACTTCACACTAGTTTAATGTGACATCTCAAAAACTGTGTTTGGATGAACTTACTGGAGCTATTAATTAGTTTCTGTACTTATTACTAATATAATTATTATAAGCTTTGGAATTAAAATGTAAATAAGATATTAATCTGCCTAAGTTTTTAAAAGGTTTAAAGGAAAAAAGGCTTACATCACTGTTAAGTGTTTCAGTGACCTCCAAAGGACAGATAGCTGTGAAGAACAGCAAAATCAGACAATTGAAAAAAACATTAAATTGCTATTATCACATATTAATACATCATATATCTCTCACTCTTCCAAATTACGATTGTATTTCTGGAAGCTGTAAAAATGTTGTGCATTTCTCCATATTTTGTTTAGAATACAAATATATCTACATAGAGGCATAGTAAATTGTTGGTGCGTGGATATCTTGATTTTCTTTAGAGTAAGAAGTAAAAACACAATGAGAAAGACAGGAGAGACAGCACAACAAAAGCTATGGACTTGGAAAGATTGGAATGGACTAAACAAAGTCATATTGACACGTCTAAATCTATAAAAGCAAGTTCTGGTTAGGTCAACATCACATCAGATTTTGTTGACAACATAGCATACTTTCCATATTTAATATGTTTTTTTTTAAATCTATCATTTTCTTCATAAAAATTATTATCTTCCACATAAACTGTCCTAAAAATAATTTAAAGAAAAGGAGTAAAATTCAGCCCTGGTGCGTCAATGAACAAGTGCATGTTCTGCACTAGTTTACTTCAGCAGAACTTATACATATCATGACTTCAACAGGGTTTACCTTGTGCTGAGGTCTATTTGCATGTTCTCCATAAGAGTATTAGCATTTAATATCTGATTACAAAGTTTCAGGATTACTTGTTGAAAAACAAAAAAAAAACAAAAAACAACACCACCCACATTTTAGAACTGGAGTTTTAATGTTCATTGCTGAAAATATTTCTATATTTTTTAAAACTTTATTTTTTTTTATTTATGCAGTAGAATGTATTGGAAACTTGAAACATGATCACAGGCTGTTTCATGGCACAGCGCTGTACAGTGCCCACTTGCACTTGCTGGACTCAAAAGCCTGTATCCTGGGGAGGATACTAATGAACTATAACAGTAGAAATACCAGTTGTAGTACAGCACATTCACTCCTCTAGCATTTTCATTAGAAGCAAATAATTCTGTGATACCTCAGTCTCTTAGAAAATAAATTGAAGTCATAACAGCATAATTGTTTTAATTATCTGTCCTATATGGATAGTGTGAGCTGGGGAAGCTCTCCAGCTCTCCAGTTCACACCGAAATAAAAGTTCTCCATTCTCCTGATGTGTTCCTGAAGTCTTCATTGGTACCAAGGGAAGAGCAGCCTCTTGCAATGGCTGCACTGCAGAAACACACCATCCTAATATTGGAGGGAAGCATTGCACAATCCAGATAAAGCAGATTAAAAGGCGTATCTATTAAGTGGAAGAACAATTGGAAGCAAATTTCAGCACAGTTCAGTAGCAGCCACAGGAATCCCTGGAGGAAAGCCCATTCTAGGCGAATCTAACTAAATCTGTGAACTTACAGCATGTAGCCTGGAATTGGCACATGGTGCTGCTATTAGGAACATGTCACCTGCTCCCTGGCTATGTTGTGGGAACTTGTATGTTCTAAGCACACCACTACCACTTTGCAAATGCACAAGGTACATTCGGACAAGCTTCGCTGTTGCATGGAAATGGGGACCAGGAGATTATAAGAAAGCTAATGATTTAGTTCAGCTGAAATCACCGACCATAAACCTAATGTGGAGTGTGGACTAGATGGTCTTTTCAAATGTCAAGTCTAGAATGGTCATACTGAAATCGTATTTTGCAAAAGCTTTTATCTCTGCAGGAACCAAAAGTCTTGTCAGGTATCCCGCTCTGTATTTCACGAGCACTGGTATACTGCTATCTACAGAAGTAATTGAGAGACTTGTGGATGAATGCCTTATTCACTTAAACAGAAAATTCTAGTACACCACTGATTTTAAAACCTGTTACTTCTGCTTTTAATAGGAAAATGGAAGTCTAACTCTGTATTCTTATTTTGAATGGAAAACAAAGACATTTCAGACCTTACTTTTCAATTTTTATTCCATATATTGAAACACAGATATTGTAAAATTAGGTACTTAACTGTGATATTAAACAGAGCTGGAATACTTATAAATTGTCACATTTGCAGCATTTGAATTCTTTTCATCTGTCAGTATATTAAACAAAAGTGAATATTCAAATGCAGGATAGGAAAAATTTTACTGGGAATTATGTGCTCGTGTTAAGAAAACAGAATGAATGCAGTTTGAGAGCAGGGAAGACCAAGGCTGAAGTAAATTCCCTGACAAAGACCAAATGACCTCAGTTTCCAAACAGTTCTCTTTCATGAAACAAAATATTGTATCTTATTGAATCTGATGCATAATATAAAAATGAGAAGATTGCTTTAGTGCCTGGATGATTATTATTATTCTCAGCAGCCATAAGAGATACAAGTCTTTGTCTCGATCTTGTTAAGGACACTCCATGTTTTGCTCAGCCCTTAAGAAAATAAATGTTTTAGACTGCTCTGCAGTGATAGTTTTGTTGTCTGCAAGTAAAGATACATGATGGCCCTACAGGATCTGCATGTGGGGAGCACAACATCTACCTGGGATTGTATGTTATGCAGTCATATAAGAATATGACAAAAGATACAACATAATGTTGGCAACTTAGAGTAAAAATATGACCCTGTAAATAAATTTAAGCACATGGAGCAGTATGTGATGTTACACTCATGTTTGGAAAGCCCAGGCTTAGCTATGCATTTCTTTCATCTCTGTATTGTATCAAACATACTCTTAAACCTCTTTTCATGTACTTCTTTAGTGGGTAAACAATAACAACAAGTCAACATCAACCATCTGTTGGACATTAAAATTTTTAATTTTAATACATCCATTGAAGCCTGGCTTAATGATCTTTTTGACTTAGTTGCCAATATCAGCAGGATGAGCTTGATAATTGAGAAGTGTATGTAATTGATTGTCGCAGATGGAAATGTACCACTTACTGTATACACTGAGAGAAATGCCTTCAGAGACTGTGGGTTTTGATCTCTAAAAATGTAAATTGTTTTGGCTTTGAAGGATGAAATTTGGTCTTTTAAGCACTGCCAAAGGCTAGCTGAAGGAGGAAGAAAATGGTCCATTGAGTAAAATAAAATCTGAGCTGTACACTAGCTATTAAATTGCTGGCAAAATATCTTTTCTGCAGGCCCAATATTCAGCAACAGCTTTGACAAAGGACAGTGAGCAGCAATGGAAACCCAAGAGCAGAACAGGTACCTCCAAGAAGATGTCAGTGCTGTCATCCAAAAGCAGTAACCAGGATCTTCTATCCAATGACAGTTGAGAATGCAGTATGGGAAAAAAAAGTCTTGTCAAAACTGGTATTGCTTTTAAACATGATGTTTGGGTTGCTCCACAAGGACAAAGGGGAAATAGGCATCACTCTTCATATCCCAGACTGAACAGAAGTAGGAAATCCTGCTACTTTTTGAAGGGAAAGGACAGGCTTTAAACTCCAGTAGAGAAAATAACAGGAATAACTGTGCCTTACTCTTCTCATTCTCACAAATTAAAACTTGAAAGAGCAGAGGTGTAGTTTTCTTAGAAATAAGCTGGCACAAATTTTTGCATCCACCTATTAAAACAGCACTTTAATCTAAAAGAGTCAGACATGCTATACCCTTTAATGTTCAATACAGTTCATAATGTTCAGATGGCTGAAGGGGACCATCTTCTTGAAGATTTTTACCACAGATATTTCACTTGTGGAAAACATCTCTCATGACTACTTGAAATTTCCCCTCACACAGCGATGTGTTATCTTCAGGGTAGAATTCAGGAGCTACAAATTTCAAGAGGAGACAGAAAAGGTCCAAATACAGCAGAGAAACATTTGTTCTGAAGTGGGGAATAAGGTATATGATCCTCCTGTCATCTTCAGGAATGATACATAAGTGAAGTGGGCTAATGGAGTGACAGAAAGGTGCACTGTGAACTATTCATCCAGAAAAATGTTATCTGCATTTTAATGTAATGGGTGGTAGCAACCTTTGAAGCTGGTTTAAGAAAATAAGTTTTGGAAGCTTTGTCACTTCACTGTAATGGATGACTATACAATAAAGCCACAGCTATAACAATATCTTGTAGTGATACTTACATAAAGTTGGGCAAATGCAGCCTGCAGGTTTTTCAGAGCTTTTTTCTTTCCTAGAGTTTTTGTGGCACTCATCACTGCAGTATCTAAGTATCCTCTGGTTAATTAGATATGCATGATAGGTTCCTTACTGGGAGTCTGCTTCCTAAGTTTAGGAGCTATTGCTTTGGGTAAACATGGCACTTTTTCTCTTCTCCATCCCCCATTAATTTAATGATGGCAAGAAAGCTTCTTTTAAAGAATCTCCTGCAGTGCACTCTGAACTTCATCTTAGTCTGGAAGTTCATTTCTCAGCTAAATATTTCAGCTGAAATTATATATTTTGTACTCTTGCATAATTTGATGTAGTCTCTTTAGCTTACTTTTTCCCACAAGACTGCAACTACCTTGACAGATTCTGGCCAAAGACTTGGTTAGTTGTACCCTAATTTGCTAAAGGTGTTGAAAGTGAACCTTATATTGGCATTAAAACTCTACACAAAGCTCACAGAGCAACCAAAGTACAGCAGTAGCCTGGACCATTGACATGTCATGTATGAACTTGCTTACACTTTCATCACTGATACTTTAATTGCAATGACTCAGTTTGAGACTTCTGATGCTGTGATATGGATTTGGGTGGTGGTCTGTGAGGCCTCCTTATCTGCCTGAGCCAAGAGACTTTTGTCCACACTAAATAAAATACTAAGTTAACAGGTCCCTAGAGATGTGCATAACTTTCACCAATACTATTCACAAAGAGCATGGGTGTAACTCCGTCACACTATTGCCCTGTTGCAGTTCTTAGTACTTCTGTCTTTCCTACAAGAGGTTCTGGTCTGTATAGGTTCTTATACTCTATTGGTGTCCTATACTTTTAGTAAGAATCCAATTAACCCTTTTTCTTGTGACACTTCTGTGGCTTAAGCCTGTGAATTTGCTCTCCTGAGATTACCTGTTTAATGATTTATATATACATCTATTCATCATAATCTGCATAATAATAATTTTATAAAAATATTTGTTTTCCACTGGAACTGGCCTGAAACAATTGCTTTTATATGAGAATTTTGTGAATAGGTGAAAAAGAAAAAATCCTTTCTTTTAAGCTGTAAAATGCCATAAGTAGCTACACTTTTAAAGCTGACAAGGTTTTGTGAATCATGAAGAAATTAGTAAGACTGCAACCTGTTTGTAGATGGATTGTGAGGATCATTGAATACGTTAGTTTTAATGGCCAATTTTAGCACTGTTAGCTCAATCAGCACAAGAATTATAGTTCTGAAAGCTAAGACAACTTGGACACATTATCCACATTTCTTTCCAACACGTTGGAAGAAAAGCAACCTGCTGTGTTTACTGAAGAGGACAGCTTTGCTGAGAGAGTTTATTTTTATTCCTCCTCTTATTCAGTTACAGCGAAAGATCCTATAATTATCGACTATCTCTTAGTGGTGATTTACTTGGCGAAGATTGATGAGCACAATCAGTCACTCTAAAGCAATTTTCATCACCAAATATTACATGGTTTCTTTTCCTACTTGATTAGCAGTCCTGCTTCAGGTTACATTGTAGATGTAATTTCATAAACACAGCTTGCAAAGTGTTGTTATATGGAAAATCCATATCTAAATATAGAAATTATTAAATATTTATGGGTACTAATTTTGTGCACGTACATGTGCACACATGCATATGTACATGTGTATATATATATGCATATGAAGAAATCCTGAAAATGTCAATTATACTCTAAACATGGAGCAAAAGATTTGGATTCACAGATTAATCTTCCATATATGTACATGAATAATATTTTTGTTTGATCTTATCAACCTGCCCCAGCATAATCTGTGTAAAAGGAATTTTAAAAAACCCTTAGATATGCTTACCAGAAAGTAATTCACATTTGTCCTTAAAACTACATCTAGCTTAATACATTTTAACTCAGGAATTGAGCTTAGATTGTTTGGTTTGGTTTTGTTTGTTTTTTTTTTATTAATTTGGAATGCTTGCTTTTGGGTCTATTCTCCTTTAAGCTTTGTGCTTTAAAGGTTGCACTGTTTGGCTTTGTTCTCTAGGGCTGACCTTAGGTGAACTGCTACCCCAACTGAAGAAATCATATGTAATTCCTAGCCTAAAATCTTCCTCAGATTGAAAATAAAGTAGAAGCAACCATGTTCAAGTACAGGTTCAGCAAGGCTGCTAGTGTCCGCAACTCTAGGTATTGCAAGGCAATGTGTATAATACAGATCAAATAATATATCTCATTCTTGGAGCCATGTAAATGATACATTTGCCTATAAAAATGTTATACATGTTTTAAAACAAAACAAAACAAAACAAAACCAACAACAACAAAGCAAAACCTGTTTAATGAGCAACTGAACATCATTGACTCTGCTTCTTGGTGCAGTTTCCTATGCTGTACAAACACAAGGGCAAGCAAACTGCAGGTATGTGCACAGGAAACACAGAGTATCTATCAGATAGGGGACTTCATTGCTTTGAGTGACTTCTTAACCTGAGGCTGATCTAGAAAAAAGGGAAGAGTCTTCTACCCCCAGACCAAGGCCTGAGACATCAGTCTTCCCTCAGAAAGTAGCAGTAGTTGTGCTGAGAATGGAGAGGCTGGCTGTGAAGCCTGTGTAGGGCATGCAGGCCTTGGGAAAGGAGAGTTTGAGAAGTAGTTTGCAGTAGGTCCCCGTGTCCCACTGGAGATAGCAGCCAGTGTGAGGAGGTTACCAGTCTTCTTAGATGGCTGAGATGAAATAATTTCCTGACTTCCCCCAAACTGATTTTCCTACTGGGTAAAATCAGTCTTTCACTGTGCCTTCAGTTTCCTTTCAGTGCCAGCTTGGGTACACAGCTCCAACTGTGGATACAACATTTTAAACCTTTTTTAAAATATATATTATTTTTTTTTTATTAGTAGTTTTTTTTTTTTTTACATAGTGAAACAAGATAAATGAAAGTCATTTGAAGTTTCAGTGGACTTTCTCATTATTATAATTGGACAAATCTTCCTAGCTTGGCAAAACCCAGCCCATTGTTGTACATAGGAGAATGTACTCTCCTGTCTCTCCTACACTCCTGGAAGTCAGAAAGGCAGATAAAAATGGGAAAACAAACTTGAATTTAAAATTAAAAACTGAGTAAAGCTTCTGATTTTTTCTTCAGTTGCTAAATATATAGCCCTGTTTTCAGTGAAAACTTGCTCATGTTGTATCTACTATAAGAGTTAATGGAGTTGTAACACTGTACACAACAAATGAACATGAGAAAATGATGTTGTTGTGCAAAGTCATGTAATTGCTACCTTATAAAATATGGAAAGAAAAAAAAAATCATACTTTTGCAAATATATCTGAGCTTTCTCTTATATAAACACAGAGAGGTAGATGATTAAAAAGGATTCCTCCAATCCAAAACCAAAAACTACATGTTCACATGGAAGTCCAAGTTTGAATTCTTGCTTACTAAGTAGCTGCAAAGAATGAGTAACTAGGTTAGCACATACAATTCTTTTCCCTAAGTATGGTACCAGGCTGTAAAATTTATAGGTACAAAAGCCTGAAGAAATAAAACAGATATGTAAGCTTTTAGAAAGTTGACTCTGTTTTATCACTGTACCATACACAAACAAATGACAGTATCATGAGAAGGAAATGCTATTATTCTTTGTAATTATTGTAGTCTTTCTAACAGAGACACTTTAAGTGACTAATGTAGAACTTAAACTAAAAAAAGAATAGAAAAAGTTCTCAAGTCTCCAATAATCCATTTTTTCCTGAAGTAAATATTTTGTTCTAAATGTATGGGATATTAGAAAATATAGCACTTATTACAGCATAAGAGATGTTAATAGCAGGAATTGGCAATACATTAAATTTAAACTGTGACCTCTTTGCAGACTTTTTCGCAATATCTCATGATTAGAAGCAGTGATGGTAGCAGGCAAAATCTAACATGGTGATGCTTTTTTGTCAGGCCAATTTCCATTTCTGAATTGTCTCTGTACCACTAGTATTATTCACATACCAAATTTTGGGACCCCTTAATTTATGTCAGGAATCTTGGTGAAATCAGTCAGCTCGTGTAGAAGGACTATGAAAGTTCTTACTTAGCCAAATGAGAGAATCTGAGATTACTTTAAATACTATTTGAACAATAATGAAGACTACTCACTGATCTGTAATGATTTCTGATTCTTGTAAAAGCTTTGATTATTCAGATGGAGAGGGTCTCTCAGATCATGTGGTATGACCTGTGTGGAGCATGATGTTCCTGTACAGTAAGCCAAGAAATGTATCTAACTTATTTTTGAACACCATTAATGAAGGTGACTCAGATTCATCTGTAGAAAGCATTTTTCCATTACCTAATTGCTTGTCTGCTAAGAAAAGTTTCCTTTTATCTAATTCTGATCTTTTAATTTTACACCATTAATTTGATTTCCAAAAAGAAAGCAAGCAGTTATTCCTTTAGCTTTCTCTTCAGATGTAAGAAACTAGCAAATAGCTTCAAAGACAATTAGGCAATGCTAACTTAGTGCTCCATAATATATGATAATCAGCTTTGCCATGGCTGTTTTTCAGATGAGACAAAAAAAAACTAAGGCAACTTTGAGTGGTTTAAAAAAAGACTTTAAAGAAAGATCTGCTGAGTAACCAAATCTGAAATATTAGACACAGGAACCAAACACAACCTTTTATGAATAATATATTTCTTAGTGAAGTGAGGGATACATTTCATTTTTGCTACATTTGAGTGGATACTTTAAAAATACTCTGGCAGACACAATATTGGAAAACTCAGTTATCTATGTGCAGTGAAGAACATACTAGTGAATTACATTTATTAACACAAAATCCCCTGATAAGCCCTCAAATCCATTTGAATGTTACCTGTAACTATTATATTTCACAGAAATGGGAATTAGAAAATATATAACTAATCTTAAATTCAGGTCTTGAACCATGCTTTGAAATGCATGTCATAAGTACTAAATAATAGAAGATATCAAATGGGAAATAAGAAGTATCTTTTATGACTGGTTTTCATCATGATGCAAGTTAAACTTTTGCAAGAAACCTTTTAAATGATAGGCTGGAAATGAAGTTTTTCTTCTGAGGAACATGGCAAATTCCCATCTCCATGAATAACAATAAGCATTACTTGATGTCAACAGTCAGTGTGGTTGTTTATACTCTACTTGGCTCTCCTTTTAAATCCCAGGCTTATATCACACTATTTTCTCTAAAATCATTATAGTTGGGACTAAAATGTGCCGATACGTCATAATATTTTCCTAGAGACCATCTGGTGTCCAAAGTCATGGGAATGTTGGCTTCTCTGCGTGACCTCACATGCAGTTAATCTTAAATGTGTTAATTTTCATTGAGTGAAGGAGAAAATGAAGGCAGAAGTGTTTCCTTCTGTTGTAAAGAAGCAAAGTTTAAAAGAAAAAAATAAACATTTGAAACAGACATCACAAAAGTAAGTGAAAATACTGAATCCTCTGGAGCTGAGGTTGAGTGCTTAAAAACTCCTTTTTGATTTTCAGATGAAGGGCAATTATTACACAGCAAGGTTCAAATTAAAAAAAAACAACAAACAGTAAATGTTGCAACATAAGGATTGACACAACAGACAAGTGATTATAGAGAAACACCTCTTTATTTTGGTCACAGTTGCAATTTTAAAACAGATCTTCCTTTCCACAGAATGAAAGTCCTGCTTGCTACTGTGATGGGTTCACCCTGCAACCTGTGTTCTGCTGGACACCTCCCTGCAATCTGCTCCCCCACAGCTGTTGCATCTGCTTGCCTAAGAGCCCCATGCTGGGGATCACACATGAGGGGCACATCTCACTCATTCTGCAGTTTCAGGGTGCTCTGCATTGTCCTTCCAATATATAGCTGTCTCTAGCAAGGGCAAAGTGGATTTATGCCTCCTTCACATGTGCAACACCCTAAGCCTCGCCAGAGGCTGCAGCTGTAGCCACCAGCTCAGATTATCAGCATCTGCAACTCCTCCTGTAAATAACAACAGTCTGTATGGCTAGCTGGGAATGTCTTCACCAGGTTGTACTCTCTGGACATTTTTCCTCTTTCTCTTCAACGCAAGACTAAATCCATAATTGTAAAGCTGCTCAGAGTGATGGTGAAGAATTCTTTCTGCCATGCTTTAAGGTGAACACCAACATGTAGATTATGCTTAGACCATATTTATCCTCACTCTACAGGGAACTGAATAGAGCCCTTGTCTGCCAGCATTAGGATTCATATAAGCAGGCATGGTTACTTTATTTGTATTTATTTTTATGCACTGAAAGAAAATAAGATTCTATTTCCAGAAAAGATTAATTTTTTTATTTTTTTTTTCCAGAGAAAACAGCATACCTCAAATTGGAAGATGTACACTTACAGACATTATAACTCTGGAAATAAAACAACCACAAATCCAGTGAGAAGTCTGGGGATTGTTCTGAAAGGAAAATAATAAAATGACATTTTACTGGTGATGATGCCTATTCTAGACAGGCCATGACAGCTGAGTGTCAGTGATGGATGAAGCAATTCCTGTGTGTGTATACAATAGGCACTAGCAAAACCACCAGGACTTGGTATTCTTTCCAGTGATGTTAATTGGGGTTTTGCCATTAAAATTAGCTTGAGCAGACTTAGGCCCTTAATTACCATCAGTCAAATTGTACATATCTAAAAGAAAGAATTTAAATAAGTAATATTTTTAAGCCTCTTCAACTATACGAATAAGCATTTGACACCAAAACAAATGATTTTAGTAAGATATGCAGAGACCTCCCAAGCTCGGGTCTAGCTGGAGAGCTCAGGAATGAATTTGCTTCCAGAGGCATTAAGCACATAATTGCAGGGTGGATTGATGCCATCTGGATAAAAGAACCAGATGAGCTGCAGTTGTCAGGTGTCCAGTCAACCTAAAAAAACCCCCAAAAACCGACAAACCAAACACACAGTACTGAAGATAAATGTAACATTGTCCAGCCTTAGCTTTAGACAAGGTGAAAGTTTGAAGAGATCATTAATGCTGGGGGATGAAACAATGAGACATTCCTCTGGTAAGTGGTTGTTTTTAACTAAATGACAGATGTGTGAAGATGCTAAAAGACTTAAAACATTATAAACCTTTAAAAGATATATTAATAAGCCTACCATTGGTAGTGTATATAACTACCATACATATATATGTATTTAAGTACATATATATGTACCAATAGTACATGAAAACATATGCAGACCCTTGTATTTTCACAAAATTACTGCAATTAAAAAAAAAAAGTGCTGATTAGTCAGTGTCTTTCCCTTTGATCAAAGTACTTCTTTTTCTATCTTTGACTTACTGAATTCTAACACGGGGAAAAGCATTTAAAAAGGACTGGTCTGAGAGTCATAACTGGTTCAGAGACTGATGCTTAACAAAAATTAAAATTCATTTTTTCTATGCCAAATAGAGCTAAGCACTGTAATCTGTTTTGTTTTGGTTTTTTTTATTGTAACCATTTGATAGCAATCTTTGCACAATGCTTAAGTCTAAAACTATTAGATCAACTGCTACAAAAGAAGCTTGGCTGACAGATAAAGTCTTATATAAGATAGCAATACCAGGTTTCCTGCTAATAGTTGTACTTCATGTGGCTAAACCTATCTGAGACAAGAATATCAAGGTGTTCACAAGAAAATATATTAATAATGATTCATATAAGGCACTGAAGTTCCTCTCAGCTTGCTCTATGGGATATGCTTTTCATCCCACACCTTTAAACTGAGCAGGGATACTAGCAACCCAATGAAAATCTTGCAAGAGAACTAAAGTTTGCTTTTGTATCAAAGTGAGTTTGGGAATTCCAAAGTGCCTAAGGTATCTGATCTTACTTGTTTCAGGAGTTCTATACTAATACACAGTTATATAATTTATAGTCAATCATGAACAAGTTTTGCCATTTATATACAGACCCATATCTTCTAATTTATTTAGCTATATTGAGCTCTATTAAGGTTAATAGAGTTATACTAAACTTCATTGCCTGTGAATGCAATTACCAAAAATTTGACATGTAGTTAAACAGGAGCCTTCAGCAGATCCTGCTCCTGGATACGTGATGCTATATTAGAACCTCCCTGCTCAAGTGCAGGCATTAATTTATAGCATTGTTTAAATTAAATGTTTGATTCTGAAGCACAATAAAGTAAATTGAAAGAAACAGTGGGGACCAGTGCTATTCATATTATTTCTACATTATGCATACATCTAGGGCTCTGCCAAGACAGAAAGATGTGAATTTCTGACAGTTACTCTTTCCTTCCTCCACTTAAAATCTGTGTTATAAGTATGTATTTATAGGCAGATTATATTTAAGCATATTACATATAAGTTTTATGTCTTTTATATGTGTGTGTGCACATATGTTTGAAGGTAAATTCAAAGCATAAAATAAGAAAATTTCACTTTATTTACACTGTTTTCCACAGCCAGTAAGTGTGTAAAAAGGTGATTAAAAAAACATTGCAACTCAAAATAGACTCTCAGGCAGTTCTCTCATCTAAATGAATGCCTATGTTTCTGGAGAAAATAGATTGCCTTTCTAAAAGAATGAAGGTACCTTCTGCTGTGACTAATCTTATCCAACGATCTGAGAAAAGCATAGCAGGAAATAATTTATTGAATGTAGTTATTCAGTATGCAGGTAGCTGTAAATAACAAACATGAGCTTCTTAAGTATACAGTCAGTAGAAGAAATACTTAATTACTGAGGATTTTTGCAAGTCTCTTTCTAGACCAAAGTCAACATCCAACTCTTAGGAATATGCATCATGACCTGCTGTGGAAAGCTTTACCAACAAATCAGCTCTGGATATCATTGCTGAATTTCTGTGACAGTGATAAAACGGGTAATATAGCAGAATATTGATAATACAGCAGTCTTGTTTTATAAAATATAAGAACTCATAATTACTCAGCCAAGTTTATAGTATAATGTAAAATAATCCTAATTAATTGTTTCTGCTTCATTATCCTCTTCTCTGGCTGTATAAAATGCGTATTGTTTCTATTACAGTATTTGGGAGTCTATGAATTCATCATCTTCTAGATAGCTATTGTATGAAACTATATGAGCTTGTGATATAAGATGGGCACAAATATCATTTAGACTTCATAGTCCATCCAAAAGGACATAAAATATTCATTACATTGATCTCCTCAGCATATAGAAAGGGAATCTAAATGTGTCTTACAGAATTTTGGCATATGCAATGTACAGAATGCTAATACTGATATTCCTCAGTTCCTACTATTCTGCTCCCTTTTTGTCTTCTTTGGCTGCTGCAAACAGTGAGATGAGTCTTCTGTTAAGAGGTTGGTCCTTAATTCTTGGCTTCATTCCTGTAAAATAAGAAATTACTGGAAATAGTCTGTAGCTATTGTTCCCCTGAGAAAGAAACTTCCTATTTTTGGAATGGGTTAATTCCTGTGCCTCCCTCTATCAGTACCTATCAATACATAAATTATTTTCCAAGGACCTGAAGACCCTTGAATTTTATTGTTTCACTTTAATCCCACATGCCTTTTAACTTTTTTTTTTTTTTCCTCCACATCCTCTGGTATGCAAATGCATTAAAATAATAATTTTCAATTTTTAATTAAATATTGTTAAAGTTATTTAATTTCTTAGTACTAAACTGCTATTTTAAGCACCTTTATTCTAAACATTAAGGAAGTTTAAATCAAAGGCAGTGCTGGTAGCATCACCTCTGTTTCGTACTTCCTCTTTCAGAGCCTTGCAAGATTTGCAAATATATCACCTGGATAGCTCACTTTATACTGTCTTTTAGACTCTTTAGTGGATACGTGAAGAATTTATATGGCTGATAATCCCATAGGCAATGTCACATTGCCTAGTATTCTGAAAGCTTGACCAAAAAAGAAAAAAATTGAATGTGTTAACGGACTATTGAATAGTCACATGGGGGATTTGCATATTTTCTTCCTTATGTGCTGGTATTTTTAATAGTGGTGACAGCTGTTCCAATTGTAATTTTATATTTAAAATCAAATGTAATCACATTTACCTAAATGCAGACTCAGTTTTGTCATCCTTCTTTATTTGTGATACCACATGAAGAAATATAGAATAATCCTCCAGTAACAGCATTTTATTCAAGACTGTTCAGTGGGTTTCTAGGTGACCCAGATGCATTATCAGATGATATTTGATCCTTCATCCTGCCTCTTTTGCTCAACATATATTTTATTATAAACCGTAGGTTTGTGTCCTCCCATGTTTTTTGCAGTTTTCCAATGTCTTTCCTCCTATAATCATCCTTTGCCCTCCCACTTTATGGCTTTTCATTGTTATGGTATGAGCTTAGTCCCATTGCTTCTCTCAGTTTTGTCATTCTTATATTTACAGTGTCAGTGTTATAGGATGTGGTATCTCCTGTGATACCAACATATACATTCTAGAGCTACTTTTTTATGGGTTGGTGGGTTTGTTATTTTTTACTGTGAATTGAGTTATAGCTTTCACTAGTATTAGACTTTGCTCTGAAAACTTAGGATGCCTTGCATCTATTATTTATCCTAGCCTATATTCTTCAAAAAATCCCAAACTCACAGTTTGATCACACTATGAGCTGCATCAAAAATAAACTCCATGTGTTTCCTTTTGCTCTTTACATTCTCATTTAAGTGTGATTTTTTTTTTAGTACAATGTGCCTATTAAATGATCATCAATTTTTTGCATCTCTCTGTGTAATCCATCTTTTTCATGTCAGTCACACATAGCATCTAGACTATCAGGTAACCAAACCCTTGACTTCAGTAATACATGAGTGTATCTGAGTTTCCACAATTGATTACTTTTAACATTGTCACAGGCATTACAAATCCCATTGTATTGCATTGATATTTCAATGCTTTCAGTTTAGCAGTTCAACCTTGATGCTCCTTCTTGCACATTCTGAATACACCTTTGTACATAATCATTCTTTTCATCATTTTGTAGGTATTCCTGGTATTCTTTATATTATTTTTAGAGTCTCTGTTTGGGATCCTTGACATTTAACCTCCATCCTTCTTCAGCTTCCACTCCAGCCTTCTTAAATTTCCTATGCATTTCTAGCTATTACCTCCCCAACTCTTCATCAGCTTTCCTCATAGCTAGCAGTGCAAAGGGATTTAGAAGGCTGTCATATTTTTTTATTATTTTCTCTGTACTTTATTTCTGAAAAAAAAACACATAGAAGAAAGGAAAAGGCAGAGTTCCCAGTCTCCTATGTATGAAAGGTTAACTATGTATGAAAGGAGCTTTCAGAAAACCTTATTCAACTTCTGCTACACATTACATTGGTTTTTTAAAGTTCCCAAATACAAATGTAACATCCACCAAAAGGAAGAACATATGCGTATGGCTATCAATGCAAGAAATAAACCAGTGTAAAGTCTGGAAGTCAGAGTCATCATTTTAAAGTGCTTTGAG
The DNA here is from genome assembly GCA_024336885.1 of Actenoides hombroni. Taxonomy (NCBI): domain Eukaryota; kingdom Metazoa; phylum Chordata; class Aves; order Coraciiformes; family Alcedinidae; genus Actenoides; species Actenoides hombroni. The sequence continues at coordinate 37,044,024 of WUAM01000107.1, read as the reverse complement.
ACAGGAAGGCCACTGAATATTTGACAGAAATTATTGTCTCCAAATTGCATGGTTATTTCTAATTCTCACAACAGTCCTTTTTGTCCTCCCTCCACTAGGAAGTACTATTCTTGCCACAGAATTCATTAACTTTAATTAACAAATCAATTTGAAAAAAAAAAAACCCAACAAAACAAACCACATTTTGCTACTACATTTTGAAGTTCACATTCTTCTTGCTGCTTTCTTGGAGTGGGAAGAGGAGACAAATTCAGTATGACAAACCTTAATTTGCATAGTTTTGAAGCCAGGGACATGGATTCACTCCAAGTCAATATGGATATGCCGGTTTATCATGTCCACTTACACTTGTTCATACAGAGCACCATCTGATGCTTATGTGCTAAACAGAAATACTGTCATTAAGCTAAAGTTGTCACACAATTCAGCAAGATTTGAAAATAATTATGGCACAGACAGTTGGGATCTGATCCCAGCTCTCAAGGATGTCACACAATTTCCATAAAGCTGAAACTTAAAGTAAAAATCAAAGCAAAAAACCTCACATAAATTTAATACTTTGGCTGGTTCTAGACAACAGCTAGTAACTCACTTAAAATAGCAAGGAGTGGAGAATTATGGGTAAATATTTTGAAATTAATTTATATTTTCATTGGTAATAGTCAGGCCAAATTCTGCAGTATTTAAAAGTTTCTGCTTTTCTCCAACTTTCTTCTGGCAGCCTGTGAGGCTGGTTCCAGCCCTGTTGCAAAGAGGGAAACATCTGCCCTTGCCAGGGCATTGAAGACATGTCTAACCTCAAGTACGTGAATAACCCATTCAGGGTGGGAATAAAAGAGACAAGTCTATTTTTTACTTTTATTTTTCTGTATCAGGATACCTTTATGACACTGCACTCTACCAAAACAATGTAAAGTGAGTTGCTATAGATGAGAGGCTGACTGAACACTGCTGTAAAACCATTGACATTCACATGGAGAACTTTCCTGTCAGGCACACTGTTTCACTAGTGGGATAAGAGTTCATTTAGGCAAAAAAAGAAGAACAAACTCTTCCCACCAATTCCTAGCTCACTCCCTTTTTTCACAGTGTTAGGGATTAATTTGTTTTTGGTATAGTGCCACTGTTTCCAGTCACTTTTTGGATCCCCAATGTCGTTTTTAGAGATCCACACATAAGATGCAATTTGATCAAATAATCTGTTCTTCTCACACCCCAGAACTGCACTGCAAACCTGCAATTGTCTTCCTGAAAAGGCAAGACCCAGCACATGGTTCCCCTGATTCTTAATGCTCCTTCTACATTTAGGATGCATCCGTTTGTGAATTGGTTCCTTCATTCTTCACACTGATGGAGCACTTCAAGCAGTTGAATCCTACTCAAAACAGAAAGGCCATTTCCATCTCCACATTTTGGAGATGGAGGATTGCACAGTGTGAAAGGTGTATAAAGGTTCATCTCAAAATGAGCAGAGTGCCACAGGCATCTGTTCTTAGTGTGCCTCTGAGTACACTGCCTACAGCCAAGACTCCAACATTAGAGTAAAACTAGCAGCACTGGTGACAGCAGTTTGCTGTCATCCCACTGTGGACACAGAAGGACATAAAGCTGTGGGGATTATATAATGTTCCTGTAAGTGATAAAAGAACATGGAAAAACTCAATGCACCCCTGTACTCCTGAAATGGAAAAGCAACTTGAAATTTTGTTTATTGGTTTTTAAAAAGCAATACCAAAACACAAATGTTTCAAGGGGTTGAGAAGGGGAGAAAGGGGAATGAAAAGATACTGCAAAAAGATATGGGATATTTATTACCAGTGTTTTTTCTGCACCTAGTCTGCATTCCTAACATATTCATCTACTCAAATCAATACAAGTTTGGGGTATGCAAAGAATTTGGGCCTGGGCTTAATTTTCATGCTAGTCAAAGTGATTTTTCTTCAATCTATCATATACTGTATTTGACATATGGCTTTTCTCTCCAGGAGTAATTGACTGGTACATTCTTTGTGCTCCAGTGAAGGTAGATTTAATACACTGGACATCAGTGTGAGCTATTTTTGTCTTTTGAATGTCAAATTAATTTTTTTGTAAGTTGTATTGTGCTGTTGTTTCTACTATTTTCACATTCTTCACCAGCTCTTCGGTTACTCATTTCATAACTAATGTTCTACTTCAAGTGAACAAAGATCTTGAAGACATCTCTCAATAGACCATGACAGACTCCTTCATTCTTCATACTTCTTTATGTGTAGACCCAATGAAGGAAGAAACACAGGACTGTGGTAAACAGACTTTGGAAAAGTGACTTCTTTTTTTTTAAGTGACTTCTTTTTTTTTTAAGTGATGTAACAGTGGATTTTCATTGACCAGATTAAGTGGACTAGGGGCTTGAGCAATTTACCTAACCAGCTAATAGAGTCATAAACAGGTTAAAAGAAAGTATAACAGTCACCTTCCACAAGAGAATTTTTTTTTTTTTTCGGTTCAAACTTTTTTTTTCTCTAACTGAAATTAATTTTTCTGATTTTAAAATAATTTTGAAACTTGATTTTTGTGTATTGTTTCTTTATGAAAATGAAGGATTTTGATGAACAAAACTCTTAAAAACTGATCTAAAGAAATGTTCTAGTTAACATCTACTATTTTCTCAATCTTCTAAAAATTTTCCCTATTTGCTAAAGCTTTGTATTCTATTCTCTTAAGAATTTATTTTAAGTTCTTAAGACCACTCGTGGTAAGCCTATCTTAGAGGTACTTCTGACTGCAAGCTTCCTTTTATTTTTACTACTACTTAAATGACTGAAGGAAGCCAAATGAAAATCTTACTGGCAGTTTTAATATGAACAACAAAGCAACTGGAGCACCACTTCTTGTCTAAAAACAAGTGGTGAGTGTACAATGTGGAGGAGGGAGCAGGAGGAAAGGGAACTGATAGGTCACAGTTTTCTTTTTCTCAGATGTTAAACATGCATGAATCTGATAAAAAGGGAAATTACAGGAAATAGGATGGGTCTAAAACATATGTTATAAATTCTCAGGGTATCAAAAAAACCAAAAACCAGCCAGGAGACTGTCCTTTCCCTCATTTAAGAGAAAGATCTGAACAATTTGCTTGAAGGCAGGGAAAGGAGTATGACTGTAATTCTCCCATATAATAATAAAACAATAGACTTACTAGACTAATAGGGAGAAACAGAGGAAATGTAAGGAGACGAAAGGGCTGGAGCTTAAGAAGAGCGAACTGCAGGAAGGCTGCAGGGGACATTTTGTGCCTGGTATTTGGTGTGCCAAATAGACCACAGGAAGGGAAAAGCCTGAGGGAAAACAGACCTGGGATTGGTCTCACACATGGAATAGCAGCAAAACTTCAAGCCTTGGCTGTCCTTCCCACTAGCAGGAGACCTAGATCCATAGGATGGATGTTGGGTAGGGATGGCTTTCTAGGTGACCTTCACATTAACCAGAGTAATCAAGGTGCATAGCTAGATCACAAATCTTGACTTCATGTTGTGTTTTGTAAATTCCCATATATCACTTTTTTCAAATGCTGATTTTTGTCATTAATTTTAATTAGATTAGCTCTAACATTACAGTTAGAGGCATTCTCTTAATACAGCTGAATAAAATGAACCAGCTTGCTCTCTCTAAATACTTTGCCATTTTAAGTGGAGTACTGGGAGAAAAGAAACCAACAAAACCAGAACAAAAATGAATGTCACGTTACAAATGCAATGAAAAAAACCAGCAACATCAATCCAGCCAATGAAAAATGCATTTCTGTTGATGCTCAAGGGCATATGAGAAGTGTTAAAATATATGAGTGAGGAAATGCACTCAGTCAGATGTACAAATGACAACGATTTGTGGAAAGATTCAAAACATTGTGAAAGAAATTCCAACAGGCATCAAAAAGCATAACAAACACACTTTCTCAGATATGATGTCTGGGAGGTTTTGCAGTAGCTCATTTGACCATATGAGTTGACAGTGTATCAGGAGGTAACATTTTTACAATCTCAGCCTCTGAATGAAAAAAGAAAAAAAAAAAAAAAGATATTAAAATTTGCAGTACTGACACTCATCTTCTTAGTTTTGGATAAATCAGTCACTTTGAATTTTCTGTGTCACCAGCTTAACTATATTTTTTCCCTTGATATATCAACCATTGTTTGAAGAAAGTAGTTTCTACTTACTTTTTTTATTAATACGTTGTATTTGGCTTCATCATAGTCTCCAAATGACATTTTGTTTTCTTGTGTGGAAATAATACTATTTTCTATTTCTACTAAGATAAACTTTCCCCATGTTTTTTCATTATCTGCCTCATTTTTTTTTTTTCTCAGTGACTGTGCACTTTGTGGCACAGCCAGTACTAAACCACTTCTGCTGCATAGTGACAGTTCACCGTGGTTAAGGAAAATGCAGTAGCTCTTAGGTGGTGATGTACTTCCCAGTTTGGGTGCTATTTGGCTTTAGAATCTAGTTTAAAACCAAGCATTCTAGCAGCAGCAACCTCAGCCCATGCATTATTCAGACCCTAACCCACTTCAGGGGAAGAGAACTAAATTGTTGCCTCAGTACTACTGCTGTTATCCCAGGGTCTATAGGGCCTCAGATACTGTGTATAATGGAAGAAGTCCCACAGAAATCACCATCTTGCTTGCATGGATACTTGTTTAAAGGTTGCCGAGCTGGAACCTTCTCAGGTGACCTCTGTCACACAGCTCTCCCTATTGACTCTGCAAAGAATCGAAAATAGAGGTAGCAGGCAGCTTGGTATATACGGGATTGAGCTTCAACTGCTTGTTACTGCTCTCATGTAAGAGTCTTGTTCATGACAGAAGGGGGAAAAGGCTTGTCTCAGTTTTCCTTAGGCAGTGTCAGATCAATCTCTTCAGCATTTTGACTTGGAAGGACCCTTGACTACAGTCATTGCAGCTGTGACTTATGACAGCATGAGGAGTACTCTCTGCCAATGTACAGACAACAGTGAGCTGGAGAGGGAGCAGCCAGTGCACTGGAGGGCAGGATTGCATTCCTGAAGGATGTGGTCAGGCCGAAGTAATGGTCTGGCAGGAACCCCACAAAGTTCAAGACTGCAAATGCACATCTTGTATCTTGTCGAGGGTTATCCCATGCACCAGTACAGGCTTGGGTATGACCAGCTAGAAAACAGCTCTGCATAGAATGACCTGGTGGTCAAAGTGGGCAGCAAGCTGGATGAGAGCTAGCAATGCACCCTTGCAGCAAAAAAGGCCAACAGCATTCTGGACTGCCTTAGATAGAATGTAACCAGTAGGTCCAGAAGGGTGATACATCACCTCTAGTCAGCATTTGCAAGACAATTTCTGGAGTGCTCTGTCCAAAATGTTGGCCCTGCAATGCAGAAAAAATATTGACATACTGGACTGAGTCCTGCACAGGGCAATGAGGATGGTGAGAGCACTCAGTGTACAAGCAGAAGCTGAGAGAGACAGGCTGAGCTCAGAGAAGTAAAAGTTCAAGGAGATCTTATTACTCCCTGACCAGAGGACACAAAAATGTTGATGACAGACTATTCACAGAGGTGCATGGTGATGGGACACAAGGCAATAGGGAAAAGCTGGAACATGGTACATTCTGATTAGATATTAGAAGCCTTTTTACCAGAAGGGCATTCAAACACCATGGCATTGGGGCCCAGAGAGGCTTTGGGATTTCCATCCTTGGAGATGTTGAGTGGACATGCCCTGATCAACCAGAGCTGGTTAGACCTGGTTTTGAGCAGCAGGTTGAGCTAGATGGTCACTGAAGGTCCCCTTGCAGACTAAATTATTCTTTGAGTCTATGGTCTACTGATGTAGTGGTGCAATGGACAAGAGAAAGAGAGTGCAAAAGAAAAAAGATGTCAGAGAAAACAAAAAGTTTTAATAGTTAAAACACAAACTAGAGACAAAACAACAGAAAAAGGGCAAATGCTGATGCTGTAGTGATATCGTAAGAAAAACTACCTCTGTTGAGAAATGGAGTGTCATTTTAGAAATGAAATACTACATTGTTCAGTTTTATAACATTCTTAAATATCTTAGAAAAATATTACTCCTTGGAAATGCTTTAAATTAGAATTATTCTATTTTGGGTTACATACGAAATAATATATTGTATTTTTAAAGATGTTGTTCTGAAGTGTAGCACTTAGAAGGCTGGAAATGACAGATTTAGACTGATTTAATTCAGCTGTTTCTGCATATGTACTGAATAATGTTAATGGTGGTATGCTAACTTAATACATGAGCATAATCTATGTTTCCAGAGGATTCCTGCCCCTTCAAGGAAATGAAGCAGGCGGGCAGTGCTTCTTAAAAGCTTCACTATTTATTTGTTGCATTTTACCTCCATACTGACTTTTTATTAAATACAATAGTATTAATTCTCTTGGGATGTTTCTATGGTATTTGTGACTTTAGAATATGGGTTCTCATAAATAGTAATGAACATCTCTAATAGATTTGGAGATGGTGTCTTTTTTTCCTGTTTCCTAAGAGGGATTTCATGTAAAAACTGATGGAGATTCATCAAAACTGCCCACTGAAGGTAAGAGAAATGTAGGTGCACCTGATATTTCAGAGTATTTAACAAGCTTGTAGTATCTTACATGCTAAACCTCATTTCTCAATGTGAGCTCCAAACCTGAATACAGTCATTGAGACATTTCAAAAACGAATAGTTTGTACAGTGGAAATACACATTATGTGAAATGACACTGACCTGCAACTTAAGTCATCATCAAAGGTCATAGTGACACAGGGTTGATCCTTATCACTTGAACTAGTAATTTCAGTAGCTGTTCCTTCCATTGACTGATCCCCCAGGGAGGCAGGGTAGAGAATTTTCCAGTCGATTTCATATCCATTCACTAAAGGAAAAAAGATGGTCACAGTACTCTTTAAGTCAAAGACAAACTCCCAAGGCAATGGTGCTTGTTACTTCATTATGGACTCTGCTATTTTAGTTTTTCCTTGTCGTCTTTCCTCATTTTGCCTCTATTCACTTAATCTTTGTTTGTCCATTTACACTGTACCTGTCCTCTTTGTCCCAGCTCTCCTAGCCCTCTGTGAAGCCCAGGGTGCCTTCCTAACCCTTGAACTCTTGATGTCTGATGGTGCCTTAGGACTAAGTGGTGCCACCAGGTGGTCTGTTACTCCTGTGCTCCTCAAGTAGAATATCTCTAAGGTGGGGGAACATATCCCTGTCCCTTTTCATGCCCAAAGCAGACTCCCTCAGGTACTTCAGCAACAGTGGATGGCCAGGAGATGGGGGCTGGAGCAAGCTCAAGCATCCATTTGTTAATACACCGTTCATTCAGACACAGAAGCTGTAAATGGATGCAGCGTGCTCACTACAAATGAAATCTTTGGAGAATTTAAGAAGCAAACACGTCTCTCCTGAGCATAGCAAACTGCAATGCATTGTGCAGGTTATGACTGGGTTTGTATTTTGGGAGGGGGTGTATGTCAACCTTCTGCTTCTCATGGAGAAACCTGTTGGAATACTCTGGTTGTTGTAGATAGGGAAAATATTCACTTTTCAGACTACATACTACTGAAATTTAGCTGGAATTTAAAGAACAAACAAACAAACAAACAAAACCAAACTGATGTAGGTATCTTGCAGAGGCAACTCGAGCCCATATAGCAAGGTTTAATAAAGTAAAAACAAATTGAGTGTTGTCTAGAAATTGCTGTGAAGAGTAACTAGAGGTGCCAGTGCTATTTCAGTATAAAATATCCCAACTTTTCATATATACTATTAAACTAATGACATTTTCTCCTCCTTTTTATGAAATACTAGAACAGAACCATGATTCTGCATTTCATACAGTTTTGAGATAGTGTGTTTAGCTTGGCACATCTATGCTCTTTATAAATTTTTTAATTCTTCCTCATTTTTTAAAATTATGTTTGCTATATTCTTCCAATAAAGAACATTTTACAATTAGGAGACAATAGAAGCATGACTCAAACTAATCGGGTAGCATATTAATGTCTGGTACATACTTACTGAAGTAATACCAGACTTTAAAAGACAAAACCCCAAAAAACCCCAAACCTCAGCATTTAATTTCCTTCCAAGTTCTAGCAGTAACAGGTCAAGGAAATGCATTTCTTCTTCAGGATCAATGACAGACATTTTAGTTGATTTACAGATGCCTATGGCTAAGAGTCCTTAGAAATACACTTAACTTCCACTAACATCACAGTTTGTATGTGCACTGATACACCTACTATTATGGTATTGGGGTACTGAGCTTTGATCTTTGTGTTTGTAATAGCAGAGGCACCTAAATACTTTGTAAAAGGGGACATTGTTACAATACATATAAGTAGTCTGTAACATAGTATCACTGGGAAACCGGGCCTAGACCTCATGCACTAACTCCTATGAACAGCTGCTAAAAGCAAAACTGTTTGTCCTATGAGGAGCTTGCAGTGTAAATAGTGTTCTTTCTTTCCATTTCAGCCTTAAAGAACTATGAACACAGTAAAATGAAACTTGGGAGAAAGTTGTGTATACTATTAGGATTTAATCTTGCACCTTTCAAAATTAATGTCAACATTCCTATAGTTAGAAGAAAGAAAGATTGGGATCTTAGAAAGAAAAGTGAAGCTTTGGAAAAAAAAATAGCTAAGTATTAATAACAGGGATATAATAATTAGCACTTCTAGAACAGATTTTTTTTTTCTGTTTCTTCACTAGATGTTAGCTTTTCTGGCTAGGTTTTTCTCTTCTCATTTTATAGTTCTCCCTGAAATATAAGTGATAGCATTTGCTTTAAAATCTGCGAGTTGAATTTCCCGCCTCTTCTTTTTAAATAATCCTTAATGGACATGATCTTTGCATATGTGTGTGTTTCTATTTTATGAGGGAGAGCTGCTTTATTTAGTGAATTATACGAGTACCGATGTTTAATAACTAATCAAAACATTTGCCCTTGACATTCTCGGCACTGTAATGCTAATTAAGCAAAATACACAGAGATAAAATGAAAACCGGGCAAAGCACTTATCCTTCCTCAAGATTTAATTTGGGATCCGAAACACCACTGACGGGAGAAGGGAAGTGAGAATTGCAAATACGTCCATGCACGAACAATGAAATGCTGAATTATTTTTTAAACCTTCCATTAATAACTCGTGATTTAAAGGTCATTGCAGAAAAGGCATCAAAGTCAGGCACCGCTAATCCTGTATCTGAGGCGATCCCTTTCGTTTCTCCCGATTTCTCGTTTGCCCCCGTAGCGGCGGGTTAACGCGGGGCTGGGGGCGGGGGGCTGGTGGGGCCGGGGTTGCCCAGCCTCCACTGCCCTCCCCGGCCC
>WUAM01000107.1:36983942-37034230 GCA_024336885.1 Actenoides hombroni | reverse complement strand
ACCGGGCGGGAGCGCGGCGAGGAAGGCAGACAGACAGAGACGCTGCCCGCCGCTTGCGAAAGCCTCTCCCTGCCGTTAGTCAGCGCTGGTTTCGCCGCTTCTCCTTCCTCCCGCCCCTTCTGCGCGGAGCTAGGAGCTCACTCCTGTTCCCCTCGGGGCCGGCGGCAGCGCGTCCTCCTTCTCCTCCTCCTCCTTTCCTCCGGGCCCCATGGCTTCGGCCGGCAGCGGCATGGAGGAGGTGCGCGTCTCGGTGCTGACTCCGCTGAAGCTGGTGGGACTGGTGTGCATCTTCCTGGCACTGTGCCTGGACCTGGGAGCCGTGCTGAGCCCCGCCTGGGTGACGGCGGACCACCAGTACTACCTGTCCCTCTGGGAGTCTTGTCGCAAGCCCGGCAACTTGGACAGCTGGCTCTGCGAGTCGACGCTGCACAGCGGTGAGATAAAGCTGCCCCGGGGCCTGCCCTGGCCCCCTCCCGGCTCCGCTCCCCTGCGCCGGCGGCACCCGGACCGCGCAGCAGCTCTCTGCCTGGCCCCTGCCCCATCCCTCCTTCCGCCCTTTCTGCCGTTTCTTCACACCTCTGCCGACTCCCACTCCCTCGGCCGCACCGCAGGCACTGAGTCGTAATTATTCCTGCCCCGTGACCTGGCTGCCCCGCCAGCATCCTCCGAGACGGCTCTCCTTCACCCTTGTCTCCTCCGGGATTGTGTCCCAATGCCTTCTCGGGGCCAGACCCGTCCGGACCAGAGCAGTGACCGGGCCCCTGCCCCGCCATCCCGCGTCGCCTCTCCACCTCGCCCGCTGTTGCCCTTGCTCCCTGCCCGCTCCCCGCTCCGGCTGCCGCTGGGAAAAGCTCCCGACACCATTGTCCTCACTCCCTGCACCCTCCTGTCGCTCCCGAGCCGCTTCGTCCGTCCCCATCCTTCTCAACCTCCTCCCTGTCTCCCCGGTCCCGGCGCTTGCCCTCCCAGGGTTGCACGGCCCCGACTCCGCATCTCCCTGGCCCGTGGGTTGGGGCGGCGGCGGTCTCTGTGAATAGCGTGTGCTGGAGAGGGGAGCACTGAGAGTCCGGGCTCGGCTCTTCCTTCTGCCTGCGAGATGGTTTAGAGTTCAGGAGAGATGTGAGGTTGGCTTCTGTGAGACACAGGGGTGACTGATTTCTTATTTGCCTTGGACTGTGTTTTCACAACGCATCCTGAGTTTGGAGTAGTTGTGATTATTTTTCCGTGTGGCAGTTTTTCTTCATACAGTGAGAAGCTGTTGGGGGTCGAGTATCTTATAATTCAGCCTCCATACCTCGAAGTCACTAGTGTTGGAAAGTTGGGGCTTCCTAAACCAAAACTGGTTGTTATTTTGTCCCGAATGAGGACGCCTGGCCTCTCTCTCTCTTTACATCCCCCGGGTGTGCTTGTGTGTGTCTTTCCCTAGCAGGTAGTGATCTTCCTATCATCTTTCATGCTCCTTTGCCTTCATGCCACAGTCCCTGTTTTGATTTCTTGATGCTCGTTCGTCCCTCGGCTTCCTGGGTCTGTCTTTGGTCATAGACAATTTCTAATTATTTTTTTTTAATGTAATTTCTCTATTTCTTGAAGTACTTAAACAGGTTGTAAATTATGTAAGCAAGCTGCCTGTTGAACATTTTTCAGTAAATTCTTTTGTAGTACTATAACTGTTTTGGTCTTCATGGGTTGTTTTATTTACTCTGTGCATAATAGCAACTTCTGGAGTCTCAATAGAAACGCTGACAAATGAAACCAGGCTCTTCCCCAATCCTGTCCCATTTTCAGCCTCTCCCTGTGCTCCCCACACACACACTTGCATTGCTAAATCATCCATTTGGATCCCTCTGCTCTCGGGTTGGGTAAATCATACAGGGACAAGATGTTTGTTTTGGGAATGAAGGCAAAAGGCTGACTGTATATTCTGGATGTTTTCCTTTTTCCTTGCTTCTCTGAAATCCTTATATGGGTTCTGGGAATTAGCTTGAGCAAAAATTGCTCAGGTTCCTTTGCTGCTGTGCATATTTATTTTTTTTTCTGTCGTCGTGTGGAGTAGTATTTGAGGGTTTGAAAGTTGTCAGGGGTTTTGTTTTAAATCACATAATGCCAAAACGAATTGTAAAGAAATGTCGGTTTCAATCAGTTACTAGGGTATCTAAACAAACTTCGGAGAGCTTTCTTTTCCTTCTCCAGTATTAATGGAAATTTATGTAGGAATGTCAGCTTCTACATGTCTCCTTAGCAACGCGAATCCTTTGCCCCTTCTCCCTGTCTCCTGAAATAGTATCCCCTTGATTGCAGAAAGACTTTTCAGATGGCTTGAATGAGAACCTGCTTCAAATCCCTCCCCCCATCCCCCTCCTCTGCACACATTTTATTGGGCTCCCCCCTCAATCCATCTCCCTGCCACGCATGCGTGTATACACACACGAGGGACATTAAGAAAAGCAGGACAGTTTATGGAACAGCAAGAAAAGACACTAATCTTTCTTGTTGCTTTATTGGTCACCTGTCTGTTTATGGAAACGTGGAAGATGAATGGGTGAGGATGGATAGGAATGAAATGTTGTTTTGTTGGATGCTGTGTGTTGAAAAGCTGTTCTGGTGCTTTCTTCTATCCTGTGCAAAAATTCCTGCCTGTCCAGTTTTATTGAAGTTCCCTGAATGAGCTTTACTAATTTTCCTCAGATGCTTTCCAGTCTAGTGGAGCTGGGTTTCACAAGCTACTGGAGAAGAAGCGAATGATTGTTTTGAGGTGACTGGAATAAACCCTTTACGTTACTCATGTTTGACACACAATGCTGCACTCTGAGGAGACCTGAAATACGAGAAATTGTGCTGTTCTGCCTTTGCTGACTGCTAGTGTGTTACAATTCCCATTAAAGTCAATAGGAAGGCTCCCAGTAACTTCACCAAGTTGGATTGGCTTTGTGTTTGAGACCATTTTGTGTGCTTGCCTTAATATTTTAAGTGCACTTTCCTCCTCCATCGAGAATCTAGAAAGCGGTGTACTTTGAAGATAGTGAGGAGCTCCCACAGAGAGAGCTCCCCACAGGGAAAGCTCTTTTAGCTTGATACTGGTGCAAACAGCTTTGTAGCTAGCTAGCTGTGAAAAGCAGTAGTACACAGGAAAAAAGGCATCTTCACCCATGGTTTTAAGAGATTTACTTCATCATCCCTTGAAGGAGAGCACCTCAAGTGGCACCATCAAGGGCAAGATCATGCTAGAAGCTGTTAAAGCATATTCAAGGTTTAATTAAAAATCTTTGTTGTAATTAGATGTAGGACCCCTGGCTGCTATCAAAAGGGCAATTTGGTAATGGAGAGCAGAAGGAAATGTACAGAGCATGATTACATTCGCTGTTATAGCTGGAAATAATTCCTCAGTTTTCCTTGAGCATTGCTAGTGCTTGAAGTATGTATTCTTGCATGCATTCATGCATTCATTCATTCACTGTTTTGAGGGCTTTTTTTTATAGCTTGCAAGCAATTCTTTGCTCTTACACTGCTTTTAAAGTTGTGTAAGTAATTCACAATATTGATGGCTCAAGTATGTAAAATAATGAGTCAAATTAATATTTAGAAATCTGAAGATTACAAAATATCTCATCTTAATTTTCTTTTCTTTTTTTTTTTTTTTTTTTGAGTCTCTAGAGTCTAAGTAAATCACCTGTTTGGATTTTTTTACTGTAATTGCAGGAGCTAGAGAGTTATTATTGCACATCCCTTGTCTCCCTCTTCCCTTGATGAAATTCTGAAATTCCCACTAATAGCAACTTGAGGAGCTGAAAAGCTAACAAAGTTGCTAGTATGGAAGGCTTCGTGATAAAATCTTGAGATCCAGCAATGCTGATTTACAGTTTCACCAGCTGTCTGGGCATAAAATTAATTTCAATGATCAAAGCTTAACTTGGCTAATGCACAAGTTTTCTTTAAGTCAGCTGTATTTTAAACTCATGTGCTAAAATGAAAAAAACCCAACCTTACAGGGTTTGGAGTGTTCCTTTGGTATCTTTGAACAGAATTTCTTTTTTAGACCTCATTTGAAGTGGATTATGTGTAATTTGTGATGGTTCATTTACAGATTTATTAAGAGTTAAGAGTTATGTATGAATATTTATTCCTATCACAGCATCTGCCTAAAATTAAATGCTGGTGTGTCTGTACCTGTACATTAGTTTTTTTTCTTCCTGCAGAATTAATAGCGGTAAGTTTGGATTTGTGCTATAGATTGTAGCCATTATAGTTCTTTCAATCAAGGCTACACAAATATGTTGTGGAAGATATGAACGGTTACATAGAATCTGATCTGCAGGTAAATATTGTTTATTTTGGCTTTGGTGTGCTGTTCATAGAAAACAATGGCTCCTTTGCAGATTTTCAGTGTATTGTGAAAATAGCATATATGAAAATACGTGTGAATGGTTTCACACCAATTACCTGTATTCATTCTGGTGAATGGAGGTATATGGCTTGTTATTTAACAACCTGTATATTTGTTTATACAATGTTCAGTCATCTTTAAGAATATTATATCCTTCAAGAATTGCTGATGAATATTTGAAAGACAAAACATTCTCAAGGAAGTAAGTGCAACAGGGTCTCTGTACATATTTTAACTGAGTGGTGAACAAACAATAAAGGTAAACTTAATATAAAGCATAGTGCAGTAAAACAACATGAATCTAGTTTTATGCTTCTAATTCTGTTCTAATTTGTTCTTAAAATTTAAAAAAAAAAAGTGCATCAGGGACATCTCATTCAGTAGCACTTGAAGGGGTTTAACCTTAATTATGTATCAGATGGAGATATCTGAATTGACACGGCTCAGTGGTCTTGGATGGTATCTGCTTGTTTTGAATCTAAGGAGTTGTTTCAAGGGGAAATTGCTAGCTCAAAAGCAGCTTCCCCATTAGAAGATCTGGATCATTGCTCAGAGTTGATGTTGACAATATTTGTAAAAAGCTCAGCAAGGCCGATAGTTTGCTGTGAAATAACATAGGAATAACAAATGTAATATTACTAGGTCTGAAGAAAGTGTTTCATACAATGTAAGGAGGAATTAATAAAACATTTCATCTGGTTTTAAAAACTGTAGTCTATCATTTTGCATACTGCTCTTTTTAATAATTGTCCCCAATACTTTCTCTGAAGGTGGATATAAGATCAAAAGCTATACTACTTTAAACTCAGCATCTAAGACCCTGAGCAAGCTGATCTAACTTTGAAGTTGAGTCTGACTTGGAAATAGGCCCTGCTTTCCATGAGGAGCTGGACTAGATGACCTCCAGAGTTTCTTCCAAATGTAAATTATTCTGTGATTCTATTAGGTGACTGATGCTTTGTTTATGCCTGATGTCTACCTGACTCCTTCAATATGTTCAAAATGCCTTGAATTTAACTACCCCTCACAGCAGCCCCAGATAGACTATTTCAAGGTATGCTCCCTCTTTGTCAAATGGACTGGTTGTTTTAGCCGCAGACTTCCCAAGGCAGTCCTCTGTGAGAGCAGTAGATCCAGGACTCCTGTTCAATAATCTGGACCTTTTAGTATGATGTAGGCTATCATCTCAGCCACCCCTCTCCAACCAGCTAAGAGACATGGTTACAGCACATGTGTGTGTAATACAAAAAGTTTGTGCGAGGTTTATCTCATCAGGTTGAGAATGCCATATATCTCATCATTCATAATACTCTTTAAAAAAAAAAAAAAAAGGGGGGAGACTTCTAGCCTTAGCAGGTTATTGTTACTGCTGTTGTTCTTTGCAACTTTAAAATCAGTAACTTATCCTTTTACTTTAAATCTTGTTTATTAAATAAAGAAGTCTTGCACCAGTAAGTTAAAAGATGTTCCTTATGTTAGGGATAATATAAGTGGCTTAAATATTTGATGAGATTTTATATTTAGAGTTGCTTAGAGAGTAACCTTGCCTCTGTTACTGATTTTTGGCCAAGTATGACCACATAAGATTCAAGGTAACAAGCAGGAGGCAGAGTAAAGTCTATCCAGCTGTACTTCTTTGTGTTTTTACTGCTTCCTGTTCTGTAATATAAAGGCCATCATTTTGATGGGAAGTACTCCTTGAGCTATTTTAAATGCTAATTGTTTTTCTCAAGGAACAATGGAATGAATGTTGAAAATTGCAAGAGATTGCCAGTTCACTTGAAGAACACTGGTAACTGTGAGAAGTAATTACTTGCCTGTTCTAATGCAAAACATACTTCTTCAGATTGCTAAAATGTAGTAGTATATATAGAAGAGGTCAGAGAAGGTGAGCTTTTTCTTGAAAAGTTTGTGTAACACATCTCCCACGCTTCTCTCCTAATGACGTAACTCTAAGATTTCCAGGTTTTTTCAAGGCTCTTTGAGTTGTTTTGTGCGTTTTGTTTTTCTATTGAATGGATGAATATCCAATAATTAAAATGGCATAGTAGTGAGCTAATCTCAGAAAAAATGCTGTGTATCCAATGGAAGAAATGCCCGAGTACATGCTGTACTATTCTATGAATGAATTATAGATTACATGAGTTTCTGTTATGCTTGTCTTGAAGTCCTCTGTTGGCAAAAGTGATGTGCAATGCATGTTGCCTTTAAATAATAAAATAAAGAGCTATATAATGGCACCACTTAACTCTCTATTTGAAGATGCACTGCATTTAAAGCATTTTACTCCCTGATTTCAGAAGGCAAGCCATGACTCGGAGCAGCTGTACAAATCACCCCTAAAGTGTGTATATTTGTATAAATAAGGAATGTAAGTTTTAATCTTCAGGAAAGATGTGTCAGTGGACAGATGAGCAAGCACCTGCTATGTTTCAAGTTGCTCATATATCTGTAACCCCTTCCAGGCATTAGACCATCTTGTTGTCTTGCAATATCTATCTCCTTTTTACAACATCAGAGGTGCTTACCATATTTTTATTGGTTTTATTGTTCAGTCTGATCCCCTGTAGAGAGTGGAGATAAAAACTTGTGGTAGTGTTGAAGCACACAGGAAGTTTGAGTCCAGATGTCTCAGGGCCACACATAGTCTGATGAACATGTCAGCCGAAATGGAGATGCCAAGCAGATTAATGCAGTCTGCATTTCATGAAAAACTGCTGTAAAGACCATCCAGAGAAACTGAGATTGTTTCTGCTTTGTGTGCTGTTCATTTCTCTGGGAATCAAACTGTCCCGTACATGGTTAGAAGTCAGGGGAGTTCTGTTTGCCATTGAAAGGTAAGCAGAGTCTGTAAAATGGAGGCCTTATTATTCCCTTGACCTAGCAAGTGCATTCTTCCCAGGCTGAAGATAGTCAGTGGTAGAGCACCTATTGCCTGGAGTATCCTGTTAGTGGGCCGTTACCTTGCCCTGAATGGAGCTGGCCTCTTTCCCTCTGATCACAGCTATCTTGCTGCGGAGAAAAGGAAGGCCATAGGAGAAGAACAAGTATGAGGGATGAAATTCTGTAGGTGACTACTAAGGACTTTCTCTCAAATGTAAGAGACCCTAGAGTCTGGCCTGCCTTACAGTAACACTCAGTATTTTTGTATGTCAGTGGAAAGGTGTGCAAACAGCACCAGAAAGTTGGAATGGACCAGTTAGGTAAGACACATTTAAAAACCAGACTTGGATTTGGATTCCCTCATACTTGTTCACAGACTCTGTAGATCTCATGCTTATCTTTTTCTAGCTTGGGTCTATCAGATGGAAGAGAAAAACAGTTTCAGTCTACCTTAGTGGTTAAGAAATTCTTCTAGGAAGTGGGAGCCGAGGTTCAAGGCTGGGAAACAAAGAACTTGAAGTTTCTGAAGAGTCCTCCAGTCCCTGATATATTGCAGCTAAGGAGGTGCCTGCCTTACCTCCTTCATTAGTCAGCTGCCATCATTAGCCGTTAGCATTTTGCTCTCTGCAAGACACAGGCATACTTGGATTTGCCCCAGTTAGCTGTGTTTTGGACATGTCTCTGTGCTTGTTCCATTTTTCTTTGGCTCTAAATGTCTCTTCCCTCAGCATCAGGAACACTAAATCATCCTATGAGTGTCTTGGACAGTAAATGGAAATGACTGATACCTTTCTTATGTGGAGTCTCTGAGTTATCCTTAGGAGGCACTTTGGATTTTGGCACCCAGCATAAAATGCTGAAATATCTGTTTGGGTGTTGTCAAAATCCTGATGAATTAGAGCTATGAGAAAGTCTCACTCTTAGGCCCACCTGTCTTGTGCAACTTGATTTATGGAGGGCTTTGTTCCATGTCCTGCTATGTGTGGGTGAAGACCTATTTCTTAGTGAATAACTCAGTACATAAATCTCCTGAAGAAGCAGCAGACAACAGTTTTGTGTCTTCCACAAACAGCTTGTTTTTAAGTTACATGACCTCCCACATTTATTTCATGTATTCAGATTCCTGGCTTTTAAAAGAAAGCCTTGGTGTAGAGTGTTTTGAGTTCCATCCTGATGAAATGATGTCTTCAGTCACAGCTGGCTGGTTCTTACAGCTCTGGTAATGGCTTTTAAGTGTCTAAATGACTTGAGGATCCACATGCACAAGTCATTTTCATACTGTAGAAAAGTCTTATTCTCAATCCATAAAATAAAAAGAAAATACAAAACCTGGAGTATGTCTATTCAGCAGCTAACATTAAGAAGCATACTATATAAACTGACAAGGAGTAGAAAATATTTATTGTTCTTTTTGTACAAGGTTCCACTGCAGAAAGCTGTGGCTAGAGCAATTTACTGAAGATCTGGTTTAGATGCTACCAGAAAGAGCTTCTCTCTGCAATGCACAGAAGTGTAAGCTACAGAGTCTCAAAAGACTGTACCTATGGTGCTGGCTGTGCAAGAGCAGAGTATGGACCAAGCAACTTATGGACACTGGGCTTCTCAACTTTGGCCAATATCCCTTTTATTCAGAGCAGAATTAATCTGAGCAGTTCCTTTAAAAATATTTTGGCTCAGGTGAGGTTCCAAAGGATTGACTTCTCCACTGAAAACTTTTATGTGAGAACTTAATGACCACTGCAGTATTTATTTTACCTTGGTATTTCCACTGAATTCAATGGACCTTGGCCTTCCACAGAAGTCTGTGCTGATCACGCTGAAGAAAGAGTAAATCTTACTGATTGTGCAGCAAATGCACTTTTAGATACTAGGTTCTACCTTTGTGGTTTTATGTAATTGCTACACCTTTTAAACTTTTGTTGGCTATTAGATGGGTATGTTGATAAGTGTTTATAAACTTAGAAATAGGTTTGAATATGAAGCAATTAGGAATATCTCTAGCTATCTTATTTTTCTTAGTTGTTATGACATTGAGTGGGTTATATTTAATTCCTTGTGTGGGTACCTCAACTTTCTATGCTTTACTTGACACATTTTTTCAAATTCATTTTTCTTGAATTTAAATGTTATATTATGATTTCTAAGAATATTTATTGGCTGAGGGCAGGTACATGATAAGTGGAAATTTTGTAATGAATCAGAAAAACTTAACCTAAGTGTGTTGTTTCATTTTGTTTCTTAACAAGGTTTTGTTTAGTGCTAGAAGGTTACCTTCGTCATGCAATAGCTGAATGCATTTTCTTACTTCAGTCTCTGTGAAGAGAGGACTTGTTGAAGAAGCATTGTGTAAAAGAAAGGAATACTTGTTTCTTAAAAGATTAATTCAATTCACCTACATTATCTGAAAGACTCCTATACACAGACATTTCACATATTCCACAATATGTTTTTATGTCTACCACTCCTTTTACTGTAGAATACCATGTAGAAAAAATATTTAATTTGGGGGAGACTTGCTGAAAACATGAAATTTATGACAGTGCTAGCCCCTTGTGTTGCTCTTTCTCATGTTAAAAATGACATAGTTATTAAAATAAACATTTCAGAACTTTGAGATGTTTTCTCCTTTTTATGGATTTTCCTGATTTTATCCTAGTACTGAAGTATTATTTTGCCTGAGAAATAGAGCAGTTAGAGCTTCTCAATTAAAAATTAATATATATAGCTTAAAGCCTTAGGTCATTTTGGTTGAGGGAAAGAAGGGAGGAGAGTCACACTTTTCAATGTGCAATTAGCACGGTGCTTCCATATCATTTAGAAACAGCGAGAATTTCCAAAGAGCAAGGAGACCAAGCTGTCCTTACAAAAAGCACTGACTTTTGTATGAGGAATTAACTGAAAAGAAACATTATTATCATGGTTTCAGCATTTGCTTGGGTTATTTTTACCAAAGATGGTAATTTTAATGCATTTTACACCATATATGTTTTGAAAATGTGTTAATTACTTAGGTTCATATTTGTATATATTTCCAACTATCAAAATCCACATCCCTAAAGTAATAGGCAGATAGTTATAATAAAAAAAATACGCAAACCCTATCATCACTGTCAGAACTGCAGTATGTATTTCCCATGGTTATAGATCTTGTGATGCTTCTTGTGTAGTACAAAAACATGTTTAGATTTTCAGATGTGAACATAGTATACATTAAGTGAGGTTTTTCTTAAGAAATCTGTCTCAAGTTACTTAATTGTAAAAGATGTGTTAATTCTGGTTGTTTAGATGGGAGAGGTGGCATTATTCAGTCTAGAGAAGAGAAGGCTCCGGGGAGACCTTATTGTGGCCTTCCAGTATCTTAAGGGGGCCTACAAGAAAGCTGGGAAGGGACATCTTAGGCTGTCAGGCAGTGATAGGACTAAAGGGAATAAATTGAAATTAGAGGTAAGTCAATTCAGGTTAGACATTAGGAAGAAATTCTTCACCATGAGGGTGGTGAGACACTGGAACTGGTTGCCCAGAGAGGTGGTGGAAGCCCCATCCTTGGAAGTTTTTAAGACCAGGTTGGATGGGGTCCCTTCCAACCCCAACAATTCTATGATTCTATGATAATCAAGTGTAATTCTTAACATACTGCTAAAATGGTGAAATACTGAGAAAATATCAAGTTACGCTTTCTGTTGACTCTACAGTTATAAACCAACAAAGCAACTTAATTTGAGCATGACTGAGATGACAGTGCTTTTAAAATTGAAAAGTTTATTAAGATTTGTAGGAGTGCAATTTTTTTAGTTCCTAAGATTTTTCTTAGATAGTGGATGTGTAGTGTAAATGAACTGCAGTGATGTACAGTGAAGAATGCTGATGTGCATTCTTAAAGTGTAACCAAATTGTGTTTTGAATTCAGGAAACTAATTATTATTATTATCTATAAGGTCCCATTTTGTTCACGTTTATGCATGTTTCTATCTCTATGAGAATAAGCAGCCTTACTGAATTGTTGAGGTTCCTAAACTGAGTATAGTAACTTATTTGGATGATAGATGCATGCCTAGAAATATTTTCAATACTGTGAAGTAGGCTTATGATGTTTATGTTCTGTGTACCAGTAACACTATGTAAAAAAAGCAATCTGCTGTTCCTGTTTTGATGTTGTGTGTTATAAATCACTCCTGGGTAGTCTAGGAACACTACACTTTTTTATCGTAGAAAACTGTGTTTGCTGTATGTACTTTTATTGTTGTAGCTATCTAACATACAGGGTGTTCTTCCTTCAGAGGTAGTGATTCAGTTTTCTTTGGATGCTTCTTTTCTTTATACAAAGTCCAGTGGCCTGGATTTTTTTCTCTAAAAGTAATTGTTGTTGAGTGAAAGGCCCACGCAGAAGATTTTACTTCCTTAATCCAACATAACCTTTATATTGTCACCAGATCAAATGGCTTTCAGAGCTGAAAGTTAAGGTTTTTCTGAAATGAGAAGGAGACTTAAACATGTAGTTTCTATGGTAGGCAATATGGGAAAATTCATCTCAGTATTGTTTGTGCACTAATGTCTGACCTTTGTGATGTTCTTTAACCAGAATCCCTCTTGGCTGCAGCTCAAGGCAAAGGCTAGTAACATTGTATGCTCCTCTGAATGGAGGCTGGATCTAAAATAAAGAGGCAATTTCAGACATTGTGGTCCAGAGCACAACATTCAATACCTGATCCTCAGCTAGCAGTGAGGAACATTAAGAGCCTCAGTTTTGTCCTATTGTCAACATCACTGAGTAAGTTCTCTTACTCAGGAAATTAATTTTGTTTAATTAAGTCAGTTCTTTTTTAGTTGTGAGTGTAGGTGTCTTCCAGCACTCATTTGTCCTTTTACCTCCCACATCAGTACTATAGTAAGGTAGTTTGTTTATTTTTTAACCTTTCTAAAATCCATAAATATATCTGTCATGAAAGTTGTACTATATTTTAACCCCATGCTTAGATCTTCTTTGACTTAGTCATTTTCACTTGTTTGGTGGTCTTGCCAATGTGGTTTTGGAAAGCAATAGGATACTCAACTTTATTTTTTTTTCCATTTAGTTGTTACTTTAAGGTTGTGCACCTTTCATTTGTATTAGGTTTTGACATCTTATCAACATGAAGATAACATTTAATATTTTATTATTTCTCGTGGCTTTCAGAAATCTCAGTTTTTGAGATTTCCCACTTGGCACTTTGTTTTATTTCATCAATTTTGTATGGCTTTTAACTTTGGGGCAATATGAATTTATGTGTCTAGTTTTTCTATCTGTGCAATTTTCTAGTGCAAGGATTCCTTTCATGTTCTTCCAAAGTGGTCCATTCTGTTCATTTATTTCTGTATTTTATACCTGTAATGCACTCTTATATTGGAAGAGCGGTTTCTAACTCATCAGTACACTAACCACTTGGTGGTCTGAAGGATCATGTCAACATTAAAAGCCATTCTTCATAACATTCTCATCCATAACTAAAATCATATTTCCATCCCAATAGTAGTAAAGCAGTGGGCCACACAGCAAACTGATGTAAGAGATTGCATATTGACAGTAGGACAATGAGAGATTGTTCCCAGGCTTGGATTTTAGTCTGGTAAGAAAACAAGGAGTAATAGTGTGGAAGGTTGAGTGCTTAGTAATTAAAGTATTAGTAAACAACATGTCTGGATTTCTAAGAAGAATGAAAATATACGTGCATACTTGCACAAACATGCCTTTAAAATAACTTCCTTTTTTAGCAATGCTTTTATAGCTTTTCTGTTCACTTTCTTCTGTTAACCTCCTTCATCCTTTTTCATATGATATATGAAGGCTTTTTGGTGATAATAACTGACAGCCTTCCATTCCCAAACCCCACATCTGCACTGTTGGTATCTTCAGCAGAATAAACCCCTCTTGAAACTGGATGTGCTGTATTTTAAAATACTACTTTTGCTCTTTTCAAAAGAAGAATATGGATTTTTGTTGTTGTTCTTATTTTAGTAACCCTAAGATCTCTATATTTATTTTGGAAATAATCTTGTTTTCTTTGAACTATGTAATGTATTTAAGCATATTATTCTGAATATTGTTTAAGTGCTAGTATTTTCCAAGTAATGAGAGATGCATTGGATACATAGATCCTTTTTCCATAAGTTGATTTTTCATCATGTTCCTTGAACTCCTAAATAGTGGTGGTAAACAGTAAGTGGTGATCTCATTCTTTTTCTTGATGTCCGCTATTGGAGACAGATGAGGTCTTATATACTCGTTTGCAAAGAGAGACAGCACAAAGACTGTGCTTTTCTAAAACCTTATAGAAGCTCTTGTTAAAACTTGGATGTTGTATAGACCCATGATGGCCATCAGCTTGAAAATGGATTTTGTTTTATGTGATTTAAGTCTGCAAGGAAGTTGTTCATCACTGCATACGTTATGTATGAAAAAAATTAGAAAATACACTGGGCCATATCCAGAAGTTGCTTTCAGGGGAAGAAAGAAAACTTGAAACTTAACTGATGTTTTAAAATGGTCTTCAGATTTGACTTTGTCTGCATCTAATGATCGTTACTGCCTTTATAAGGGTTTGAATTCCACCTTTTTTTGTGCGTGTTGAATATTTTTTTTTTATTATTATTATTAATTGAACATCTCCTTCCTTTATCTTAGTTTAGTTATTCATATTATGTGGCCTTGGTACTTCAAAGTGACAGATGTATATGATAAACCTCCAAGCATTTTTCTTCCTATGTCATCCTAATCAGCTCAAGTAGAGTCTGACTTTCTTCTGTGAGAAAATTACAACAGACTTGGGCTCATCTAACACACATTAGCTAATTCTGACCTAGCCTTAGTTTCTCATTCTAAATTGGACAAAATACAGGGGACCAAATTATTCAGACTTACTCTAGCCAAAATCCCAATGAGGCCAACTAAGCCTTGAAGAAGTGTGGGAGGTTGTGGTACTTCGCTTCTGAGTTGCATCTGTGGTATAAACGTGTTTTGCTAATTAGGAGAAAAGAAATCTAAAGCACAGTTGAACATATATTCAGCAACGTGTATTTACCTGAGCCTTGATGCAGCCTCCATTCTGAGCCTCTTCCCCATGTTCTGTTCTTTCTGTCAGGCCTATAAGCTTGTTTTACTGAAATTGTTTTATTAATTTTTTTCCCCTTTGTTTCCCCCTCACCTAGATTGGCAGATAGCTACTCTTGCTTTGCTATTGGGTGGTGCTGCCATTATTCTCATAGCTTTCCTGGTTGGGTTGATCTCCATCTGCGTGGGATCTCGGAGGCGGTTCTACAGACCAGTTGCAGTCATGCTCTTTGCTGCAGGTGAGCAGATTACCAACACCATTATGAAAATTTCATGAGAGCACCTTCACTTTTATGAAGGAAGACATGCGTTGTTCTGCATACTAATTCAGAAGCATTTGGTCTACTCCTGTGTTAATTCTGTTTTTCAGGCTACTAGTTTTGCATGGCATTAATCATTTTTGCAGTCACAATATTATTAGTTCCTAAACAATTATTTATTTGCATTATATTTCTTGTTTTGTGAAGTACATGCAGCAGGGGAAACAACAGTAGATAAATCTCAAAGTACCATTTTTAACCTCTGACTTCATGCTGCTTGATGTGCCCATTTTTATTCTTCATGCAAAGCTATTTCTGCTGGTTTTATGTACTTCCTTTTACAATTTTAAAACAGGAAAATGAATGCCCGAATGTGAACCCTTGAAGACCTATATGTAAAAATAAATAGGATTATGTTGCAAGGTGTTTATATATGCCCCTGTGCCATGAGGAATTAATTTCATTGTGTCAACTTGCTTACTTGGTTATTAATTTAACAAGCTGTCACTGTGGTGACCCCGTTTGGTTCTAAAAACATGAAAACAGAATAGTTTATATAACCTATCACAAAATCTTAAGGGAGACCTATGAATCTGAATTGTCTGTAAAACTTGTCCAGTGAGGTATAATATAAAATCATCTCCTTTTGTACATTCCAGTGTTTTGAGGCTTAGTCAGCATGGATATTTCTGTTTCTTCTGAGATTCACCAAGCATGGTTTGCCTTCATCCTGTCACTCATACCTACATTGGAGCCAGCAGCTTAAGCCCCTTCTGATAGCCCATAATGAAGAGGATGACAGAACCTAGGATTTGGGATGTATTTAAAAAAAGCCACTTACAAGGATATGAAAAGATAAGGGCACAGAATTTGCAGGATATTCAGGAATTAAACAGAGCTGCGGGGAAGGCTCCTGCTGCCCCCTGCTGTTAGCGTTACTTTGATTGAGATGCAGCCCTTCAAGAAGCACTTTTATTTGCTCAAGAGATTGTTAGGTTATATTTTGTTTGCTTTTAGGAAATGAATACAACCTAGGATTAGATTTCTTGAGTGGAAATCTTATCTTTTTGTTCTATATGTCACATTGCTTACTTGGTTGGATGAATAAAGGTCTTGGTGCCATTATTTTAAAATTTAGTATTAATTTTGAGATTATAAAGCATGATGGACAGTTAACTTTCAGGAAATGGGATTGTTGAATTTCTGTAGTGGTTTTTTATTTGGCTTTTGACTTAATTTCTGATAACATCGTGTTGTAACTTAGTAATTATTCAGCCATGCACTGTCTGTCTTGCCATATTGCTGTATTAGTATATAGTTAAGTTTGTACTATAAGAAGAAAAAACTTTCCCCAAGAAAAACTGTTCTCAAATCCTGCTGTTTGGCTTAAAACTTAATCTATTTCCCTACACATAAAATTAATTCTAGTCTTTACTACAAAAGGTTGGGTGTGGGGGTGGTTTAATGCTTGCCTGCATTAAAAAGGAAAATATGTTTATTATGGAAAGAATTCCCTACTGAAGAGGGGAAAGTTAAGATTGCAATGCAGTGGAGTTTGTGCCTTATGTAACTGTCCATGGATTCAAACCTTTACCTGTGGATTTCACAGATCTTTGAGGATAAACCCTGCCTGAACCTGTGAATCTGCTGACAAGACTAACATTCTTTGACTCTGATTAGGAGTCTACCAGCAGCCTCTGGAAGAAGGGCACAGGATGAATTGTCCAGAGAGTTTTAATGATCTGTGTAGGTGTTGGGTAGAAAACGTCACTGTGTGGGAGAAATTAAAAGGAAAGCTGTGTGTAAAGGGGAGAGAAACAGGAATACCTCAGGTAATGGAAGAAAGTGGATCATACAGAGAGGCAGTTACAGCACATTCTTGTGTGAAGCCACTTTGGCTCATACAGCTTTTACCAGCATTTTTGGCCTAGTAGAGGTCACTAGCTCACATATTTGCTGTGGTGTCTTAGTGTTCATGAAACAAACTGGACCTTAAATTTGCATCCTCAAAGTACAAGCTCACAAACTTGTCAGTGGAGGAGTCTCATGGTATGGTTACCATATAACTGAGTGCTAAATGAGTCTTAATTTAGGGGTAGGAAGAGAAAGTATAATTGTTGAAAGTCTGTAAAAGCAAACAAAAAAAAATGTAATTAGAAAGATGTTTGCCTTCTGGACTGTGTTTTTACAATTTTAACAATGTTTGGAAGAATGACCTGTTGAGGTTAGTAAGCTTTTAACATTTTTCACAGGTTGCTTTTACACATAATCTAGGGAAACCGTGGCTAAGGCCAAGTATAATAAGTGAGAGAATGAAAAATAAGACAGCAGATAATATTTGAAGATTACTTAGAGGATGTATCTTTCTGTTCGGACAGTCAGAGTGTAGTCTGGCTGGATTGCATCCCAAGTTCCATGTTATTAGCTACTTTCATAATGATATGGAAGACAGAATAAAAGTCTACTTGTCAAATTTTGCACTGAACCTAGAAAAAAATTGTAGATACATTGGAGGACAAAATCTGATTTTGAGAAATTGGTAGACTGGTTTGAAAAAGTAGGGTTGACTTCAGTAGGTACTACAAATTGCTAGAGGGTGGAAAAAGGAGTCATAGCATCAAAGAAATACTCATAGGAAAGATACTATATAGAACACGTAGTCCAAATTTCTTGTTGAGGCAGGACAGTTGCTAACACTAAGTCAATCAGCTGCAGCTTTTTCTGTACCAGTCTTGAAGAACTCTGAGAATGAAGATTCCTCAACCTCTCCTGAGAATGTTGTCCTGGTACCATAGTGCCCTCTTTATGATATTTTTTCTTTCCTAATGTCCATTCTGAATCTTTGAAACTGAGATGTGTGTCCATTGCCATTATCTTTGATTGCCTGGCACTATAAAGAGGTCTTGGTTTTTTATCATCACTGCAGCTACATTTTCAAGTAACTGTAGTCTGGTTTGGAATTATTCTTTATCTGCCTCTTCATGAGTCTAAATAAACCTAGCTCCCTCATCCTCCTCTTAAAGCTGATTTGCTCCAGGATTCTGATTATCTTGGTAGCCCCTGGTGAATCCATGTTCACTACTGATTGCCTCTTTGTTCTGCATGTGCATGGAGGTGAACTCCAAGAGGATGTACTCCATATTGTTTCCAGGGGTAAAGTTGAGGCTGACCAGCCTATAGTTTTGTGAATTTTTTATTTCTAGCATTTTTAAAGATGTAAACAACATTAGCCTTTTCCCAGTTATCTGAATATCTCCTGTCACTGTGATTTTTTTTTTTCGTAGATGATAGACAGCTAGTGATCACGTTGGCCAATTCTCTTATCACCAGTCAGTCCCATCTGTTCCCATAGATATGGATGCAACTCTAAGTCATTCCTGACTTGTTCCTGCACTGCTGTCACCCTCCCAAACCATGTCACTTAGAGGTTGTGAAGAAGGCATCATGGTGCATCACCTGACACTGGATGGGCTTTCCTGTCCATCATCATATAAATGTTTCCTGAACTTTGTTATGCAACTAACACACCAGTGGAAATTCTTTATTACCCATTTTGCCATTTCCTAGCTTAATGTTGGTCTTTAGCTGGGCTTCAGCCTTCCTGATTTTGTATCTAAATATCAAAACAGTGCTTTTATACTTATGTCATTGTCTGTCCTTGTTTCCTGCCCCTTTCTTGCACATTCATAAAGAAACTCCCTGTTTGGGCAGCTGGGCCTCCTGCTGAAATTCCTGGTCTTCCTGTGTAACAGGGTGGCCTGTTCTTGAGCTAGTGATATCTTAAAAATCAGAATGGACCCCCTTTCTCTTCATGCTGCTTACCAGTTAATTGCACAGGTTCTGTTAAGTACAAACAACTTCATAGAGAGCAGTTGCATATATGTTAATCTTTGAAATTGCAACACCCACTGGTTATTAAGTGCTTTACTCATGTGAATGAGGAGAAGGAATGATGTAGAGAACAGAAATACAGAATTTACTAGCCAGCACCACCAAATTCATAAATATAGACAGATCAGAAGGCCACACCATAAGGGGGTTTTGACAGCAAAACTGTTATAGTAAAATATTTGAACAAGAAAAAAAAAGATGACTGAAATTATATTTTCATAGCTTTAAAGCATTTGTTATGATTTTTGTGTTTATTATGGTGAGTACATATAATTTAATATATTTCATGTAATCGGAATAAAACATGTATTACCATTCCTGTGCAATTGTCTTGCAAGCATCATAATGCTAGTCATGAAAATGGGCCTAAACTTGAAATGAATTGTATATTTTGAGATGACTAGTCTTTTTTTAGTAGCATAGAAGTGGATTTTTTTAACATTTCTTTAGCAGCCTTTTTTATTATGGGAAAAGACGAGCGCTTCTGAAGACAGGTAGTAGGCACACTTCCCATAGGCAGGGGAACATAACGTAGAGTTTCTTTTAATTCATCGGAAGCAGATGAGTAGTTGCAAGCATTGCTTTTAACATCTTTTTGGGTCATACTTGTCATTTTTCATAACTTTGCTAATTGTTGTTTCTAGTCTATATGGAGCCCTTCCCACTCTACAGGGAGAAACAATGACAGGAGGCAAAAATAGTGCAAAGTGATAACAGTGTTATGCAGTGTGGCTTTTTCCACTGGCCAGTTGCTGCTGGCACTTCCTTGAAGTTTTACCATAGCGCAGCTGGACCAGTAGTAGTAAAAGCAGGAACCCTTATTAGAAAAATGTCTAAAATGCCTATTGTGGGTGTTGCTGCTTTACAACATGTTCATCTTCCAAAAGAATCACTTTTTTGTTTTGTTTTGACAAGTCCAGTCCATAGATTAAAATTTATCATACTTTGTATGTTAGATTGAGGGAACATGGAGAGCTTCCTAGGCTGGCACTTGACACACATTCACACAGCAGTTTCTGTGTTGACTCAGCAGAGATGCTTCATCTGGCAGTTCAGGAAGCCACTAAATAATTTGCTTATTTCCATTAATCTTAGGAAATCCTTTTTTACTTTGAATGGTCTTAAAGATGTGTCTGAAAGTTCAGGTGGTTTGGGGTATAACAAAGCTCTAATTTAATAGAATTAGAATACATAACCTTTTCATAAGAGTGGGTGCTTCCCCTGGTGTACCCTGTCAAAATTTCTTCAGTGTTGTGCTGTGTTTTGTGAGCTGGCAGACAAAAAATATATTAAAACAGAATAATACAGAGTAACACTTCAATAACTTTAGGATTAAAAAAAAATCCTGAGGATTTTCATATCCACATCAGAATATTCACTATCCTATCATTATTCAGATTCTCAGTCTGAAGTCAGAGTCCATAAACTAGTCTGCAGGGTAAGTGGAAGGGGCGGGAAGAAGAAATTTCCAATGAGTGCTTTGTTCACTACACCCTCAGTGGTAAAACTTCACATGGGAAATCATCTCCCCATACCAGTCCCATTCAGAGGACAGGGAAACATTAGGCTCCAGGACTAATGAAAGGTGCCAGTTTGACAGCACTAAAGAGTAGATGTGGGAATGAAAAGGCAAATGACAGATTTTAAGTGTGCGAATGGTTCAAGCAGGAGGAGAATATAATTAAAGTTGTTATATTTTTCTGTAATTTCCGAGTGTTATTTCAAAAGGGCTTCTGTAACCTAAAGTAGTCTTCCTATTACCCACTCGCATTTTGTGTCAGTGCAGGCTTTGCAACAGATCTTGTAACATTCATTCATCATACAATACCTAATAAACTGTAAAAAAATGACCCAGTCAATGTTAAAAAAAGTAATTACTGTGACATTACATTCCATACCATTGAACTTTAATCAGAGTATGTCTCAGGCCTTCAAATACTTAAGTTCACACCTCACTGTGTGGATGTGCCCACCCTTCCTGGATTCAGGGGGCTGGGGTTGTTTACAGAGGCAGTCATGTGCTGAAGTCTTTAAAAATTATGAGGAAATGTTGTGATAAGGCTATATCATATATTTGAGGGGCAGAAGGGGTGTTTGTACATTCCCATGTCTTTTGTGGGTTGCAGAACTAGAGGCTTGAAGAATCACTAACATCATACAGCCTGTTCTTGTCTTCAAGTGTAATTTTCACCTGCTTACCTTGGAAACTGATGACCTAATTTTCTGTTAACAGTGTGCTTGCATTTGAAAAAGAATGGATGTTGATGAAACAGAAATCTCATAAAAATCTGGGTTCTTCATGTGTGTATTTTCCTTTACAGGTTACTCTATGTAGTTTTGGGAGTTTGCTTATTTTATGTAGCACAATAATTTAACAGGTTTGCTGAATTCTACTGTAAGCCTCTGGATCAAGCTGCAGGAAATCTGGCTTTCTTGGAAACACAGATGTAGAAAGTAATGATTTTTTTTAAGGCTTTTACTGCCTTGGATTTGATCTGTTTTATTAGCTTTCTTTTTCACCATCAACCATTTCTGACCCACCCCCTAAATTTGTAATTCAAGGCAATGTTTTGTCAGATGGAAGTTTAGTGACTGATCAAACTTTATAGATTCCTTGGTATTCTGTGTAACAATATCATTAATTCTGATTACAGTACACAGTAATGCATATGAAATAAGCAATTCAGTGAGTCTCTACTGAACATAAATATTATCACCTACTACAATGAATTATTCCTAGGCTAAGTAAATGATTTGATTCTGAGCTATATTTCTTACTATTCATTTATTCTTGCTTCTCATTTTGACTTATTTATAACAGCTATAGAACAAGTGATCTTAGTTTATTATGGAAGGAATAATGACAGCAAACTAAAATACAAAGGAGAGAGAGAAAAGAATTGGGGAAAAGATTGCTTTCACTGTTTATTTTGTGGGTATCTGAAGGATCATCGTTATACCATAACAATAACATTTGTTTAACGAGGGAATATGGAAGAACCGCTCTGTTCTCTGTTAATGAAAAGAAGGTGATATTTTTTTCAAAAAGAGTAGTACTTAGAAGCTAAAAATGCACCAAGACCATTTTAAAATGCACCAAGCATTTTAAGTGTGAATTTCAGTTATGCTTTGTTTTCATTTTTTTATGGAAATGAATTAAGGCTTCTTCTGACATTTGGGTTTGTTTCTTTTTTTTTCCTCTTGCAGTTGTCCTTCAGGTGTGCAGCTTAGTCCTTTACCCAATCAAGTTCATCGAAACGGTCAGCTTGAAAATATACCATGAGTTCAACTGGGGCTATGGCTTGGCTTGGGGTGCAACTATATTTTCGTTCGGGGGTGCCATTCTTTATTGCCTGAACCCTAAGAACTATGAAGACTATTACTAGAATCATTTAATGAAATGAAAAATGACAAAAGGATTACCCCATCTTTTTTAACTCACAGTTTTTTTAGAACACTTGTGGAGCACCAAACAGTCTGCTCTGTTGATAAAATAGCCTTTGCCTTTTGGGTGTGAACACTATAACCAGCTTTTACAACCATTTAAAAGAACTGCAAACAGTAGGATTGCTGATCTTACATAGGCAGATGCTGCAAGCTGCTGATACATAAGCTTCATTTTTTCTGACAACAAGCAAAAGGATCTACATGACAGCAATCATTGTGAGAAAACTAGCTGGAACAAGAATGCAATGCCAGCATCTGCTATTGCCTTCAGGGGAGCAGCTGGCATAGGCTCCATTTAGAAGCTTCCCTGTATCTTAGAGGATTCAGATGTCTGATAAGCAGGCAATGGCATCTTGCACAATAAGCTGTGTTGGCCCCTTGTTACTTGCTCAAAAAAGCTCTTAAGGAATTAGTTGCAAGTGACTGTATTGAGGGCAGTGAATGTAACTGGTTAATGACTTGTCTAATATCTGCATTCAACAGTCTTCTGGGAGAGTAATTAAGAAACCCAAACAAACAAACAAACAAAACCCCACCAACCACACAGGATTTCATGAATTGGTAATCGTCATCACCATGCCAGCTGTAGCAGATTGTTGAAGGAAGTCCAAACCTGGAGATGCCTGCTTCTGACTGTGTAGTTGGAAGTTGTCTCAGCTGTGAGTGTATTGCTGGGAGGGTGGAGAAAAAGGGGAGTAGAAAAAGACCTCATCTGTCTCAGAGGCATCTAAAATGTATGAATGAACTGCTGTTATCCTAAGTACTTGTTTAAATTGCAAACGTCGTCATGAAAAAAATGCATATGGAACAATCTCAGTTATATTTTTGAAAGGTATTTGTTAGTATAAATGAATATATATAGTACAAATATAAATGCTGAGGGAGAGAGACGATTCCTCTTAAAATAGTAATATGAACTGTGGTGCAGTGGTTAAAATACTAACTTTGTACACATTCTTGAAAGTCTTGGATTGGTACCCCCAATATTGGTTGGTGTTACAAAATAAACATAAAATGGTTTGTCTTCTATATATGCCCTTGTACAGACTCTGTGTTACGGGAAATGCTTAAAAGTTCACATCAAGTTAAGGAAGAACTGGACAAAACAACTACTTGCTATTCCATTTGTAATCAAGTACTTACTAAAAGTTATTTTCTGAGGCTGTTGCAAAGAAAAAACTGCCATTTAAAAAAAAATCTAGTTAGGTTGTGAGTGTCTCTGATCATCAAGAATACAACTGAGACCCCATTGTGTCCATATTAAAACATGAGCACTTCAGGAGGTAATCTCTTGTTTTTAAAAGCTGAGTTTATCGCAGACTGGCTGATGATCATGTACATCTAATTTCTCCTTGCTTAGTATGTTTCCCGCTTAAAACAGCCAGAGCCTGTACTCATGAAATGAAACCCAAGATATAATAAGCAGTTTCACATGAATTTAATCTGCATCACTTTTATTTTTATTTACGATTTACTTATTTGGATATTTTCAATTAATTATTAACATATTTTTATACAATTCTAATCTTTAGAAATAACTATTTTTTTTAATGGAGAAATTTAAAATATATTCTATGTAGACCTCTGCAAAAGTAGATATGCTGGGGTTACACATCCATCTCTACACAAATGATTTTGCTGGTTCCACAGAAGAGACTGATGAATTACTTGATGTTAAGACCGTATCTACAGTGTTAATGCTGGTGCTACTGTTTGCAGGTCATGGAGGTTCTGCAGTGACCATGGGACCACAGGGCTGACTTTAGGATGTTGTTGTGAAAGTATTGCTGATGTACAGAGTGGTCTATAAAACTCCAGGGCTCTCTGGAATTAAATCTTTACTACCATTGCAGACTTGCATACCAGCACTCTTTCCAGGACCAGTGGTGATTAATTAGATTAGATGGAGCAAAATGATAGCTTGACTCAGAAGGGATTGTATGGCAATGCCTGGAGAACAAAAAGGATGGGGGGAAAAATTATGTCCACTTGTTTCACAGGCACCAGAGAGTGTTTGTAACTCTGTTTTTTCCCTGAGACTGACTTAAGGCAGATATTCAGTATGTAGCTAACTTTGTATGTTTGTGAACAGCTGTGTAGTTCTGCTTTCATTTAGCAGCATGGAGAACACTATAGTTTGGCATGGGAATTAGGTTAAAGTAGTGAAGCCCGCTGTGAGAAGATGCCTGTACCTTTCTAGGAGGTAAGTGTTTTGGTGCTGATATTGCATGGCACTTCACCTATGCTGACAAGAAGGTACAGTGCTGAACCCTTATTGTTCCCACTAAATTATCAAATCAATTTTCTTTATGTAGAATTTGAGCAAAAAGAACTGTCAGGCCTAAGGTGTACGCAAATTAATGGCATGTGCTCTCAAAGTCACCTGGCTGTGTTAATATCAAAGGTGTCAGGCCAAAAAATTATAGGTGTGAATGTCTAAAGGCAAGGTTCTTCATTCATGTTTGAGTAAGAGATCTGATTTTCAGTCTCAACACCTGCTTTTCCTCTTGAAGGTAATGCAATCTATTAGGACCCACCTCAAACTCCTCAGGTCCTTTGCATTTGGGCATCTAGTATATGGATTTAGGTACTTACCTTTAGCTTATGTTGCTATTGCCATTTCTTTTTTCCCTCCATACCATTGCCAGTTTTGGCAAGCATTCTGTTTCTTGGCACTGAACTAAAAGAAAATACATTATGCTGATTTATTTTCATTTTCTAGCCACAGAAAAGATACATATCTGTGTCTTGAGTGTACATACAACAAATTAATCATTTTGTATGTTGTGCTTGTCATGCCACCGTTATTTCAGTTACATGGCTTTATTTCACTGACAGGATAATCCTCTAACACAACAAATCCATTGTTTTTTCTTCCAAATACATATGAATAAATATATATATAAAATTTGCAAGCAGGGCTAGTTATTTGTATTTTTTAAGCTTAAAGTATACCGTCCGGTGCTGACAAGTACCTAGCACCTCTTCTGGATTTCTTGCACAACTCTGTTTAGCTTTTGTAAATTTTAAAAACAGATATAGAGAGACCTATGTGTTTGAAATATAAATGATATATATGGATTAGCATGTAACTGTATATTATTAAACATGCAATGAACTGACTGGTAAGTGAAGTCTAATCTTATGGCTAGCAATGTAATTTATTCAGACTGTATTTTTGTACAGCGCAGTGCACACTAACCTATTGCCTCTGTGTCCTCTATAATGCCTAAAACTGTGCCTAGAAATTTTATTTCTGTCTTTAAAGGAAAAAAAAAAAAAAGACAACTAAATGCTTCATGTTGTTGATGGTATTGTTTTTTCTGATGTTGTTCTTTATTTATTTTTGAGAGGTGTATGGTATGTTTATTAAATGAATCCATCAAAGTATGGTTCATTTTAAATGGTTATTGTTAGCAGGGAAAGACGTGGGTTTTTATCAAAACTTTTAAGTTTGCAGTTTTAATACCATTTCTGCATTTCACAATTTTTGTAGCCTACATAAAGTTTTATGTGGAAAAAGTAACTGAAATAAAACAATTGTTACACTAACAAAATGTGCCTGTTTTGCTCTGAGTGGTATATGTACACACTTGAAATTTTGTGGTTTTCTTTGGGCACTCTGAGAAGGAACAGTCTGCTTAGGCTAATGAATATGTCTAGTATTCATTTACCATACTAAAGGAGACTTACCAAAATACACAGGGAGAGAGATGCAGGATCATGCCAGTAGAACGCCTCCATCTCACCTGGCCATAGAAGAAGCAGCACAGGGAAGGTGTCTGGGTGTTGCAGAGTCCATACTGCCTTTATAAAGTTGCAAGTATTGTAACATCAGAAAACAAAGTTGCTTTAAATGTGGTAAACAACAAGGCCATACATTGAAATGGGAATCTCTACTGAGTGGCTTGTTCCAGTGGGGGAATTTATTAATTATATATAGATTTTTCTTTTTTTCACATTTCCAACAGCTAATACTACTTTTTTTTCCCATTTTAATTCTGAAAGCTGGAATAGTTTTCACTCTGAAAAGACAAACTGTTTTTGAACATCAAGCCTGATGTTGCAAAAATGGAAATGCATGTTTAAAACAATAAAGACACTATAATGTGTTATTTCTACAGTTTGGTAACTTACTGTCATCCTCTGCATCACTGGGTACCTCTCATGTGAGCAGGCAGCAGCATGAAGAAGAGGCTACCAGCAGAAAGCAATAGGACAATGAAGCCTTTGCCTTCTGTGGACTGTTGCAGTGAGCAAGTACAGGCAGGAGGGTGGGATGCATGGAGTGGAAATCAGGTCATGGAAAAGGAATTCAGAGCAGTGAGTGACTATGGTGGGGGTGGGGAAGAACAGGGGTATATGAACATTTATTATCTTTTGAAATGCAAGTGCAATGAGGGAGGAAGTTCATAGTAAATTATGAATCCACAGCCACTGGTGAGTCAGAGAGCAGGTCAGAGGTGGTGAAAGACATACTTCTTGAAATCTGCATTAAAAGTCTGGTTGTACTGGGTGTGGCTTTAGGGGGCATATTCCCCAAGGGTTTGACTTGGGTTTAATGTCCAAATTTTAGATCATCTGTGTGTCTATGTGTTGGTACAAGGTCAGAGGAAGATGAGCTCACTGGCTTACCAGAAGAAATTAGCATAGGGTGAGTGTGCCTTACTCGAATCTCATCTATTCAAAAATGCTGAATGATAGGAGCACCGGCCTGGTATGACCTGGCATGCCCTTGGTGTACCAAAGATGTCCCAGCAGACGTGACAATCTTGAGTGACATCTCACAATGTGTTTGGTATCCACCATAAAAGTAGGCCTGCACTCTGCTGCTGAACCAGATGAAGTGTAGCTTGTTTTAAAGTATGCTGTGAGCAAGACAAAATATGTGGAAGATGGTGTACAAGCCCAGGTTTATTCCTACCAAAATGCAGTTTGAATATGAGCAAGTCACAAAGGACTTGGTGGAAACAAATCTCTGAAGTCTGCAAATGATGCTGAAAACTCCAGAGTACAAACTCGGGCAAACATAGCCAAAGCAAAACTCTTTGTGACTTTACAAAATGTTCTTTTAAGTTGATATTTTGGTACTTTGTCTGTGGCCAGGGAGTTATAATGCTTGCTTGTTTCTATACCTAGAAGGCATACTTCCCAAGTCAATGTTTTTGTGTTAAAGGTATAGATGCAGTGGGATTTTGGGACATACAGAAGATTTTTCTGCTTAGTGACTTTCTGACACACTATTGATGGAAAGCAGTACTCCTAGGCTTTTCCAACAGGCAATACCTTTGAAGAGGACTTTTAATCTTCCAAGTATCAAAAAAAGCTTAGTGTTTGTCTGGAATTTGATGCAACAAGGCATTGCAACCTACAGGAAGGCTGAGTTTTGTGATTTTTCTTTTGTGGCTCTAATAGACCAAATTTTTTGATTTCTGAGGAGAAACACCGGATGCAGGCAACCATGTGGAAAACAGTAGTTCAGGATCTCATTAAGAACATAGTTTGTACATAGTTTCCCCACAATAAACCAAATGGGTCTGCAATGCAGTAGGCTGTTGCATACTCTTAAAGAGACTGGTTTGATTGGTATATATAAACTCATAGTTACTATGAGGAATGTATGAATTCTTAGTGAGTGAAATACAGGTATTAACTAAGTTTTGAATTGTGATACAAAATCACAAAAGGTATATTCAACAATATCTGCTCTTGTTTATTTTACTTCTCCTGCTTTTCTTTCTTGGTTTATTTTCTTTTGCTTTTTTTAGACCCATAATATCATACTGTTGAACTATAAGATTTGATACATAAATGAATGAGTATGTTTGGTCTGCCACTGCAAGAGAACATCTAAATGCACACAGCTAGACAGCAAGTGTTCATGGCAGACAGGAGTCAGGGCCATGTTATTGCTGATGATAGATTCACCCTGGTGGAAGCAGCATATCCTAGCACAGATGAATGGTGACTTCTGTGTTTCAGGAACAGTATTGGAGTTGAGTTTAGTTCTTGACTGCATTGCAGATCCTCTTACTTGCAGCCTCCTCCCCCTCACTTATGAAAGAGAAAGTAATAATTTGTCACCTTTCTGTCAAAGATGCTGAAGAGTGATATGGCTGAAACACCTGAAGCGTGAGTATTGGGACAGACAGCAGAACAGTTTTGTGTATCTAAATGTGGTTACTGTAGTGGTACTATGTCTGTTATACCACACTGAAGAGGTTGTACAACAGGACAGCAGGGAGAGGAGTTCTCTGTTTACCTTTTGCACTCTGGATGGGATCTAATCTTCTTCTGAAGGTAAACTGCCCTTCCCAGGGGACAACCAGGCATGCTTCATGTGGTTAAGGTTTTGGAGTTCAGGATAAAACAAAGAGAGAGCTAGAGCACAAGTGAGCAGAAAACAGGGAGCCCATTGTCCCATGTGAAGGTGAGAAGATGCCTGGGAGAAGAAAGCTACCTTCCTGCCTGCAGAAGAAACAGACCCAGAGCCAGGCTTCAAGTGTGATAAATACTAGAAGACTCCCAAAAGATCTGTAGAGTTAGTTTTAGTTCCCTGAGAGGTGCCGGATTGCAAAGCAGGTTTGGGGGCTTTTGTCAGTGCAAACCCTGAACACATTCCTACTGAATGTAAGCTTCCTGTGATGCTTTTGCCCTTGTAGGTGCCTTTGGTCACTACGTACCTTCTGAGCATCTCTGTGTAATGTACTGTGCACCATAACTTAAACCCTATCCTGAAGGGAGATGTGGTCCACTGTGCAATGAAACCTAAGCTGGGCAGGACATGGTCCTCAGTCCTGCCACAGTTCAAGATCGATGCAGACAGCTGTGTCTCTTGGTGAATATGAAACTAGCTGTAACTGAGATAAATCAGAATGGTACAGCAGGGTTCAAAAGCATTTCTTCAGTAGCAGACAAGCCTTGATATATAACAATGATGAATGGATTCATAAATGCCTTCCTAAATAAGAAGAATATTTTCTGAGTGACTCAGAGATGCCGTGAGCTTAAATACTTACCTCTGTCTCCAGGTTGCTGTTCTAGACACTATCACAGGAGGCAGAATCAGAGCTGTTATCTTAAATTCTTCTAATTGGGAACTAGTCGTGGTTTTCC
Organism: Actenoides hombroni; assembly: GCA_024336885.1. NCBI lineage: Eukaryota > Metazoa > Chordata > Aves > Coraciiformes > Alcedinidae > Actenoides > Actenoides hombroni. The sequence continues at coordinate 37,005,168 of WUAM01000107.1, read as the reverse complement.
TCAGAGAATTTTCTAATATTAGAATTATTTAAAATACATAAATGTATTCAGGTTGTGAAATGTCAACTCTTTTAAAATAGTTACTTATCTGCTATGTCTGGTTTAGGGTTTAGTTTCTTTTTTTCCCTTTCAACTGCTTATCTATTTTTCTCATCAATAGGACAAAGAAAGCCAAAGCATTGGAGCCACTTGGAAGATTAGGAGAGGAAGGCTGAATATTATACTCATCTTGCAATAACAGGACTGGGGACACACACACACGTTAATTTCAAGTCTATCAGCTGATAGCTCAGTGATGAAAATGTCTGAGAAAAAGTGAAATGAATAGCAATTGAGAAATATGGTTCCTCTTTCCTACATACACAAACTTTTTTTTCTATCTGTTCCCATTTCTTCCCTTGATGCTACAAGAAAGGAAACATTTATTTCAGGATTTGTCCTGGTTATCATCTTTTGAAGTAAGTGCCCCCGCTGTAAAGCTATATGACAAAGTACTTGTTAAACTAATATCAAGGATTTCTAATGAAAATGTTTAGAACACCTAATTTCCAAGGCCTAATTGGAAACAACTTAAATTATTACATCAATAAAATTTGCTAGAGGGGAAGCCAAAAGGAATTCATGTAATGAAATCGGAGCTCCTAGATCGATAAAATTATTTTCACTATGGAATATCTGAAAAGCTTTGCAGCTGTTGGATTAAAAGAAAAACTCCTGAATTATTCTGAATTTTTTAACACATGGATGTTTTGACATAAAAGATAATGCAACTTGCAAAAGGATCAGGCAGATATTCTGAGAAGCGTAAGTGTGAACAGATTGCACTCCATTTATTTGAAAACAACCCTTACCTGACTGAGAAGTACAGTGCTATTATACTCTCTACCAAACATCTTGTAATTCTAACACGCTTGTTTTTATGACTGTTTTTAAAGTTGTAAGAATGTGACAACATGTTGGTTTAGGCCTCAGGTTTTAAAAAGACATTTCTCTCAGGAACCAAAGGTGCAAATCCAAACTACACTCAGCTCATGCCTTCATACTGACAGAGTGTGTTTGATGCTACTTGCAGCCTCCAATTCTCGAGTCTCATGAACAAAAGCTAAACCCCTAAGATTTTGACAGTTCTGTGTCTATGCAAAAGAAGACTTTGCAGCAGATGTGGGAAGGGGGGCTGGAGCCATTTCAATTTTCTTACAAATTTTCCCTGCAGTTATACTCACACCTGTGCATGTCTGTGGGCAACAACTTTCCAAATCAGAGGGGTGTGCAGTCCAGCACCGTGTCTACTGAAGGGCCAGATGCTCTCATACTGTCAAAGCAACTGTGAACTAAGGACTGTATGGTTTTTCCCTGTTTGAGTTGATGAAGATTTGTGTGAAGAAAATGTGAATAAGTAAACGTGTAACCAGCTATCCTGGTGGTGGCTGACCAAGTCCCAACTTCTTTAAAAAATGTTGACATTGTCAGTAATTGGACAGTGCTCTGGTGCATACTTATGTCTGCAATAAATGACCTGTAGTCACACACTGAAGATGATGAAGCTTTTTGCACAGGCAAAATCTTCTCAGGAAATAAAACATAATGTTGTCATGGAAGGATATGTAACTCGTATTCTAGACTTATTCTATATACTGAGAAATGAAACAGCATCAAAAATCAATGGAGAGTACAGCAACACCATTCTGGGATGCTATTCACACCATTACTTTCTAGGAGAGTTAAACATGACAAAACAGGTGACAATCTGAGTAAGGAATTAAGAACAGGAAGAAAAAAATTAGAACCTCATAAAAGACTAGCAAGCGTGGAGTTTCATTATTCATTGGCTACACATCTTTCCCACAAAAGACTGTCAATAGGAGGAAAATGTCTTCTTAAATGTATATTTTAATGAGGAAGTTTTCTTGCTCATCAGGTAAAGTTTAAAGCTAAAGCTGCTTTACAAACCTTATTTTCTGAGATATCTGAATAGATAAAGGTTAATTATTTGCTTACAGTAAAGCTTTTCACACCTTTGATTCAATTTTTTGGGTCTCCTGCAGCTGAAGCTCCTGAGAATAGTTACACTAGTTCTTTTAAAAGTCCCATTTTTAGTATTGCAGCAAAAGTTTACCAAAAAAAGTTAGATCAGCAGCCTCTGCCTCCCACTGCAGTCACATATCTGCGGAATTCAAAGCACGGTTCTCTAGAAGCTGCTAATTGCCTGTCAATCATCTGGCACACTAGCCGTTCACACATTTTTGCTATCGACCTAGCAGATTAATAGTATAACCCAAACAAAGGAACAAAGGCTAAACTGTTCAATTGGGAAGGGTAATGTGTGGTCTTTTCAGGCCAAGATTAACAGAGAAACAGAAAAATGGTGTTCTTTGTAAAACTAAAGCTGCAGTGACCTTAACTCTGGCAAACAGACTGAATGAGTTCAGCACTATTTGCCAGCAAAACCTGAAACAGCAGTGCTTTAAAAAAAAAAAACAAACCACCTCCAAAATTTATATTGAAAAATCTTTCCAAACAAAATGAAGTAAAATTAGAATTAATTTGGTTTCAATTTTAGGAGTCAGCAGCATAGCTAAAATGGTTCATAAAACAATATTAGAAACTGTTGACCATCATGCCACAGCCTTATGCTGAATGTATTTTTAGTAACAGTGAGAGTCTATTTTCAGGACAAAACAGCACAGTTTAAAATGGAGTGTTAACTTTTCCTCTGGTATCTTTGGGACTTGTATTCTTGGATTTAGGTCAGCTAGAATAAGGGTATTATTACTACTGAAATTAATATTTTTGTAGCTAGTTGTATATTCATCATAGCTAGGAATTCCAACTGAGACTGAGACTCCAGTGGGCTAGAAATGAGTCAACACCGAAGGTGAGCCCCTGAATATTTCCAGTCCCTCTATACTGTGGAGTTTCCAGTCAAAGCTTCATAATTAAGACTGCAGTGAGATTTGCTCTCTAAGTAGAGCAGTGCTGTATGAAAAGGGTGTCTTGTGTGAAGACTGACTGCTCCAAAAAGCATTTTAGCTACCTTTATTGACATTTGCTCGGTATCAATTAGTTATTATCTGGATAAAAAAAAAATAAATCCTCATAGACTAGAAGTGTAAATATACAAAATGGGTGTCTGGTCTTCCTTGGTTTCTTGAGGCAAATTTTGGTTCCAAGGACATAATGACATATAGCTCTCCTTTTACCTTTGGCTTCTTGTTCCTGCTCACCATACCCATGCCAATCACCTTAGTTGTTCAAATACAACTTTTTTTCCAGGACTGTATGATAAATTTGAGTCTTTGAAATGATCAACTACATAAGGAAGCAGCTGGCTAGTATTGTCACCTCAGACCATTTCAGCAACAGCCAGCAGATGTGAGCACCAGCAAGTGGACAGGGGAGAACTGGAACCAACTGCATTGCTGCAGTCAATGCACCACATTGTCACACCCTCAATCTCTGTATTGCAATCCCATTACCTTAAAAGGGCAGATATTCTCTTTGTTGCTGCTGTTACCAGTCCCAAATAATATCTGCTTTCCAGTCTAGATGAATCAGATACTCTGGAAAATGTTAAAAAGAAAAAATTAGAGGGTCTGAAGCAAGAATCAGCTATTTTTATATAGCTTGACCTCCTAACAGGCCCAGGAGGCTCCCCCAACCATTTCTGCAGCAATTGCTGAAATTCTGTTCGAGCAGTACTTCCAGCCTCTGCGTTGCTCCCAGTGGCTTTGGCTCAACCTTGTAATGTCTTTCTTTCTTGTACTCTCATGATCAGCTTAAATCTTCACTTGCTTCCAGAAGGTCAGTCCCCATCAACCAGCTGCCACATGTCTTGTCACCTTCTTGTGTGCCCACATTTTAGCATCAGTGGTGCTGTGCACTCAGAATGTTGCAGCAGCTAATCCAGACTAGATAAAACCTGGAATCATTAGATTTCAGCAGGGCTCCTGTTTAGGATGAGGCAAGGCATGGAGTCAGTGTGAAACCACATCCCAAGTGTCTTAAAAATTTGAGATTTGTCACAGCCAAATGAAAGGAACACCAGGAGTGACAGTGTACAGCTGTGTGAGGAGATTGGTGTTTTGCAGATAGATCCTTCAGGAGAGCTCTCTGCACCCCTGGGAGGGCAACTGGCTGAAACAGAATCCTCTGCAAGCAGCAACATTGAGAGTTTGTAAGATCCCTGAAGATATTTCAACCCTGTGGCAGGAACAGCTGCATGAGCCGCCTGTTTGGAGACCTGTTGTGACTGTCTTTGTCTTCAGGCCACTACATACTCTCCTAAAAGGTTCACATACTTCATATAGAGACCTGTCATTTTCCCTACTGATATCCTATTGCATCAGTGGCTTCCACAAACTGTATAGTGGATGAAAATGTGGAAACCAGGTTATCTTTCAAAATAATTAATTAATAATTCTTGTGACTAAATGTTGGTCTGAAAACCTCAAGTCAGATAGCCATCCTGAACATTTGGCTTTGAAATTTTAAGAAAATAATTTAAATTATCTGTGTGACTCATAGTGTTACCATTTTCTTTCTCTGATTGCACATAATTCATACAAAGGGATTTCTAGAATGTGGCCCTAAAGTTGGATTCGGGTTTTGTTTTCTGTGAATATTCTGTAATATTAATTTTAACTTTTTTTTTTTTTCCTAGAGATATTTGATTCAGTAAACTCATTCATTGGCCTATAAATTCTTGGTGAATTTTAAGGTATCCACCCTTCTTTAGTGAAGGATGCAATTAGCACTGTGTCATCACATCATAAAAAAATACAGAATTTTCATCCTGGAATCTGGGCCAGGAGAATATCAACTGCAGTCAAAGAAACTAAAGGGCATATATTAAATGCAGGTAGAAGAATATTTCAGACCTCAGAAAATCAATTGAGAAGTAATGAACATTGATGAACATATAAAACTTGCAGAGAGTCTCATTTATTCATTGTGAGCTTCGATAAAGGGCATCTCATTTGTCTGCTACAGAGCTGGAGCAGGATGAATTGCACTACATAGTGAATATTTTGTTTTGCGTTTTATTGATCTGAGGGAGAAATACAGATTGTACTGTGGAGTACTGAGTGGGACTCAAAGCCACTGAAGTCAATGGAAAGATTTCTTTTGACTTCAGGGGCTTTTGAGCAGCTTACATCTGTGAAGTAGAATTTGCACAATCAATGTAAATTGGTTACACAATCCTGGACCAAAGTGAAGAATATTCTCTGTCTGGCCCAAATGAACCATAGTTACTTCCTAGCCTTTTCTTCTATGAACCTAATCACACAGGACAAAACTACAATCTTTAGTTTAACAGATCATCTCAGATAGAAGAGGCTACATCCAGCCTGTGTCCATAGAGGCACTTCCATGCACACTTTCATGCATGTGTCCTCCCACATTGATTTACAGGACTGCGTATAGAATGTGGGCTTAAAAATCTAAATTTGGGGCAGAAATGCCCCAATGGGGAAGATGATAGATAGGAATTTTGTCCACTATCTTAGAAGGACACTTCACAGTTTAACCCTAAAATTACTGTAACCTTAAACACTAATTTGAATTGTATGCAATAGGTTGTGCCTTGGAGTAGCAGCACTCATGGGTGTAGAATCATAGAATCATAGAATTGTCAGGGTTGGAAGGGACCTTAAAGATCATCTAGTTCCAATCCCTCCTGCCAACGGCAGGGACACCTCCCACTATATCAGGTTGCTCAGAGCCCCATCCAGCCTGGTCTTAAAAACTTCCAAGAATGAGGCTTCCACCACCTCTCTGGGCAACCTGTTCCAGTGTCTCACCACCCTCATGGTGAAGAAATTCTTTCTAAAGAAGAAGAAAATATCCTTTAAGGGAGACCATGCATCAGATGCTGGGAAAGAGGGACATCAGAAGGCATATTTTTTGTCCTTATGACTGAGTCTGGCTGGAACATTTCCAACAGGCAGAAATTTCTTCTTCCCAGCCACCTCTGTCAGTGCTTGAAGAGTCTAAATGTAAGTCTAAAACAGAAGGAAAACAGAGACCTCCCATTTCAAAGTATAGACAATGGAGAATGAATGCTGACTCTGTGGATACACTGATTTTAAATATATGTGCTCTATATATTATTGTTCCATTGATATTTGAAGGTGGATTATTTTAAAGAACAGAGTAGGTAATGTTTGGAAGAGTTACTGAATTTCACTTCCAGTTGCATCTCATTCTGACAGGCAGTAAATGGAATCATAATTGCAGGTTCATCTTTGCAATACATGCACAAAGACCATGAGATAGTTCTTTTCCTCTTTTTCCTTTTTTTCACTTTTATTTCAAGATACTGGAAAATTCTTTGTACCCTAGAGCAGCAGGGATTTTTCCTAATACTTGAAGGGGCACAAAAAATGACAGTGGACTTCAGCTCCTATATGGCACAATTTGGTCTGAAATATTAGATAAAATAGATATAATATGCTGTGTGCTAGTGATAAATTTATCACAAAACATTTATATATCACAGAGATGTTCTTTGTTCTCTGATTTTGATAACTGCATTTTGCTTTTAATTACGAAGAAATATGTTAATGGTGTTTATATGCATATTTAAAAAAACCCTTTAAACAGGCATTACAAATCTCACACTATGCTATTTAGCCTTTGCTGAGAATTGATGAGCCCTACTGAGCTTTGTTTCAATTCTGATATAAGTCAGAAGTGATGTGTAATTTGTTTTAGAAACTGATGAGTTTTCAGATATGTGCTGGTTTTGGAGGGAGTGTAAATTAAGAAGGTTGATGAACATGCAGCTACTTGTACTTTTTCTGCTGTATAACTCAGTAGTAGAAACATGCTTCTGGGAACAATAGAAAGTGCTGAATGGGTTTTGTAATGTTCACTTAATGACAAGGAGAGAAAGAAGAAAGGTTTGGACTACTGCAGAGAAAAGGATGCTTTTGGCAAGATGAGTGATTGCATTTCAGTACCAGTTTTCCACAGGACTGTAGGTGGCACTGGCAAAGCTTTTCACAGGAAGACTGGGCAATATCATTTCATCAGATTCTGATGCCACTCCCCTTGCCACGGCTGCTAAGAAATTAGAAATATAGTCATATTTATACAACCTGTCACAGAACTGCATTTTAACACTTTCATTACTCCACACAGAAGCCCTTTGATTCTGGGGCTTGTACCTTCCAGTGCACTGCCATCAGTCACGCAGGGGGAAAACCGAGCTCTTGTCTGCAAGACGCTGGACAGCCTCATCAGACAAGAAGAGAGCCAATGAAAGCTCCTCACCTCAAGACTTAATTTGTGCTTCACACATAAACACTTGCAAAAGATATAAAACCAATCAGCTTAATTGTTAGCATAGGCTACAGTCTGCCCCTAAATTTGCTTTCTCTTTAGTGTCTCTTTGACAATGACAAAGAATCGACCAAACCTTTAATTTCCTTTTATGTTATGTATCGGAAAAGTCAGTCTTAAATAGTTCTTGAGTATTTCATTGTGTCATAGGCTGCATTTTTGGATCTATATCTATTTTTAAAATATCCAACTACAACAGCACACAATGGATTTCTTGCACTTCAAATCTTGAAACAAACCAAATCCTACTTCTGCTTAATATGTTCTGTAAGTGCCAGATAAGAAGAAAGTTACTATGGCTTAACTGCTTTTTAGTTATAGATCCAATAATTACAGTGAAGAACAGTCGGGAACACTGTACTTCACCCCAGATATTGCCAAAATCTATGGTGAACTCAAGTATCAAGATGTCTGCTCAGAATATCTAATGTTGGTGTAGTCTGCACATTAATTTTCTGGGAATGGGAAATTCTCCATAGGTTTTTATGGTGCTAGAGAGATTTATTCACCTTTCTTTCAAAAGTCTGGAAGACTCTGAGATCTTGAACCACCCTCAGAAGAGTGCCAATGAACAATGGAGCTGTAGAAGCAGGGAAAGCAAAGGAAATGATTACCTTTTACAACAATAATGTTGACTTCCAGAGCTAATTACTGGTCTTCAGTCAAAAAAAAAGCACTTTACACCCTTCCCACGATTTTCTCATATCTTAAATGTGGAGAATCATTATGTCTGCATCTTTTGTCAGCATATAGCAATAGCATCTTTCAGGGATACCACAGGGATACTTGATTCCTTCCCACACAGTCACAACCTGGAAATTAGATTAAATGGACTAGGTAAAACATTAATTTCCATGAGTTTGCTACTTAATTACCATCCCAAACTGCTGCAAAATCATCAAACATGACGAGGAATAAGATGAAAAAAGTTGTCTTCTGTATTTTACATTCAGCAGCAGCCATATGGCATTTATCTACAGTAAAAATGCTTGTGCATCTGCTTTCTTCCTAAGGCTTCAATGCATACTAATTATTTGCTCATGTATATTAACTAGGATTTTATAGCTTTTGCTGCTTTGTGCACTGTTTCAAATCTTTATCCCATAGCTTTTCTGCTATCTTGCTTCCTTAGAGCTGAAAATATTTTTTCATAAAAGTCTGGTTCAAATTCCCTTTTGTACATGGGCAGAGTCTTGTAAGTTTACCAATACTGCAGAGTACAAAGACCATACTCTTTAGAGGAGCCTTATGTTTCCCGGGTGAAGTGAAACACTGAAGTATACTAAGCTGAGTTGCCTTGGTTTATGATGTTTCATTTGCCTCCACCAATGAGCTGGACAGGCCGGGTCCCTCTATAAATGCCAAGGGACTCATTACAAGCCCCCACACTGATGACTAACCTTAACATCACACATACTTGGTACATACGTTTTTAGATGCTTCAGCTATTTAAATGAGAATACAGCTCTAAGCTTTGTCCTCATTGTCTTGGTTCCATTTCCAATCATTCCTTATCTCAGTCTTGCTTTACTTGAATTCTTAGTAAAACATCATCTTATTTGAAATAATTCACCCTGATATGTATTGAGAACTTGGTCTGCCTTTTTCATATCAATAAGTCTAAGTGAGAAATGTATGGTTTTTTTCTGTTGTTCATAGAAAGAGAAATACTCCTTCAGCATACTAAGTCATGGTTAAAGTCAGCAGTTTCCTCCTCTCTCTCCTCATTTAGCCATCACTGGAAATATCTTTTTCTATATTACTGCTTGGCCTAAATAATATGTAATTCACAACTGGTATTAATACTGCATCTGGCCATTACACCTTGCTCTGCTTCAGTAGTTCTCTCCATGGTCCAGAAGTTGCCTTTATTAGCAGGTCAGCCTGAGAAGTGAGCCTGCTGGAGAAGAACTGCAAATAGGATTCCCAATTCTCTCCTAACTGTTCTGACGTATTATCTAATCTTTGCAAGCCCATAAAACTTTAAGATGAGAACTACCTACACATTTAACTTTACAATGCAGCCACACTTTGCTGATTTTGAGCTTTCTCACCACATGCATATAATTCAAACAGATCCAATTTTTAATTTATTGTGGAAAACAGAGAGTGAGGATAATGTATTCCAGGTAATGCACTCAAAACATTTATCATTGCTAGTTAATAGCTAGAAGCTTAATGTGTTATATGTTAATGAGCTTTTCACATTACCTTGTGTAGTGAAAGGGATGTGGCCTTGTGTATGGGGCTATATGTGCATTTGGCTAGGCCAGCTCATCCCTTTGCAAGGCAGAATCAAAAACCATGGCTTTTGTTTTAAAACTGTTACATTCAGTTCATGGCAACCTTTACTGGTTGGCTGATTGAACATATTATACTTAAAATGAAGCTAAGCTTTGGAAATTGATTCTATAAAAGTGTAGTATGAACACTTTCCCCATTTGCAGTGTCATATGGCATTTTTTTCACTTGCTTAACGTGTTACTTTAATTCCTACCTTCCATTTCTTAACCCTGCACCCTAGCTATGGCAGTCACATGCTGCCACCTGCAATAATCTGCCACAAAATTACCTCTTCTTGACTAATTTGAGAGAGGTGTGAGTTTTTCAGAAGCTGATTTACCTTTGTAAAATTATGTCCACTTCCTTCAGTAGAGAGAAGAAAGTACATCTTAAAGTTTAGGGTTACCCTAAGATTCAGGGAGCATATGTAGAATTTCCAGGTCTTCCCAAAACTTTATGTGTGATTCTGGGAGCATCTCTGAATCTTTTCATATTATTCTTCCTCGTTCTTATGATGTGGCAATGGACTGGTACCTTTCTACTTAACAAGGTTAAGAGCTAGCAGCAAGAAGGTACACCAACCAGAATTTTAGAAAACAGTTCTGTAAATAGTTTAGGCAGAAACACTGAGGAACATTGAAGATCTGCAGAGAAGTACCTCATTTATCTTTTATATTTGGTGAATCTGCATACCTAGAATTACAGAATCACAGTCAACTGGAGGCCAGTTGGTTCAGTCCTTACTGAAAAAAGGGCCAGCTAAACAAGGTTGCCCAGTTGAGATCTGAATAACTCCAAGGATCGAGTTCCACAGCCCCTCTGGACCTCTGTTTCAGTGTCTCACCACCCATTTTCCTTGTGTCTAATTTCCTATGTTCCAACTTGCCCCTGGTGCCTCTCATCTTTCCACTCTGCATCTTTGAGAAGAGTCTGTCTTCTCCACATCCTGCCATTAAATAGCTCTAGACTGTAGTATACCCCTTGCCCTATCTTCTCTCTGGCTTAACAAACTCACACCTCTCAGCTTGTTCCCATATGTCAAGTGCTCCAGCCCGTGGACCACCCTGATTGTCCCGGGCTGGACTTGCTCCAGTATGTCAAGGTCTTTTTTGTATTGTAGAGCCCAAAACTGTACAGTGCTCCAGATGTGCTCTCATGAGTGCCAAGCGGTGGTGAAGGCTCACCCTCCTGGACCTGGTGGTTGCGCTTCCACTAGCCCAGGATGCTGTTGGCTTTCAAGGACCTATTGCTGGCTCATGTTGAATTTGTCCACCAGGACCCAAAGGTCTTTTTCAGCCAAGCTACTCCCTGACCAGTCATTCCCCATCCTGTAAGCCCATGCAGTGAGCTGTCCCATCCCATGTGCAGGTCTTTGCTTTTGAGTTACTGGCCAAGAGATGGACTTTGTACTACTGCCCCTGGTGATGAACATTTGAGCTGGGCTGTCCAGCCAATATTTTTCTAGTCTATATTTCCCTAATTTGGCTATAAGACTGCTATCAGAAAACACATCAAATAACTTACTAAAGCCAAGATAAAAAAAATCCACTGCTCTTCCAGCATCCATGCTACAAGTCATCACAACTAGTAGATGACTGATAGAAGTCAGTCAGGTGAAACATGACTCATTCTTGATAACTCCATCCGTCTCTTTCCAGTTACCTTCTTATCTTTATTTTCTTGGAAGAAAACAAGAAATTAAAGCTTTACATCTTCATTTTAGTGAAATCTGAGAAACTCATATCAAAAAGACAAAATATGGCTGAATATTGATTGAACAAATCAATGGAGCTATTTCAGTGTAGAATCATATTTTCCTTTTAGCATTGCTCAGGTTTATCCAGCTAATGTGAAAAAACAAAACAACACTGCATGCTGTCTTGTGATGGAAGGAGTAACCATTGCTGTAGCTGAAGGCTTTGGCAACAACTTCAGTATGAGCAAGTTTAGGCTCCTTATACACATACACACACAGTTCCTGCCACCTATCAATTATTCTGAGCAGATTACATTAGCTGAGATCTGATACCTTGAATTCCAAGCTTATTATATCTGTACAGCTATTGAACTTTCTGAAGTGTAGGGATTGCAGATAATTTCATTTAGAATTACAATCCATTCTTAACCTTAACTGCTTTCTTAGGCTGTTACGTTTAAATTCATATTCAAGAACCTCATGTTCCCTATATGAGTGTTTCTTTTAATTAAACAGGGTGTTTGCTACTGTGAGTGAAATTCTGAGCCAAATAAATTGGATAGTGTTATCTCTGGGTGAATGTCTTTTGAGATAATTCCTGTTTGCACTGCCTCATTAAAGTTCTCTAGCACATTTAGCTCTTTTTGGAAAAAAAAAAAAAAAGAAAAAAGAAAAAGACCTTATAAGTATTCCACTTAAACCCATTTGCTTGGTAGGATTTGTTCACCTTGTTTATAATTATCTCTACTTTTTAAATGTCAGTGTTATAAGGTTAACAAGTCCCACTTTCTGCAGCAAGTATATTTGAAGGACATTGAGTGGAAGGGAAAACCCTTCCTTTCCCTTTAAGTTGCTGAGGTGGTACAGGCTGCTTGTCAGCTGCACCTTATCAAGTACTAAGAACACCCTATTAATTCCTTAATTTTTTGCACTCCAGTTTTACTCCTGCATGAGTTATGCTATGAATTATATTAATGTTTAATCTAATTCTTTAAGGCTAATTCACAATAATTCAGTGGGATATATTTCTGCTTGTACAATTGTTGCCTAGGAAATACCAGTGAGCAGTCTCACCACTCTTTCATAAGAAAGGCATGTGTAGTTAGGAAACAATTGTTTCCTTTCATCATTGGAAAATGTTTTCTTTTTTTCTTTTTTTTCTTTTTTTTTTAAGATTGCTGTTTGTTTATTCCTAAAGTATTTTCAGAATTTCTCAAGTAAAAATAACTCTGCTGCTATCTCTCTAAGCATGTCCAGGTAGAAAATCTTTAATCTTCTGTGACACCTTTGTTAAATGTCATTGTAAATGCAAATTTTCACAGTAAAGAATTAACACTTAGTGGAAGGAAGTGCATGCATGAGGCATATGTAGTTTTCAGAGGTTTGTTAATGTGAAGCAGAGCCATTCAGTTCTAGGTCACCCATTTATACTAAACCCAAGTCAGAGGTTGTAAAAAGTCTTTACATTCAGCTGGCTGTGCAGTGGCCTCAGCAAAATGAATGCACATACTGTAAAGTTTCCAGTGAACAGGTGTTAAATTATTAAATTGGTACCACAACTACAAATTCTATCTCTTTGTTTTCCCCTCCCTTTCTTTAGTTGCAATTAGAGAAATTTCAGTGAAAAGAATAATACAGGAGCGTGGATCATGCACTCTCAGAGGTGCAGCTGGTATCGTTTGCTCACTGTTAAGTTGTGTTGGCTGGTGTGATGGTCTGGTCCTGTAGGAAAGTGAATTTTCTTTGTGTCTAAGGAACTAACAAAAAAGTTGCTGGATTTGCTCACCTAAGTCTGTTAATGTGGGTAGATCCTTTCTGTAGATATCCATTCTTGAAAATCTGGGAAGACAATTTTTCATAAGTGACTCCAGGTACAAAAGCTTAGAAGCCCAACTGGAGAGATCTGAAGAAAAGCCATTCTTTAGAAAGTGATCAATGATTTTGTCTGAAACTCTCTGACCATTTTCAAGTGAAATATCAAAAATAGCATAGACATATTAGCCCTAGTCACTGTGAAAAGTCTTTGATTTGATGTAATGTATTTTATAGAAACTATATAGATATATAGCTATACATAGCTACTGTTGATGTAATACCCAAGAATAACACTCCGGATTGACAAACCATTAACAAAGCTCTGGTGTAGAAAGAGAAGGCTCCTCTAATGAGCTGAAAATGAAAACACCTGCCCATTATTCATTAAGAGCTTCTCTATGCAGCAGGTAACATTTTACACAGATGCCTCAATAACTACAAGGTTTCATTCTTATATTTTTGACTGCTGGCAGAGGTCTTCTGGTCAGTCTGCAGTATTTCAACACTAAATTCTGGGATCTTTTTGAAAGATCAGAACTACCTAAGGCATACTTATTGCTAGAAGTATGTGGATTGTCTGGATAATCAGCTTAAAACCACAAACAACACTATATAGCTGTTTGTGAAACAGTTTGATGAAATATTCTATGTAAATTTATGTAAATGTGTAGTCTCCAGCTCTTGTTGTTTGTTTGTTTTAAGATTTACATAGAAGCATAGGTGTAGAGGGACCTTTGATAGCTAGTATAAATTTCCACTGTGAACATCTTTATATGTCACTTTTACTCATATTCTTCTCTATTACATACCCTGTGCCTTCCTCCAACATAGTCCTTACAATCCCTCCAGTATGTTCTGTGTCATCTCAGTCATAGGGAATGTGTCGACTGTGTTCTCAGAGTAGTAAAGAGTCCTGCTTTAATGGCCCAGGACAGCCTTGCTTCTTGTTTCCCTAAAGACAGTGATAAAGTTTCCGTTGTCTCAAACAAGATCCCCAAGCAGAGCCTTTTTTAAGGGTTCATTTTCCTTTTGCCAGCTTTTGCCATGAGGTTGAAGAGAAAAAAAAATCATTCTTAATACATTTACTTGGATCTATAGAAGCCAGATACTATCTGGTGCAGTCTTTCTAAATTCTAAACAAACATCACTTGCCTGAAAGAAATGCACTTGCTTACTTCTTCTTCCTTTTAATTCCAAAACAGAGGAGATGATGGTGAAGGACTGCAGCCATTTGCTGTGGAACACAACAAAGTAAACTGAACTTTGTTCAGATTCTTTTTTTATCTAACTCCTCTTTTTAAAAAAGCAGCTCTTTTCTGCCTTTCTCTTTTAAAAATGAATTATTTTCTTGTGTGTCCTTGAATATTTTGCTCTTCCAGTCATCCTGTAAAACCTATCTACCTAATGGGATAAGGAGAGAATGTGGAAATGTATTACAGGTTTACGGGGTAGGTTTTTTGTGGATTGTCAGATGAAGTGAGTTATTTGTTCTTACTTAATATCTGTCCATTAATGATGCTGGAATTATGATTTGTTGTAAATTAATGTCTCATAGTGAACGATCTTGAAAAAAACATATTTACTAGTCAAGCCTTCTGTTTTATGGGTGATTTGTGATGACTTGTCAGAAGTTTTCTATGCAGTACAGTTCATTAGGAGCATTACAAATCTCACAAAGGAGAATGGGTTTGATACAATGCAGCCTGGTTCCCTTAGTAGCTAAGTAGCACATCAGCATGTAGAAATCAGGTGAAACCTTATACTGGTACTTCCTGCAAGTCGGAGTACTCCACAGGTACCAAATGATATTGTAAAATGTAATTCTGGTGGTGTGGTCCTCCATTTGTCTGACTCATTCTTTTTTCCTTCTCTGCTGTGGCCATTAAACAAATCAATCCTAACAGTGTAGATCCTAAAGCATTTTGTGCAAATCTTATTTTAAATTGGTTCATAAAAGAAAAGGTCATATACAGAATATCAATACAATGTTGTCCTCCAAACCAGTTGTAGTTGTCATCATCACTTAACAGGCTTTTCCTTAATAGGTTTTTTTCCCCCAATGATGTGTGTTGGTTCTCCTACATTTAAAAACAATGAAAAAAACACTCCACAACACTATTTTCCCTGGGAATCCCCTTTTCACCACTGATGGCCTTAATTTGATTTTTACCCAGCAATTCTTGTAAAATTCAATGTGTTGGATTATCAGTCTTGTATTTCTGCTAACATGGCTTAATGGGTTCTTATTTAGAGAGATTGCCTAACTATGGGTACCTGCTTCACTGTCTCTATCCCCAAGTATTACTTAAAAGTAAATGTAGTGATTCCTCCCTATTGTTCTCATTTTTCTTTAGGCTGTGCAAAGTAACCCAAATAATTATTGATTCATTGTTTTAATCGTTACATTTACCATAGTATGTCATAGTTTCTGTCTGGATGGTTCAGCTCTTCCGTTGTTGTTATAGTTGTCATGCATGGCAATTTGGGGGTTTTAAAGCTGTTGTGCTTTAAACAAATTCCACAAAATCCCACTAGCAATTTCTCTGTATACTTCCTTTGCTTATTGAGGTCCTAGCTTGTTTTTTTTACAACACTCCAGGTTTTGAGAGCTGATTCAGAGCTCCTGAAAGGTCTCTGATTTCCACAGTACTTTGCAGTCAAGCTTGTCTAAAGTTACCTCTCTGAAGCAATGATGACAGTACAAGGGGATATATTTAAGCTAACTTTAAACTAGTTTCCCTGCTGCTGCTAGCTCTGAGCTGCCAGATCAAGGAGCACAGTTAGCTATAAAACCCACCTGAGAAGCTGGGTAAACACTAAGGAGATTAGTTCATGCTGAGCTCTGTACTACTGTGGTTACAATGCAACAAATGCCCAGATTGTCTAGTTTAAAGTGTGCCTACACAATCCCTGTCACTACAGTAGCTGCAGGACCACCATGTGCTGCAGCAGGGAGGGAAAGCCTGGGCTGAAAACAGATGTAATCGCTGCCTGCTTTGAGCACGTCATAGTAATGTATTTGTTTTTCACATGGGAGCTTAGCTCTGTTTTCTCTTATGTCCACAATTGAATCCTTCTATTTTGGGTAGCTTTAGGCATATAATTCACTGTAATTCACATGCTAACACCTGTAAACAACCGCCAGCCCTACG
The DNA here is from genome assembly GCA_024336885.1 of Actenoides hombroni. Classification (NCBI taxonomy): domain Eukaryota; kingdom Metazoa; phylum Chordata; class Aves; order Coraciiformes; family Alcedinidae; genus Actenoides; species Actenoides hombroni. The sequence goes on along the minus strand of WUAM01000107.1, from coordinate 36,988,878 downwards.
CTCAGAGTCCCCTGAACAGTTACTTTTGTTGGAAAAAGAGGTCCAAGTACCAGTATAAATTCATTCTGCTGTGGCATCTCTTCAGAGTCCAGATACATGATTAATGTGGGAAACTATGGATACCCTGTAAGATTGTAAGACAAAATTGTTTTTGATCTTTGCCTGTCCTTACTGGATTGTTTTAGCTATTTGTTTAGGACAAGGTTTATATAGAAAAGCCTGCATATATATACTTAGATAGATTTTATTATATCAGAAAAGGAGCAAACCTCTCTGCATCTTTTTATCCTCCCTGTCTTTCTCTTGGCTTTTTAGGTCATAAGCTTTTTCAGGAAAAAGATGTGGGTTTTTTCTATGTTTGTATAACCTATTGCAAGGAAGTGCTGTTCTTGAATGGTGACAGAGGATGTGAACACCTCCCTACACTACATTTTTCTCTTTGTCATTTTGTTCCCTGTGAACAGAAGCTTGTTTTGCATGTCTGCAGCTGTTGTCAGAGGCTAGGTGGAAATATAAAATATCAGGGTCTTGCTTAGAGCATCAACTCTCATCTGTCTCTTTCAGATGAATTTTCCATCTGTCTATGCTGATCAAATGGTCAGTTTGGGATTGTGATGAGAGGTTAGAAGCACTGCTGGAAGTTTCTTGCTCCTGACTGCATGATTTCTGATCTTGGATTGCTGAGCATGGCAAAAAAACCAAAGGCATGTGTACATTATGATAGCAACAGTTAATATGCCCATGGTAGATTTAAATCAGTTGATTGAATATAATAGTAGTAATAGTATAGTAATAGTCCACACCCTGACAATATGAGGTTTATTGCTGCCTAATTTAGCACTTTTTTCCAAGCAGATTTAGCAGATGGTGCTGAGCTCCGTGTTACTGAGGCTCAGAGGAGACCAGCAGCAGTGTTGGTTAACTACAGTCATGGCTATGATGGCAGTATCAGGTACATCCACTGTCCCAGTGAGGGGTCTGAAGTTGACCCTTCAGCCTTTAAGCACAGGGTAGCTTATTTGTTAATCAGTATTTCAAATAAATTTGGGATCCCTTCAGAAAAAGGATTTTGGAGTTCTTATTTCACTGTCCTTTACCTGTGTCATATAATTAAAAAATGCAAAGCCAATGACTTTGTTTTTTTGCTTTGCTCTTGAAGCAAATCACAGAATCACAGAATGATAGGAGTTGGAAGGGACCTCTGGAGATCATCAAGTCTAACCCTCCTTCCAAGGCAGGTTTACCTAGAGAAGGTCTCTCTAGGTTGATTTCTTCCAGGTGGGTTTTGAAAGTTTCCAGAGACGGAGATTCCACAATCTCTCTGGGCAGCCTGTTCCAGTGCTCTGCCACACATAAAGTAAAGAAGTTCCTCCTCATGTTTAGATGAAACTTCTCATGTTCATGTTTATGCCCATTACTTCTTGTCCTGTCACTGGACACTACTGAAAAAGACTGGCCCCATCCTCCTGACATACAGCCTTCAAGTGTATATAAGCATTGATAAGATCCTCCTTCAGTCTTCTCCAGACTAAAAAGACCCAAGTCCCTCAGTCTTTCCTTGTAAGAGAGATGTTCTAGTCTCCTAATCATCTTTGTAGCCCTTTGCTGTACCATCTCCAGCAGTTCCCTGTCCTTTTTCAGCCAGGTAGACCAGAACTGGACACACTACTTGAGATGTAGACTCACCAGGGCAGAGGAGAGGGTGAGGAGAACCTGCTTGCCATATTCTTCTTGATGCACCCCAGGATGCCATTGGCCTTTTTGACCAAAAGGGCACATTGCTGGCTCATGGTCATGATGTTGTCCACCAAGACTCCCAGTGTTTTTCCCCAGAGCTGCTTTCCAGCTTGACAGCCCGTAACCTGTACTGGTGCACAGGGTTATAGAAGATAAAAAATCATGTATGAACCACAGTTAAATGCTTCCATAATTCTTAAAAATAAGCCTTTCCATTTGAACATAGAAAAAGAATGAACTTGTGTTGGAGTATCTGTATCCTACTATGCTGTCCTATGTTCAAGCAGCCTCAGTATTATGGGGGAAAGGAAAATTTCAAAGTAACTTAGCTTGGGATTATCCATGCTATTTCTACAACATATTAAGCATTATATAGGATGTTCCTACCCTTACCCAGAAATACAAGTAAGACATCAGGAAACTCAAGGGAAGCTAATACTATTAACCCTTTTGTTTTCTTGATGCAATATAATACATTTCAGATTAAATGGGATAGTATAAGGCATCTAAAAATATTTTCAAAGAACATTGCAAATAGATGTTCAGTTGCAGACATACATCAGATATATATTTTTCTGGATACAAATATAATCTATTACCCACTGTGGCTGCTGTGCTATTCCTTCTCATAGAAGAGATGTGTTGAGTCACTGATAAATAATTCAGTTAGGCCTGAAATCATCCTACAAGCCAACTTTTATCTGATGCAGATACTTTTTTTGTTCACATGCCCTGTTTAGGTCATTAGGGCCACAAAACAAGGGCAAGACTGGCAATCCAGTCTAGTGGGGGTGAAGGAAGAGAGGCAATTTTTCACCCTCTTTATATTAGACTTCTGTCATAACATTGAATTTTTGAAATTATACATGTCATTAGTATCAAGTATATTAGCATATTATTTAGTATCAAGAGACATTTTAATTTTATCTTCTCCAAACCACTGCATCTGCTTTTTTAAGTAATTACTGGTGGCTGCTGTTGGTAAACAGCTTGGGAATATTATAAAACTTGAAAAATTACTAGTTAATTTTGGAAGTTGGGATATCATTATTTAGATGTTGACATGGACTTGCAGTGAGACACACATTGCACAGAATTTTTTTGTAAGTAAGGAGTCTGTTTCATGGATTTTGTGTCTGACTTGAACTCAGCACAAGAATTCTCACCTACCAAACACACAATTTTCCAGCCATGACTACTTAACAGTAGTAGTACTGTTGACTGGCTCTGGTATGACCAGATACTGTGAATAAAAATGCAAGAAGCAATAGGCGACATTGTGCAACTGGTCTGAGACTACCTACTTCTCCAGGACACCAATAACCATTACTGTGAAGTGCTGACATCTGGGACCTGCTGTTGCTGTGTCACAGGGTGTCCGTCTTTAATTAGTTGTGCTTCTTGCCTGCTTGAGGTTACCTGCAGGCAAAAATATCAAGCTTGTTGCTCTTTATCTGCCTCTGTTCTGGTACATCACCTGTTTCCCATAGAGTGTGGCCATTTTTGGGATGACTTTATCCAAATGGAGAAAAATGGATATGTCTGGCTGCTATAGAAGATTGTTACTTCTTAGCCTAAAATGTGCAATGTCAGTGCCATGAAGCAGTGCCAATTCTCACCATGCTTTTCCCTGCTTTGCCTTATCTGTCATTTGCATGTCCTTGCATGTCTGCAAGGTTCACTGTCTGATGCCCCTTTCTAGACAGCAGATGTTCTTATGTTCAGCTTTCTGTTGAAAAAAATATCATCTAGTGACACCCAGCCGTCTTTGCTTCTGTAAATTAAATGCACTAAATATGACACAGAGTCTGCTTAAGTGCTCACAATTTGGTGTTTTATTTCAGGAGACTATTAAAAAGGCGGTTCTCATATGTACATTGATAGAAAAAACAAGCAGAAAAACAGACTGTTTTTATTTTTCTCCCTCTCTGTATCTATCACTCAGCTTTTTGTTTGGCTACTAATGGGTGGTGGTAGAGATTTAGCTAGAGTCCATAATTCATGTAGTAATTGCTCTTTAGTTTGTCAGCTGCTCATGGTGGCTTCTTGGATGACATTTTTTATGTGTAGTTCTTTCTTTGAGAAGCTCAGAAAGCAATGTTGGTGTGGAGGAGGAGGGATATGAGTGTCCCCTTGCCTTTTTCATGGTCTTTGTATTAATATGAAAATTACTTTACTTTTGCATTATCTCCAGTTCTAGTAAAGTGTATTGGGGAATCAGCACAGTCTGGGCTTTTCCAGTAGGAAATCAGACGTTCTATATGGAGGGAAGTTGCATCAGAAAAAGAGACTTGCTTTCAAAATTTTCTGGCTTTGGTACAAATCAGCTATCTATTTGTAACTAGAAATGTATGTGGAGTTCATGTTTGCGAAAGAAAATTAACTTTGATAATTACTTATTAATTAATTTTCTCCAGAAGTATATTCTACTCATAGTACTTAGTATGATTTGTTTCCACATTTATTGAAAATATCCCTGTGTTAGAAAACTAAAACTTAATCTACCTTTATATTGACAAAGGTGTAAGTACTTAATTGTAAACTTGTTGGCACAAGTAGTTGTGCTTTTGAAGCAAGAGTCATATTTTACTAAATTAATTGAGATTTAATAATAAAATGTTCTCCTGAGCTTCATTCACATATGGGGTAAATGTTTCTTGAGTGGTCCATTCTCAGGCAATACCTACTAAAGTTGAATTTGATATGCTGTATGAAGAATTTTAGCTCTGGAATCTTTTTATAAAGAAATCTCAGGAAACAAAAAATGATATATGGGAATATTTGCTCCAATTAACTGACTAAAATCCATTGTCTTTGCTCCAGGGTGCCCATTTTTCCATATTACAAACAAGATCTTATTCTGTCGGCCTATAATTTGGCATAGGGGGAAATCTTTAATTACTCCATCAATTTTACTGTTTGCTTTAGGTATTTCTTACCTTTTTTTTAGGCTTTGTAATTTTTTAACTTCTCATCTTTTAATGATTTAGGAATCTTTATCCTGATGACTTTTAAGTAAAACCTGTTTCAAAACAATGCAGCTGAAAAATGCTTATTTTGGCTCTATACGACCAGGCTCATTCAGAGCATCTGTCTACTGTCAAAAGTTTCCCTGACTTCTATTTTTCTTTTTCTTTTTCTTTTTCTTTTTCTTTTTCTTTTTCTTTTTCTTTTTCTTTTTCTTTTTCTTTTTCTTTTT
>WUAM01000107.1:36922945-36969183 GCA_024336885.1 Actenoides hombroni | reverse complement strand
TTAATATATAGCATGCTAACATGGCTTATACACACTTAATTACATAAAATATAATATGCTAATGCATACTTAAACTGAAAATCCTCCCTACTTTTAATATCATTAGCATATATTGTATGTTAATGTATTGGTTGAGACACCTGAGAGCATCAGGGAATTAGCAAACATCTCTTTGTAGCCTAGACTGAAAGGTAAGGGAATTTACACTTCTTGTGTCTGCACACAAGTTCTGCTGCTGAAAGAAGAGGCGTCCTGCCCTATGTGGAGCCTACTTGTTTGTCTCGTTCTCTAAAAACTTCCTGCCCATCTTTTATTAACAGAAGGTACAGAAATAATGTATGCTAATTCAGATAGGAATATTAATATACATGTATGACTGCAATATGAAGCAGTATATACACTTACATAGTGGTAAACTTAAAAAAATAGATGTATGTATAGTCTCACTATAGGAAGTTTCTGGAAAACACTACCTATTTTGAAGTAATTCTGCAACAAGCCTTGGCCAGTTTTGTAACTTTTTTTTCTTGCTTCTTTCAACTCTATTCAGAAAATGAATAAATGTCAAAAATGCATTTACAAATGGAAGAGAAGCCTCTGTTATTTGCTTTGGCTTCACTGTAAAAACCCCATCACTTGTTTCCTGGCAAGAAAGGAATAAGCCATGGGAATCAACTTCTGAATTTCTTGTAAAAACTTGTTGAAAGAATATCCAAGAACAGAGCTGAGAGAAGAGGCATATATAGGTTCTTCAGCCCTTCTCATCCCTCATATTTTTGAGTATGCAAGGATTTGCTTATAACTTTGAACTCTTACAAAAACATGATAATATACATAGCATAAACACATTGTCATAATTTAAATAGTGATGTTATAGTATACAAAAAACCTCCATTCAGTATCCCATGTTTTAAGAACAGTAGGCAGTACTAGGAATTTCTACCCATGCATTCACTCATGACAAAAATATCTTGCCTTTCCTCCTATGGAATAATTCCCTCTTGAATACAACTCAGTCCTTCACAATCCTCAAGATAGTGTTTTGCACAGAAAAAAGTAGAGCTAGTCATGGACTTCTGCTTTTTGTTATATTATATTAATGTGGAAATAGCTAGTATGATAAAAGAAAAACAACCAATTCTAACCTTGACAACAAAAAAAAGGATAAGACAGCTGAGCTGCCCTCAAACCTACATATGTTGATAAAGCAACATCAAATGTTTTCAGAACAAAAGCTACTGCATTGAAATTGGAATTATATGACCTGTGCTTTTTCTTACTGCACTACCACTGTTACTAATGCACATCTCTTCTGAGAAAAAAAAAACAACCACATATAAAAAAAACCCATATTCACTTCTACTGAACTTCATCTGGCGGGAAAAAAAAAAAAAAAAAAAAGAAAGATTCTTCTCCTAATTCTCCTTTCTACTATCACTTTCCTCTCTCTCCTTTTTCTGTCTTCTGACAGATAGTCAGCAATTGGAAAATATCACCCAGCTTTCTTGTACCATACACTCCATAAGAACTCCTCCACTTTCCAAGTAACAGAAAGAAGTAAATGAACACATAAAAACAATTACATGGATAAGTTTTACAGCATCTTCTCTTCCTGGTCATGCTCACCATTTGTTGTTTAATATACTGACTTCTATAGAATGATTAACATTTTTGTAATAGTCCTTTCCAGAATTAATACATAGAAACATAATGTTACATTTCATATCATGCAGTCTTCTCTTGAAGAACTTTAAGAGACCTCAGTAGAAGATTCTGACATTTCCTAAAAAGAATTAATAAAAAAGGGCCTTTCACTTAAAACTAACAGAACTAAAAAGGATTTTTTTTTAATTTTTTTGACACAGGAAACCACAAAAGAAGGGTGAATCCAGAAAAATGCTGTCCAAGTGGAAAATAGTATATCATAGTTAAATACCTCTTTGCTTTCTTTCTTATTGTTTAAGGCTAAATAACTATAGGGTAGATTATGAGCTCTTTTGTCACTTTCACACTATCCATTAAAATAATATAAATTATAAGAAAAATAACCTAACACTGTTTGAAGAAAACAATAAAAGCCAAACTGTTTTGCATAAGCTGAGAATAAAGTGTTCATGCAAGATTTTCTAAATTATGCACTGTGTTCTTAGTAAAGAAGCTAAGCTTCACAAAAAAATAGCCTTAATCATTTCCCTATTCCACTTTCTCTGGGTATGCAGAAAAGATGAAAGATATTGTATATTCACTGGTTCAAAAGTAAATGGAAGGAGCTATACTCATAAGAAAATAAAAAAATGTGACAGTAGTAGTAGTAGTATGTTAGCTTCTTCTGAAATATGGTGTATGAGATCAAACAAATGTAAATTTTAAGACTTAAGATGACAGGTGAATAGACTAACAACAACAACAAAAATTCTTGCATTTCCTTATTCCTCAAAAATTTTGCTCTGATTTAAAATAAATAGAACTTTTACACTGACTTTGTTAGTGCCAAAACTTCATATTTTGTTTTAAATGTTAGAGTGCAACTAACTATACTTTTTAGAGTGAATATAATCATTTTTCACAGGGATCTGAGAAAGAGGTATTCAACATGAATTCCACCTGAAGTACTATCTATTTAGTGTAGCCACAGGGCCAATGATGACATTTCCTTGAGGGATGATTCAGGTTAGACATTAGGAAGAATTTCTTCACCATGAGGGTGGTGAGACACTGGAACAGGTTGCCCAGAGATGCGGTGGAAGCCCCATCCTTGGGAGTTTTTAAGACTAGGCTGGATGGGGCTCTGAGCAACCTGTTCTAGGGGGAGATGTCTCTGCCCATGGCAGGGGGGGTTGGAACTAGATGATCTTTAAGGTCCCTTCCAACCCTGACAATTCTATGATTCTATGAAGCTCAGCAGAAAACTTAGGAACTGATTTTCATAGTGACTTTAATAAAAAGCCTGAGTTTTGTAGCATCTGAAAAATCAGAGTTACTTAAATACTTGGTTTGGGTTGTTAAAGTGGAAAAAAATATGTCCACATCAACTCCTTTATCTCAGTTTGTTCAAGCTTTGAAAATTACAGAGTAGAAACTTTAGGATTATTGTACTGATTATACATGGTAACCTTTCCTTAAATTGTTTTGGAAACCATGAATAGCCTAAGTGTGGGAGTATATCAGTATCCTTGTCACTTGCTCACAAATCTTCCAGATACTAGAAAGGCTTAAACATAGCTTCATTTTTCTTCTACTTTTTTAGGAAACAACATGGTATATTAGATTTTGGAAAGGAACAAGTTCAAACTTTTCTTTCAAACCCATGAGTGAAAATTGACCATTTTTAAAAAAAAAGTTAAGTTGCCTTTTTCAATTGTTTAAAAGAGAATTTCTGTCCCATAACTTACCTTCTTTCTTTATTGGATAAATCAGAAGTTCTTTTTAAGTCTCCTTAGATCTTCATTCCCTCCTTGGAGTACGAAAAACTTCAGTATGGTTCATTTGATCAACTCACAGAAGTAGTTTCTAAATTTCTGAGAATTTCAAATAGTTTTAAACAAGTTCCTAGAAAATTAAAATCCTTTGGCGGTACTTCATCAACTTACCGTCTCAGGTCTAATACTTAAATTGTGCTTCTGCTGATTTCTTAACATTTATTAGCATCTATTAACACTTTTAAAATGTTTATTTTTCTGTGCTCTATCATATCATTTCACAATGATGTAAAATAATGAAGCCATTTACCATCCTAGTGTTTTGATCTAGTAAACACTTTATGCAAGCAGTAAGGCCAAATTTTGGTACACTTATTAAAGGGAATTTGGATTATTCACCATGCTAAAAATTTACCTGCTACATGCTAGTCTGAGGTAAAAATAAGTGGTTAAATGTAAATTAACATTTCAAGAGTATCCATGTGATAAACAATGCAGGATATGCAGGATATGCATCTTGCCTCTATGTCTGAAGATGCTGATCTCAGCATGTGGGATATTTCAGTTGGGGCACTCAAGTTACATTATTTCAGAAGATATGTAGTGTAGAATTGATACAGTTAACTTCTACTTGTTTCCTAGTGAAGCAATGTATCACTCTCAGATGATGGTAATGGCCAGATAATAAGTTGTGTTTGGAAGGTGCCTTGTTATGTCCAATCCCGTTTTACTTTTATGTAAGCTTCTGTACTGTATCATCAGCAGTGAAGAACAAATACTGTTCTGGCATCAACATTTTAACTTAATCCAATATGGTGATGAGAGTCAATAATAATTGCAACTGTGGACAAAAACTTGGCAAAAATGTTAAACTTTAACGATAAATTTTAATGCTGAACTTAATGTTAAACTTTAAAACCCATAAAATCATTTTGCAAAACTTGCAAGCATTTTAGGGCCAAATTCTTCTTCATTTTTATAGCTATTAGTCATTCATTCAAAACATGAGTTTTCTGAAGGAGGGGAGTAACACTCAAAAGCACAAACGGTGTGCATGGTCTTTAGTTTCTGCAAGTGTTGTCAAATCTAAATTTCAAATTGCTTATATATCTTCCAAGATTTATTGAGCTGTATCATCATTTCATACATTGTTCACATCTTCCAGGCATGGTGAAAACAATACATTCTTGTCATTGTGGCCTTATAAGTAAGGTGTATCAGGATGTTTTCTGAGATGATTTTTGCCTATGGCTATCTAAGACAGCCAGCTAACCTTGCATGAGGAATAGAAAAGGAATAGCTTCCTCTCCTGTAGAAGGACACGTAGAATTAACACACAGCTTTTCTTCCTCTCTCCCTTAACGTCTGAAGATGCTGATCTCAGCCTGGAAGAGCACAGAGTGAGCTGTTGCAGAGGGGCCACGGATAAATCAAGTAGCTCTCCATTAACTCTGAGTATCTCTGGCAGGGTATTTTAACCCTCTATCTCTTTTGCACTTGTGATCTCACAGATCATAACACCCTGATGCTGGGGCATTGCTTTAGTGCCAGTCAGGCTTGTTAGCAGGCAAAATAGAGACCAACTGCCCTACAGTGCTCTTGGGAGTGACTGTCATTCTGTTTCTGGGCAATACAGAAAGGAAGGAAACACTTTCTTATCCTCCATGGGGATATCTTTCCCATAAGATGGGATTCAGGTGTAACAAGGCAATGGGACTGAAGTAATCTTCACAGTTTTTATCACAGTGTTCACCTGGCAAAACTGAGTAATAACATTCCTCTCACTGTTGCCATCTCATCCCCAAAAAACTGGAGGCAGTACAAAATAAAAAGTACCAGAATGTCATATCTGGTGCCATTAAACTTTAGGGAACTAGAAATCCAAATGATTAGTAAGTCTTTGAACATTATGAGAATTGTTAAGTTTGCATATTTGGGGATGTCAAAGAACAAACTGCTTTTTTTTTTTTTTTCCTTAAGAGATAGCTGAAACAGTAGGAGATTGTTTAGCCTTCTTTCCAAAAAATTGCAAGTCTTGGTAGTATTTCCACTTGCTGTTATTCTAATAAGGACAATATGCCTGGCACTGTAATCAGGAGAAAATATACCCTGAAGTGAGAAGTATAATGCTATTCTCAAAAAATAACTTAATAAGGTCTATATGATTCATTAAAAGCATCCTCAAATGTATGTCTTTCTCTACTGATACATGTTTGTATGTTGCAAACACTTAGACACACGTTCAGCAGTATGAATAAAAGCAGCTAAGTTTGCTTTAGAACACAATTTTAAATATGTGTTTGCAGAGATTGTATATTTGTAGAGGTAAGCTTTAGTTGTTTATACAGTAAATAGGCCTTTTTATAAATTTCATTCAATAAATGAAATGACCTTTCGGACCTCCTAATTCATTTATCCCTTGATTTGTAAAAAATCAGGTGACCCAGTTAGGCAGGGTGCTTGGTTACTTTATTGGAGTCACATTTATACAGAAGTTTCTTAATACCATTTTGACAAGATAAAAAGCTTTTAAAGTGTAGGAAGTGTGATTCATACTTTAAAGCTTTTCCAATGTCACTTCAATGAAAAGCAGCTTTACTGCAAATAGGATTCATACCTCAAATTCATAGTTTTTTTTTATTTGAGGTTGGAAAGAAAATAAATTTAGTCTGAAAGTTGATTTCCTGATAATAGTGTTTGTACATGTACCTATTTCTCCGATGGTAAACTATCCTGTGAATTAATCTTTTGAATTATGTGCCAGCATTCAGACCACTGGCTTTTGTGTGGTTAAAGTGTCAGATGACAGTCTCATGTGAAGTTGGCTCTCTACTCAGCAGTGCTAAGTTATGGCTCAACAAAAGTCAAGAACTGATTCTGTAAAAGAACTGCATTTCTCATACTTGTAGCTGTTTATTATTAACACCAGACTCATATCACGAGTAATCCTCATTAGAACTGGACCAATTTGCTTTCACTAAAAATACTGATTTGAAAGCTTAACAGGTTGTGGGGTAAAATATAAACTCATGGAACTTTAAGTAGTTTCTCTTTGTTCTGTAGGGACAGTTCAGTGGCTAATTTATCATTAATGTGATAATTATAGATTGTACCCTATAAAAAATGCTATCTGTTTTTTGAACTGCTTAAGGGAATCAAGACTCACTTTCTTTAGTTTCTTCCAGACTCTACAGTATTTTATGAAATGTCCCTTGAAATAAGCATTGACAAGAATTTTCAGGCCAGTGCAAGACAAAAGATGTCTGCTAGCATATGATAGGAAAGCTGAAATCACTCTGCTTGAGTTTAAAATTTTTTTTTCCAACCACTGTCTTCCTCATTGCTTAGTAGGCAATAGTGTGGTGGCATGCTAAAATATGAGTAAAAGTGAATCTCTGTAAAATTCTGAGCAATTTTTTTGATATATTAAATGTTTTCATTGAGAACAGGTTACAGATAATTGCTTTACATGTTTAAGTGCTTTGTGTAAACAGGAATGCTACCAGTTTAAATAATTTCTGGTTTTGTACTTCTTTAAAAAAATAAACTGACATAAACACTCATTTAGAAACTCTTACAATAGCTTTAATAGGATACATTTAAATTTAGTTTGTACCAATGTAAAGAGCAGTTAATACACATGATTATCAATGGTGTGTATAGAGGTTTCTTGAGTTTATGTGAAGCTAAATGGCTAAAACTGCACTGCCACATAAATCACACTCTATTCCAAGGTTAAAAAATCATTCCAGTTGGAGAGATTTAACTAGCAAAAGAAAAGTAACTGCTTTCAAATGTGCTACTTGCTCTAGTGAAAATTCATCTTTAGCTGGGGAATTTATGAAGAAATGGTGGCAGGAAATTTGTGCCTGTGGGATCAGGCAGAGAGCACTGGGCTCCTGCTGCCTGAGAAAGCCCTGAAAAGTAGCTTGTAATGAAGTAGGGAATGCTCTTGAGGGCAAGTATAAGGATGGGATGGGGTTTGCTCTTTCATCCTTAGCTAAATGCAATGTCAATCCAGGCACTAAAAAAGTTGTTTACTTTTAATGACAGTTTGGACTGCCCTGGCAAGGCTATGACCAAGCAAATCTTCTCTGCACAGCAGAGCAAGCTGCAGTGCTAGTAGTACTGAAAGAGGATTGAAGGATTTTTCTGGATGATAGGTGACCTTCACTTTTCACTGCTTTAAAATTTGGCAGAAAACTCTGCTTTAACGAATGTTGCCTGATGGACAAATATTTGATAATGTATATAGAGTGAAAAACACTAGTTAGCTGAGATAAGAAAGTGAGACAATGCCAAGGAACAGATTTTTTCTGTGTGTGCCCTGTGCATTGGAGTTCCTTGAGATCTTAGTAATGAAGTAACTTTTATGCTTGCTCTGCTCCATGTCATAGCTACAACAGAAAATGAAGTGATAGACACAACAGAAAAAAAAAAGGTAAGCAGAAATTTTTGACAAGGAGTACAAGCAGCCAATAGACAGATCATGTTCAAGATGACCAAGAACACTTATAAAACTCCAAGATGAAAAGAATTAATCACAGTGCCCCAATTAACTCCCTTTCTTCTTACAACTTTCTCCACAAGATGCAAGTTAATCGTAAACTAGAGAACTGTCCTCCAAAATCCTGGTAACAGAGACACTCACTAAAAGTCTTCTATTGGTTGCTTGGGTTTGGTGTAGCTTTGATTTGAGCATGTCATATGCCTTTTAGTGATTTTTCTTGTGGTGTCTACACCTCCTTTTTATTGTAAAGCCAGAATAAAAAAGCCTTCTCTCTATAGAAATACAGTTGGGCACAACAATTGACCAGGAACAACTGAAGCATTAAGGGCTCCTGAAAAATAAGGGGAAAAAAGAGAAGTAACATAGTGGCCCAAAAAAATGTTAAACTTATTATTTTTATTTGATTTGTTTCATAGCATGACTTAACTAGGCTAATACAAAAAGTGAATGAAACACATATATTGCAAAATTAATTTCAGAAGTATTGTTTGGAAACAGCACATCTGCTGTTTCTGGTTGTTCAGGAGTCTGAGAAAAATTGCATTGCTCTGAAATATAGCCAGGTGACAAGCTCACAGATTAGACTGATAAAGAAGATGCTTTTTGTCTGTTCAATAAAGTGAGGAGAAGCTGTTTTATTCTGCTATGTGAGAGGCAACATGTTACTGGTGGGATTAGGAAGGGACCTGGCCATACAAAAAAGCAATATGCTGAGTTTTTCAGGTATGTACATTACAAGTGTTCATCTTGTATTTATTCTATTAACTTTTCTCTAGACATATGATATAGTGAATAATATATGCAATGAAAGGATTGCTTTGCAGCCTATCAGGTGTGTCTTGTTGTTGTAGGGTGTCACAGAGATGAACATCTCAGTTCTGAAGCCAGGTAAAAAGGCTGTGGATAGCTTAGTGACCTGTTCAGGTACCTTGGGGAAGCCAGACAACTGGACACTGGCACAGTGTAGGTGCATCCATATTGGAACTGGAGTTGGACTCAAATATCCGTGTCCTGTTCCTCCGTGTTCAGGTTTTATCACTCGGAGGAACAATTGATGTGTCAAAATGGAGCCAGAGCACACAGTGATGTGCCTGATCAGGAATGAAGACCTAGACCTGAAGCTGTGAGTTTCCCGATAAAACAGTGCAGCTAGACCAGTACCCAGAGAAGTCTCTGCAGGGACTGGAGGACATTGGTCTCTCTGAGCAATTCAGAGCAGCAACTCATATACACAGAACAGGGCTGGTGCTTCAAAACTATGCAGTGTGAATCCCTTCATTAAGTGTCAATAACATCATATGCTGTTCCAGCACCTCCAGTTCTAAACAGCATTACAAGTGTTGCATTAATTTCTGCTTTCCTCAGTGCAGAAGGCTATGAATATCTTTCCCTCAGAAGTGCAAGCTTCATTTCACAATCTCATCACCAAGGAGAAATTCTGGGAGCCTACAGGCACAACAAATGAGCCTTATCTTTCAAGTCTGTTGACATCTAGATTTGTATGAGCCCTGCCTAGTGCATTCTGGGGTTTCCAGCTACTCTGCAGCCTAGCTCACTTCACCTGTGGCAATTGTACTCCTCTTAGTATCTGCCCCTAACTTGTTGCAGCCACATAGAGACGTGATCCAGTGAATGCTAAGGTTCTGGATCTCCACAAACTCTAGGGGATTTTCCAGCGGGAAAAGACCCTCTGCTGCACACCCCTTTTCCAAAATATTTCCAAAGTATGTATGAAGGTCTGGAGATAAATTTAAAGCATTTTTAGGTCTACTATGCACCTGAAAAGTATTTTGGAAACCACTTTAATGTCTGTAATTGCTATGTGGTGTCAGAAAATATCTAGTCTGGACTGACACCAGGGAGCTGTTTTCTGGAGCAGTATTCTGCCACCAGTCCAAGGCTATTTCTGAAATACATAGTTGCAGAATATGGAGTAAGACTCTATGTTCAATCAGTTTTTTTTCTCTGGTAAAGCTGTTCTCTGAGAGTCCCATTGTTTTCACAACTACGCATTACAGCTCCTGTGACCCAGGTTACACTCTCTTCCTCTGTGCCAATGCTGCTATATATAAGGCCTCATTTTAAAATCAGTTGTTGAAATTGTACAAATTTGTTTTTAAGTCTAGATTAAAAAGAGCCCTAGGAAAATTGTACAGGGAAGCAGTCCAGAAGATAGGAATATGTGGTTCGGAGTAAAGGAAGAAAATTAACATAGGAGCTAACCTAAAGAGGTTTAATTTGTATTTCATGTGGGACTATTGTGCTTTAAAAAGAAGTTATAGATTTGGATGAACTAGTCTTGCTGTGGCGAAACATTGGATAAATCCAACTATATCCGGAGGACCTGGACTGAGAAGTTACTTAATCTAATACTTGCTAACTTCTCATGAAGATGACTAAGAAGGAAAGTTTACATGGCAAAGGCATCTGTGGATTTCTGTACTTGCCTTGAAAACCCAGTATCATCACACAGTGGCATAAGCAGCAAGTGCATAAGAGGAACAGAGAAAGGGAAGAAACAGTGAGCAGAAATAACTAGTGGAAAGGTCCTTATGAGAGGAACCAGCAATGCCAGTTGGGATGAGGACAGCTAGCAAAGAAGAAGGCTGTTGAAAGAGTAAGAAGAGAAGATAGTTTCAGCTTAAGTGCAGTCAAGACTGGTTTAAGTCCAGCAAGGCGTCCCTGCCTTGAATCCCAAGCTGATATCAGCAGATAGGCAGTACAACTTCAGGATCAAATGTGTTTGGGCTGATCCACAGCAAATATGCTTTCCTGTAACAAGTAAACCAGATTAATTCTTATTTGTTCAGTTTGGGGAAGGACATTAGTTCTTCTGTTGGGGATTTTTCTGTCTTTAAGGAGCAAACCTCCTCTTCTGCCTGCTTAAGCCTATGTTACTCATTAGCTGGAAGGGTTGTGGTGTAGCTCATTTCCCACCTACACAGCACTTTCAAAAGAGAGGACATTATTTTCCGTTTTCCTGGGCAGATGCCTTAGCATTTCAGGGAAGACACACTGAAGCTGGAGCCAATTCAGCCATGACCTGGCAGAGGCTGCAGTTATTAAGATAAAGCAGACAGGAGCAAAGCTATTTTGTTTCAGCATTTGTATGTCTGCATAAGTAGGACTCCAAACTATACCCTAAGCCTTCGCCATACCAGTTAGGCTTTCTACTCTGATTAGAGATATCTGAATTCTCCAAGACAACAAACTCATTATGATCTTTACTGACTTTTCTTCATAAGTGGATTTCTTATGTTAAACAGACTTTGCTTTAGCAAATTTGCCAAAGTACTGTGAGTTTTTTATAGTTCTGTATCATGTAAGGCTGTTGACCTTGCCTATGGTGGCTGAGGCTCAGCCTAATTCTTCTGACAGCTTCTGAAGAGAATGATGTCAGTTTACAGCAAAACGAATGTATTCCAGTTCCATTTAATCAAACTTCTGGTAAATCTTTCCTATGCAAAAGATTGCTATGTAGACCCTTGAGGCATTTACTCATTATGGCAAAACTGATTAAATACATTAGTTGTGAGATTTTGATTCTGATGATAAATGAAGAAAAAGAATCCCATTCAGCAGTGGCAACAAACTGTCCCAACTGGGGTTAATTGTGATTTGAAGCAATTTTCTTTTTTCTTTTGTGCTTTTTTTACTGATTTTTTTACCAATTACAGTCTGCATGCTTGTGCTTCCAGGGTTTGTTTGCATCTTGTAATGAAACTTTTTATAAGTCCCTATTCTCTTATTAATTTTCTGGAAATTATTTTATTTGGACTTTCTGAATCATAAAGATAAATAAATGAGGAATACAGTCCTCATAGGTGTATTCCCTAAACAGCTGCGCATCTGTCATCGTACTTTCTCTTTTTCTTCCTTTGTGTTGATAGAACAGGATTGCAGATGGTAAGTGACACACATTTCAAAAATCTATTTTAAACCAATTACAGATATACACTATTGACACGAAGCTGGCTTTTCACAGTGTGTTGATGCAGCGTTCAATCTGATCACAGAAGTTGACTTAATTTTGCTCCAGTCATTTCTGTACTGTTCAGAAGAAGATAATCAGCTAACAATTTTTTTCCTATGCTGTTAATTTCTCTTATATTGTAAATAAAAACATTCTATATTTATTTGTTCTCATAGTACATCCTGATTTCAAGGGGACTCAAATGCTAGTCTGTATGATGTAGAAAGCTGTGATTTTTTATACCAGATTTAAATAGGTCTGCAGCCATTACTTTATAATTTCAATTATAGCAAAGGTGCCCTGTATCAGTAACACATTTGTGTTTCATTCTTATTCATGTTGAAAATGAACTTATTTTCTTGTCATTTAGTGTGAACTGGAGTAAAATTGAGAGTTTGCCTCAATGAGATTTCCTTACAAAATACAAGGAATAAATGTGAAAGGAAAATGGAATTGCTTGCAATTTTGCAGCAGTTTAAACTGAAGCAGTTATAAGGTGATTTTTTATTTAGTTCAGTTATAAAATATTTATGCAGAAATACTCATGGAGAAGAACCATTTCATTCAAAGAACGGATGGCAGTAAGGGGTAAGTTGCACATTAAAAATAAATTAGAACACAATACTCATTATACAAACACCAGCAAAAAAAGGAGTGCTTAGGACATAATTTTCTAAAAATGCACATCTGCAACAAGCTCCACTAGTGCATATAGTAAGTGAAGTTTGTTATTTTTTACAGCTGCTTATCTGTTATATGCCACTTCTTGCTGTAAGGGAAAACAAGCTGCTAATTCATTTGAATCAACAGAAATAAACACAGTCCTCTGTCCATTTTTTCTTTGTTTAGGTTTGGTTTTTATCTCTTCTTCTGTGGATCACATCACTGTTATTTATTTACCTCATAGTATTACCAAGGATCGATAGGCAAGGACCATAGCTCCGTTGTGGTGGATACCTTACCTGCAAAAGCACTTCAGATTCAAATGTGCAATCAAAAGCACTGATCCTGGAAAAGCTTAGGACTGTATGATGAGACAATCCTCATTAATGTGAGGCAAGTAAATATCTTGGGTGGTTCAGGGTTTGCTGGGTTGATGAAGTAAGCCAGAGGGAATGGGAGAAAGCAATAACAAGTGAAAAATAAATACTAACAAAACTTAATCATGCTCTAGTATCACAGGAAACCCAGAAGGTCCCAGGTCCCAGCTGGAGATACAGAATTTCTTTATGAGGATATATTTTTTGTTATGGCAGACCTACTGCGGAGTGATCAGACTGAGTTTTACTCAGGCCATTTCTTAATTTTTTTAATCTGATTTATAACCACCTTTCATCTGACTGTATAACCTGTTTCTAAATCATTTGGTGAACCAAGTAAATAAAATACAGAAGTGTACAAAGAGGAAGGTAACAGAGGAACACTTTCAATTTGTAGTTCCTAAACACAGAAATGGCAATTATCGGTATCCATCACAAAGAACCATGCACATCTGCTGAACAAAGAGGTGGGTGACTTTAAATTGGTAGTACCAAAAATAGATGCAGGATGTAAGATTTTAGCAAGTCAAGTTCAAAGCTGCATATCCTTCCATTACACTTGCTACAGAGGAGATTACCTGGGCATGGTTATAATTTATGTAATTATAATTATGTATATATTATAAATAGTCATTAATAATTATGTGTGTAATCTCAAGCAGGTTGAACAAGATGTTCTTTACCCCTGAATGATAAGGCTGGTTATTGTCTCCCATTTATTATTAATTTTCATTTGTAAAAACCTTCCAGTAGGTGGTTAGTGAGGAGGTAGACTGTGTTATCTTTTGGGACTGCTGCATATGAGACTTAAGGCAACAGACACTATATGTGATAGCAACAACAGTATCAGCGAGAGGTCCTTCCCAGGCTCCCAATTAAGTTGTCACAGTCCAATATTTTGCAGCTTTCCCTGCCAGAAGAATATAATCCACTGGGTTCTACCTGATGACGACCTCTTCATCAAAGCACATTGTCTTTTACAACCAAGTTACTTGTAATGTTACTTGTGTGATGCATTCATAACTCCTCCTGCTCTTATTTTCTTGGACTTTTCATTCTGCATTTTTTAGACATCATTGATTTTGTGCCACAAGATGTGTTATATCAATTCAAGGAAAAAGAAAGGAGGCATTCAATAATCTTATTCTAATCTTGACAGACATTATACATCTGGAGTTAAGTATAAGGTCATTCACCCTTTGTTGAGACTGAGTCAAGAATTCTTTCTTTTGTAATATGAAAAATATTTCAGGCATGGGACTTAGGAGGTTATACCTAGACTAATAATTACTTTTTTTTCATATCTCTTAAACGAAAATGTTCAGAACTTTTTTTTTCCAGTAAGCTTATTGCTTAAGGGGATTTGGAAACAGACAACAGCCTGTAGCATCTATGTTATTATTAAACTGATGGTTATTTATTCACGAGGCAAATGGAGGAAAAGGTCACATGAGGTATTGTTAACTTGCCATTTCTGTATATATATTCTGATTTAGTTGCAGTACCTCACATGATCTTCTCTGGGGAAAGTGGACAATTTACTATCACACACACTTTGGAAGGTACACAGAGTAGTTAAGTACTGGAAAAGGTTTTAGCTGACCAGAGAGTTCTTTTGTTCAGAATGGTCAATCTTACTCTGCTAAGCTTACTAATGTTTGGCTTACTGGAAATTCTGGCTCCTGTTTTGAACATCATGCATCTCACATTCATGTGCAGTTGACTTGCAGTTCTTACCTGATGAGCTTCTGAGTTCACATAAGCTAGTTGATACCATTCACTCAACCAAACTTGTCAAATAATATTTCTGTCAAATCTTTTTACAATCCCCTTTCCATACTAATGCCAACTAAAAAGGATGAAGTACTGATACTATAGAGTGCAGTGGTCTCTCATGGTGGTCTGGAGGGTCTACTGTAGTAGAGAAAGAATTTTTGTAAGTTGCTAACTGTTGTGGTTAACTCAGACTACTTGCTTAGTTAGTCTTTAAGATCAGCAGTTAGAATATAGTTAATTAGTGATTGGGTTGGTATGGAGACTAGGGACCAGACAAGTCCAAGTTTAGGCAGTAGAAAACTAAGGACCAGAAGTAAACTGTGTTTGGATGAGGTTTGAAGGGGACAGAGGGGTTCACAGAGAGGCCTCTAAAGACAGGACTTATCCAGCAGGCAATAAGCAGTCCTGCAGCTGGCTATACAGACCAGGTACTCCAGCTTCTTTGAGGAAGTCTGTAATTACTCATCTACCTCAGTGGGAAACCCTAATGGGATGGCTCTGGGGCAGATGTGCCTCAAAGCAGCTCTCAGCTACCACAGTGCCTGGCCTTGGCAGACCATGGGTCATACAGTGCCTCACATCGGCACTAAAGACAGAGTATAGATGTCTTGTGTTCTGTTGATACCTGTGAGGACTACATACAGTATAGATGGCTGAGGCCCAAGTATAGGTGTCCAGGCTGTTGAAGGAATGACTAAGATATTTAGAGTAGTTGAATCAATGGTTGTGTCAGGTAGCCATGATCTTTTGTTCTTGGTCAGTGAAAGCCGAAGGTGTTGAGTGAAGATTGTGATTTGGTGGTGACATGATGATAACTCATTCACGTGCCTGGAACAATCTATAGCAGCTGAAATAGGTGGAGGGATGGTTCATATCTGGCATAAGGTCACAGATGAAAGTGATGGAGGTGACTGGAGCTACCAGAAGCATTGAACTGGGTAGGAAGTGCCTTTATCTTCTAGCTTTGGTTGTGACAGTGACAGGCTGATTGTGTGTCAATGTAATTTACGAAAGCAGAATTTGTTGTTTCAAGTAATATGTTTTCATGGGTGAGAAGTACGTATTGTAAGAGTTGATTAATTGATTTGCATTAGTGTACATTTCCTCCATCTCTTGTAGACTGATACTTTGCCATCTAAGGAGGAAAATGATGCAGTCTTCTTTTTCTTCTGGAGTATTCACTGCACAATATCCAGAAGAGTTACTGAATTCTGTGCTCTCACACTGCTTTGTGCTTAAAGTTAGAGGCAGCAGAAGCAATAAATCTTCTTGTTCTTCTGGCAGGTACAATTCAAATTCCAAGTCTCCTTCTTCCTTGCTCACAGTCCAGCACAAGATCCATTTCCCATGAATGCTATCACTCAGAAACAAAAGTGATAGATTTTGGCTACTACTTATCATTTGTGCAGCAGCATACATCCCAGAAGTCCTCACAAAGAGCTTGGAGGCAGCACATTTTGTGTGTCTGAGGAGAGAAGAAAGAATCATAATTTAAACAGTCACATCTCTGTCTCTCCCCTGGAAAAGTGTGGGGACTATTTACTTGGCATAAGACCTGTAAGGACACGGAGGAAGCTCTCTGCCAATTTTCCTGATGATACCAGTCTAATGCAAAGAGACTTGCAAGCAACACTGGCACCAAGGGAGACAGTATCTTTCTTGATGAATGATTAGATGTAGATTTATGACATTGCATAGTCTGATAACTTCAGGAAGCCAATACTGGTGCCTTGGCTTCAGGTCAGTGGAGGGGGGTGAAGGGGAGTCTCTTGTTTGATGATACGGTGATTCATGGCCAGTAAAATTCATAGTAGAAACCCCTCTGTGAAAAGGCAGCCCTATCGGCACTCCAATTAGCTGTGTTTATAATTAATGGCATGGCTGGAAATCACTGTGATTCATGAGCAATAATATTCATGACAAGAGCGACTCTTTCATTTCAGGGAAAAAGACCAGGAACTGCTCTAAATTGCACATGATTGTGATTAATGGCTTGAGAAGATAAATGGTGAGTGGGTGCCTGAGACCAGTACTATGCTGAGAAATTTATTTAAGCCACTTTCAGACAAACAGGAAAGAGAGGAGGGAATAGCTGTCTGAGCACCCTTGCCTGTCAAATACCTGCCACAGACTCTAAGGAGGCATTAAGGTCTGAGTAGGTAGTGCAAAATTGCAGCTATGAGTTTTGCTGGCCAAAATTTTTTTTGTATTGACTCTCCAACCTTTTGGCTGCTGAGTTGATCCAGTATTTTGTGGTATACACAAACTTTTCTTTGTGATCAAAGAATCCCAGATGAAAATTTCAAAGAGAGGGGAGAAGAAAAAAAGGGCTTCTAGAAAGGTGGCAGAAAACACAGAATAAGAAGTAGGGCTGAGTAAGTTTCTACAACTTATTTCTCAGCAGAATTGGAGAATGCAGAGGGTTTCTAGCTAAGTGGATGGAGAGATAATCAGCACTGTGCAGTGCAAGGTCAAGGCTTCAGCAGAGCTCTACCCAAAGCAAAGAGCTACAGTCTACAGAGTTAGAAAATGGGAAACTGGGATGGGTTTATTTGGAAAAGGGAAAAAAAAGAAAAATAACCAGCAGAGATGAGAGCACTGTTTCATCAGCCCAAGAATCTGTGGGTTCCTTCAGATTCTGTTCAAAAGATATTATCTTCAGCTGGTTCTAAACGTAGTAAAAATCCTTTTACTCCTTCTTCTTTGTCATGTCCAAATAGCACAACTTAAATCTAGTGAATAAACCAAGATCCAAATTCTGTAACAAATACAAATATGCAATTTTTTTAACTCTTCATGCTCAGAACAATCCTGTCTTTGAAAGTTTTCAGGCTGTAAATTTAATCTTTCTTATCAATATTCTTCAGATGGAACATCTTGTTTACTAAAATATTCTGCTGTATAGAAAAAACAGCTTAGTTGTTAGTATCTGTCAGCAGTACCTAGTACTCAGGAGCCCAGGTCATGGACTAAAACTCCTTTAGACTTTGTGTCATTCAGACAATGAAATAAAAAGTACTCCTAATGCATTGAACAAATAGGATATATGAACAGTGAATGCAAGTGAGGTTATAGTAATGCTTAATTATTTCTGCTGCTCATGGAAAGAAATATTTTTTAAGTTGTATTTAATGTAAAGCTACTGTCCTACATTCTTCTCTTATTTTTCATTAAAGATAAAATATTTCTGTGGTTGCAAAATCTGTTCTTCCTCAGCAGTTGTTTTCCTTTGTAGAACCAACTATAAAAATGTAGCCTGCATGTCCCTCTACGAGATGTCTTTTGGAGATTCTTCATGTGCTTAACAAAATCACCAGCTGAACCTCAAGCTGTGAATATGGATCTCGTTGAATCTGCAGTACAGAGCAAAGGCCTGTTCTTATTTAAAAGCCATTCATGTTCCACTGACTTTTAACATGAATACTGCCAGTAAAATAAATTGATGCAATTTTCTTTTTGAAAGATATTCCTCTCTGAAGTGCCCATGCTGACCCTTATTCCCCAGGGTCTTTTGAGGAGCCAGTTGTGCTTTACTTCAGGCTGTTCATCTGTGAACAAGCTCTGCTGCTGATGGAGGTGTCAGGAGACAAGATGATTTGAAAGAAATAAGGGAATCACCCTCACAAAACATCAGCAGCTTTAATGAGTTGAAGGTGCTCCACCTGCTGAGCTCAAGAGTATCCCATCCTAAAATGGGATTTCTATTATTGGAAGAGAAACTGAAACTGTCGTATTCTGCTTTCCATGAATAAAATTCCATTTATTGTCTGGTACCATCTTCCTCTTCTGTCTCCTCTAAGGGAAAACAGTAATGTAGCAAAAAGACAGTTATATTAGAAATGGCAGTCTGTGCACAGATGTCACTCAAGGTATATGTAATAAGCATTTTGTAGACAGAGTTGAGTTTTCTTTACTCATATTTTAGGTTGGACTCTGACAAGACAGTTCCAAACCATGTAGTGTTGCAATGTGTTTAAATCAGTAAGCTTATAAAGACCATGTCTATTTGTAATCATATCCTCTATCACATGTTTACACTTTCTTCTTTCTAAAGTTAAATCTATGGTACTGAAATGGAGTCTTCGGAAAAAGTCTCTGCTGACATTTCTGAATCCATATAAATGTTGGAAATCTTGTGAGAATATTTGCTCTACTGGGTTTTCAGAGAAGCAAGAAAAATAGTTCCTGCAGCTGAGTAAAAATTCTAGATCTTGTTTGACAAGGAGTTAAGACAAACACAAATGCTATTTGTCAAATTCAGAATGGTTTTCATCAGGGCAAACATTAAATGCCCTAGTGGGGTGACCTTAATTACTGGAAATATTAGCAAAAGATGGATATCAAAAGAAAAAGAGGTTGGAAACTCCTGCAGTCCTGGATACAGTGCCTCTCCACAAAGCTAATCACTCTTCCCTCCAACCCTCTTCACTCTGTAACAGGCAGCCCTGCCCCCTCATTTCAGCACAGATGTGACTTTCCTCCTTCAGCTGATTGTTACACACCCTACAAAATTAAAGATTCCTGCAGTGATAAATTGATGTTGAAATGGTTGTTCCCTTCCCCCAACTCATTGTCATTCGGTCATTTCTTTTTTAATTCCCTTCTTTTTTCCCCTTCATTTCTCCTTCAGTCACTGCTGTCAGGTTCATATAGTTCCCAAGGTCTGATTAGTCCCCTATTCTCTAGCTCAGTGTAAGAGCCATAAAACCTCAGCCATGAGCTGATGTTTATCAGATGTGGTTTTATTTCATCAAATCTTCTGATGAGAGAAAAATTGCATAGATCAAGCAAGGCTTACTATTTTGAGGCTTATAATTTCTTCTTGTGCCCAGCAAAACTAAGTGTACTTCAGATGATGCACTTAATAAGGTATATATTTGTGGAGATGAAGACAAACTGATGAAGACAAAAAGAAAATTTCCATGCATGCAGTAGGTAATTTTTTTAGTTTCTTTAATTTCTGGTACCTACTTATTTTAGTAAGTTTTAGCTAATTATTTGGTCATGTATGTTGTTTGGGCAATGCTTATGGGTATTAGTCTCTGTGAAGAAGGGATCTTTTGCCCCACAGATATATTAATGTGGCTCCCTGTAATGCTATTACGGACACACTAAGACAAAAGCCTACTCAAAGTTTTGAATTATCTCCCTTACATACAAAAATGTTGGTAGATCTCCAAGGCTTTAGAGATAGGTATTTTTACTTCCTTCTTTATTGCCTGTTAGAGACACTTACTTCCAAAAGATTTTCCTGCATGGTAACTGGACACAGGCAAACTGTTTTGGACAAACTCAGAATGTGTCTGAACCAAAAGATATACTTTTGCACTCAGTGTGAGTTTTTAATAATTTAGGGATAAGAACTATATTTTCTACGCTTCTTCAAAGGCAGTAGGTTGATAGTTGTCAAAATCAGTTATTTTGTTTGTCTCCAATTATAAGTATAGCACAAGAAGTTGTTTCAGATATGTGATAGAAATTACACTCACAAGGATGATGGCGCAGAATTTTTCAGAATCAGTAATAAACAGTGCCTCCCCTAAGGTGCTTACAATCAAAATAAAGACTACGTCCTAAAGATTATCAAGACTGGCAAGCCAGGTGCCAATTAATCCCCAATTAAATTGATTGTTTCTTATCTTGTGAAAAAGATTTGGACCAAGACCAGCTCATTATATATAGGCCACTATGCACCATTAATTGGATGGCAACATTTTTCTGTCATTATGTATTTGACCATATCAAGTTAATGATGACCTAGTGGTGAAAAGTTCTTTATACTATTATCCAGTGTTTCTTTTGCTAAGCTTGCAGAAGAACATCATTACTATTATCAACGAAATTGCTTTAAGAAGTGCTAATGTAACTTAAAAATATCTCTGATTATTACATTACAATGGCAATCATATGTCAGGGAGAAAAGAAAGGTAGCGTAAGGTCAATATCATGATTTCTAGTAAGTCTATACAAATTCCAATTATGTAAGTCATTTATTTTCCCCCATAAGTTTCCCTTTGCTCAGAACAAGAGCTTTCTGCTTCCATGTCTTCTAATTTCTTGGGCATTCTTAGTTATAAGGAAAGTTACCTATTGAAGCTATAGGGTCTGAAAATAACAGAATTTAGACTCTGGGAAAATAGCAGTGAATTTAGACAAAGTGAAAGAAATTTTTTAAAATGGATCACCATGAAACTGACTTTCCATGTATCACTTTTCTTAGAGGCAATGTCTTCATGTTAAACTTTCACTTTCTTTTTTCATTCTTTGCAGGGCCACAAATATTCATGAGATGCTGTTCAGTTTGACCTGAAATTTCACCTGCTGGACTAAGTTCAGGTATTGCACTAAATTTCAGACTTAACACAGGCTTGCTTTAGCTTTCCCAGCTCTGAGTAACTGATTAACAGATTTCATTTTCTTCCTTTTTGTCATGGGTGATTCATGGTGAGGATAGACATCTTACATGAACAGGTAGGGCAAACTACAGATTGTGTCCACAGAAATGAAAAGAAGCCATGGAGTTGAGTAGTTTGTGGATTCGTTGAGCAGAGATTAAGCAGTTTGAGAGGGAAGAATGCCATACAGTACTGGTGAGAAGAAAAAATGACAGGTTATTGTCTGTTTGAGAGTTTAGACAAGATCAGAACTGCCCTTTGGCCATATAGTTAACTGTGAAATGTCAGCTAAACAAAAATCATTGTTTAAACTGCATGTCATGGACCACTGCTTCTCTGCAGGAGCATGGAGAAGATGCATTATGGCATATTTGAAAAAAGTACAGAGCCTTGGAGAGTTGGAATCTAACAATGCTGAATAAAAGCATTGTCTATTTCTATATCTGAGTAAACTAAATGCTATGGACAATTTTAGAAAACTATCAGTGATTGCACTGGCTTCTATAAATGCTCTTTTAAAGACCCTAATACGTTGTTGATGTATGTTCATCTGATAGCTATACAGACACAGTGTATTAAGCTGTATTTTCATTCCAGTTTTGTAATCTCATCTGTTTCATGGGGATTTTAATTATCCTATAGCAGAGAGACATATCTGTTTTTTTCACACCTGCCTTAACCTTTTTCCCTCTACTTACTGACAAAGATTTCCACACCTGTCTTAACCTAACAACAAGGATGGTGCTTGAATAAGTAGAATCTACAATAATCTTAGAAGCTCTATAGGAATCTCTGATTCATTTTTTCTGTTTTTACATTTTCCTCGAAAGAAGAAGAAGAACCAGAAAAAAAGAAAAGCATTAAAAATTTACTTTACAACAGGGAATTTTACTTTCAAAACCAGAGGGCAGAAGAAGGCATGGTTGTACACAATAGATTGTGAAGGCTTAGTTAAAATAATGCACAGTGTTGCTCAGCGTCATTGAACAAGGGAAAGGAAGTTGATTGAAATCATTCAATAAAAATATGCTATCAGAGAATTGATCAATCCCATCCCTGTAAGTAGTGCTTCATGAAAACTAAAACAGCATGAGAAAATTTGAAAAATCTTTCACTGTTTCTGTTTTAGAAATGAAAAAATATAATTCAAGACAAATAAATTGAGTTTTTGTTTAATGGCACTGGTAAACGTCAGACAAAAGGGTATTTAGTATATTGTTTTGCAAGCTATACCATTATTCCCAATATGACATAAAATTGCTTCATTAAATTCCTTCACTATCCCAATAGAAATGGACTGGGCCCCTTAAGAAAGAATTTGTTTGTTAATCAGTTTGCATATGTATATAGAAGATGTTGAAGTGGCAATGTATTTAGATACATCCAAAAGAACAAATATTGATGAATACATTTTTTTCCTGTGCAGACTATCAAGTAATTTTAGAAATAAAGTATTAAACATAAAAAAAAAAAAAGAGAGAGAGAGAGAAGAATTTTCATTTTGGCCTCAGCTTCACAATCTGCAAGCCTAAAAGAATGCAGAATCCTAATTAATGCAAGCAGAACAGCTCAAATAATACTATTCAGGAAGAAAAAAATATTACGCCAGCACATAACAGATTGATATCAATTTCTGCTGATGTAAGGAGCAAGTGCAGCAAGCTAGAGGTGGGAAATATCATTTAAGAATTTCCATGAAATACTTCTGAACATTTTTCTAAATGAAACTGTGGTATAATTACTCTCACAGGCACATGGATACTATAGCAATGAGTACAAAACTGCATTCAAGTGGGAAAAAAGGGTCTCTAAAAAGTGCAGTGACAACGCAGTTCAAACCATTACTTCTAAGGCTGTGCACTTTCGTACCTGTAACAACATGAATACTGGAAAATGTTCCACAACCCCACAGTGTGTTCAGCACAGTTCTGCTACTCACGTGAATTTGTTGTCTGTAGGCACTATTTCAGATACAGTAAATTTTAGGACTAAAAAGATATTTTGCAGCTGGCAATATATTTAGTAAATCAGGTTTATTTTTCTCTTTGTGAATGTTCTGCAAAACCATGCAGCACCACACAAATTCCTGATTCTCCTGCTGCTCTGACCTCCAGCATTCACCTGTCCCGGCTTTTGTTGCATATGTCACTTGTGCCGAGTTCTTCTCTCCTGTGGAGCTGGGCATAAGGGAATGAGAGCTTCTTCCAAACGGAGTACTTGCTCTGGCAGCTGCCTTTCAAAGCAGTGAAGGAAGAGGGGATAGTTTCAGGTTTCACCTGAAAATATTTTTCTTTTTGCTCTCTAATGACACTGTGTATCAGACTCCAGGTATATTGACCAACAGTTGCCTTCAAAAAACTGTCCTGACAATATGTGTTGTTAAACAAGGCCATCCTCCAGTCAGCACTGCACAGACCCATTGCTCTCTCCTAGTCTCTTGTTCTCCCTTTCTATCACTGCAGAGAAGTACTGACTGTCAATTATTCTGATCTCACCTCTTCTGCCATAAATTACCATGTTTCCCTTAGTTCTTTTCCATTAACGTCTAAAAACATGGATGCTTCTACAGAAGGAAAACTAGGAAATGTGTGAGTTGTAAGCTTGGCCACGGAGGGTTACAGGGATGTGTGTCTCTGTATGTGCAGAGACTTCTGTGAGAAGGACTCTTTGTCACTGACATCTCCAGTGCAGTCCTCAGAGGGGAGCTGGCTTTTGTTTAGAGCCAAGTTTACAGCTGTAAAGATGATGTTAATTCTGAGGACTTCTCTACAAGTCTTCAGCTGCAAACCATCTCAAATGTTGCCTGCCCTCAGGGAGCCTTATTTGAGTGGCTTGGATGGCTGCAGTGTTGGTGCAAAGTCCTGAGGCCTTGGGGAAGGAAGGGTTTTTCTTTGAGAAAGGAATACAAAGGTTGTTAGTTTTGAACAAAAATAAAGGGTGCTGATGTGTAATGGGTGTGAAGTACATGGAAGTTTTAGCATGTGTCCTGTTCCCTAACTTGGTGCCCGGGTAATGGATTTTCACCCAAATTCATTCCCTTTTCCCTGTGACCACACCGATGTGAGCACTCTGCTCTCTTTGCTTCTGGTGGTATCCTTGAGTGCCAGTGTCAACATTTAGGGTCAGGGCCATCCACTAGACCTGTAACAGATTCTCTTTCTTAATCCCTCTTTCTTCCCAAAGGGGAAGAGAAAGGAAGTAAGGGAGAGAGACTTACCAACTAGAAAATAAAACTAGAACATCTTTAATGGAAATACTACCAATAAAAATTATTATATATAAATATATACAAAACCAATATCAAACCAAACCCCCTGATGGCAATTATGTCACCATCACCACTGATACTGTGGAGCAGGCATCACAGAAATGCAAGACTGGACTCTGGCAAATGGGAATCAGATTCAGGAGCTGGATTCTGGAACTGGATTTAGGAACACACAGATCATGATCGAAGGCAGAATGGTCAGAGTCCTCCTCGGATGCTGGCCATTGAAGAAGAGGAGAGATTGACTCTTGTGATCCCTCATGGGATGGAATACATCATGGGTCAGTTTTAGGTCACCAGTCCACTGTGCTCCTCCCTACAGGTGCAGCCTTTTACTCAGTATGGTACACCAGATTTATCAGGGACATTGGTCTGCACAAGAACAAATATAAGCAAGAGCCTTTATACACACCAACCTTTCATAGTAACGTGTAAACATCAAGCGTTATCACTGCTAGAAGCAGACACTGTCTGCAAAAATGTGCTGTTAACTTCAGAAAGTGCAGTTACTTAGAAAAGACTGAGATGAAGAGTAAAATCACTGAATAAAATTAGTTCTAACTCAGAGTAAGACAGTTGGGCAGTCCTGCTAAGTCTGGGCTCTAGGGTACATCCCTGAGATATCCACAGTGTCCTTACACCAAGGTCCTAGAAAGTGTGGGGACATATCTTCTGCACAGACATGTAACATACCTGCCTCCTAGGCCAAGTGCCTACTTACTCTAAGGCACTGTGATCAATCTGATGAAAACTTTTCCCCACTGGTAAAGACTTCCCTACCCCAGCCTATATTCCTTTCTTCCCATCCATCATCCTTAAAATGCTGCTAAGTAAGGGAAAAAGGCACACTTTCTCTGTTAGTGGGAGAGTGGGTATATTTGACACAGAATTGGGTACCTATGAAGCTTTCCCAGGCAAACCACACTGGTGGGATAAATGTCAAGTCTGGGTGTGTCCCATGCATCAAACTAAGGTACTCTTAAGGAGAATTAAGCATTTGCAGTGTGGACCTGCACAAGGATTTCCAGCCTGGTATATTATCATAAGAGTGCTTTTAAAAAAATGTTAAAGTAGTTGGTTTGAAGTGGCTTGCAGTGGGAGGAAGAGCAAGCTCAGAAGGCAGTGACTTCTATAAAAAGATAGTGAGCTAATGAAGTGCCTCCTGACTTTTTGATTCCTTTTGTGTTGAGAGAATCAGGAGATTATTTTCCTTCTTTGAAAATATATACTATTCAATGGAAGAAATATCTGTCATCACTTTCTTCTCTTTATGGCAAAAACTGTGGAAGTTCTAAGAACTCACTAACCATTCAGGTCAAAGGGGAAACACTATGGAAGACAGTAACAGTAATCTTTAATGAGGAGTCAGTCATCAATGCAGTTAATAACCAGCTTTTTGAAGGGTTAGCATCATTGGATTTTTCTCCTAACAAGCCTGTCATTGACTGCTGGCACAAATTAATCTCCTTGATCCTGTTCACTAGAAGTGATCTGTGGCCTTTTGCAGCATGTTAGAAAGTTAAAGCCAAGCTTGATGGATTTGTCTTCTGCATTTACCTCTTTTAATCATCCCTATACACAGCAGGACAAAAAAAACCCTATACAGGTGTACATGTTTAAAACTGAGATCACAGAAGGACACAAAGGGCTTGGAAGGTTCAATAATAATTTTTATTCTCTGTGTGCCAGCAGAGCTCTTGACCAGATTTTGTTCTAATTAAGTTGGACAATGACATGTTTATTCCCGCTGTACTATGCCATTGTTTGCCGGTGCATGGAACAGCAGCTCTTAGAACATGAGCTCCCAGGTAAGCTACATTGTTTGAAAAATATTAAATTCTGTAGTCATACACTAAGACATTAAATTATGAACTCTGCTGTATTACAAATATATTGTGAGACTGTAATACTTCAGTTATGTCTTTATTGAAAAGGCTAAAGGATATACATCATACTACACCAGCTGGGGCCTTGGCATTTAGGATTTATGTCTACTGAGATTAGCATCAGAAAGGAATGCTTGTATTGCAAGATCAGCAATTTATCTGAACTTGGGTGAAATCAAGTGTGTGGTTTAGGCTTTCCTTAAATTGGACATGATGAGCTTTAAAGTTTTCAAGGCAGAAGATTGATTATGAAAACAATCCTTAGTTCATAGACCTTGAACATCAGAATTAAAATTTTGAATATAACAGCTATTTTTGCTTAAGTCTCCTTACTCTGTTAAAATCCAAATGAAAGTATTATTGGAAAATTATTAGTATGCTAAATTACATCTAATCTTTCAGTGTGTAAGTCACTGGAGTGATTTAGAACAAACAGCCATTACAGTGCACTAAAAACCAAATGTTTCTTCGAACAGCAACAGCCAGAGAAAAGTACTACAGTATTTGATCTAAGATAGATAGTATTCTCAGGTGGTCTATGGAAAGCTAGGTCTTGAAATACTAAAGGATGAGGAAGTATGTAGGTCACATACAGTACTGATGTCTTAATCAAAAGGCAGCAGACACAGTACTATACCAAATCAGAATAAATCATTCAAGGACTTGGGAAGCGGACTGAACATTGTCAAATCAGATTAAATGCTCCTAAACCAAGGCAAGAATAAAATTTCTTGCGGGAATTGACCAGAGTGATGCCAAATGGGGCCAGGATTAACCACATGTGCTTGCGTGATACAAGTAGCAATGGGCAACTTCAAAATTTTCATAATTTCCGTTTGCTTTGGGTAAACAGTTGAAAACATAGATGACTGTGTGAAGACCATCCAAGTCATTTGAATCTGGAGGAATGAGCTGGAAAGCTTTCAGAAACAGATTTTTCACATGAGATTTCTAGCACTACTAGATCCAGTATTAGGAAAAATGTTTTTGAGAACACTGTTCCATAGTATTCTTGTTCTATCTGGAAAGTATATGTAGGGAAATAAATGTGCATATCTATCAGAATCCCAGTTTAGGTTCTAGAGATATTTATTATTTAGGGATATGGTATGATTTGTTTCATTCTTACTTCTTGGAAGGCTGGATTTCAGCTTCTGAGAGGAGTCTTGGCTTGGCTTCTTACTGGCTACAATAGCAACTTCCAGTCAACCATTTCATTGCATAAGCCATAGAAACATCTTGTACACTGCCTTATAGTATTAGTTGCAAAATGTGTGCTGCTAACCTTTGGTTCTCCTATTTTTCAATTTCAGTATGTGTAGGAATTCTGTGGGGGAGACGACTGACTTCCAGGTGGCTCAGTGTTACAGCTAGGCCACAATAAAAAACTTTCTTCTCAGCTTGGAATGATGTGACTGCTGTAAAGGCCATTCTTATTTCACTTTCACAACTTTTGCTCATCCAATACTTTTACTTACCCTTTACTAGTTCAATAGCTTAACGAGTGTCAGGGAGGCAGCGCTGCTGAGTAGCCAGTTCTATTCCGGGAAGCCAAGTAGCAAGAGTTGTGCAGTTGGTTGTGCTAAGTGCTCAGCATCTCACCACAATAGCTGGCTGCTCTGTAACATTCTTTGTCTACTCTATATCTGTATTAATCATAATTCCTAAGGCTGAAGAATTACAGTCTCCGGGTGAATTGGAATGTTTGCTAAGATGAAAAGTAAAAAAGAAACAGTATTACTAAAGTGAGTGTCCTGGTTTGAGTGAGAACAGAACTAATTCTGTTCAGTGATTTTACTTTTCAGCTCAGTTCTTCTGAGTAGTTACACTGTCTGAAGTTTGCAGCCTGTTTTCACAGGCAGTGTCTGCTTCTAGCAGTGATAACACCCCATGTTTAGAGTTACTACCAAAGATTGATGTGCAAACTGAGGCCACTGCTGCATCTTGTGTATGAGATTGGAGGGTGCAGAAAATAAAGGCTTCACCTGCAGGGAGGAGCTGGCAGGACAGGTGACACTAAACTGACCAACAAGGTATTCCATCCCATAGATGTCACATTGGGTATAAAGCTGAGGGGTCACGAGGGTCAATCTCTCGGCTCAGCTCTTCAGTTCTCTTCCAGCTTCTTGCTTCCTTCTAATAGCCAGCAACCACGGAGGACTCTGTTTTGCCTTCGATCCTGAATGTGTGTTCCTGAATCCAGTACCAGAACCCAGCTCCTGAATGCAGTTCCCATTTGCTGTTGGGCCCAGTCAGGGACTTTCCCTGGGCCTGCTCCACAGCATCAGTGGTGATGGTGATGTAATTGCTACTGGGGGGATGGGTTTGATACTGTTTTTGTATATACTCAATTTTTAAAAGTTATTATTATTCAAATCTTCTACTTTCCTTTTCTAACTGATAATTCTCTCACCCTTATTCCCTTTTTCTTCCCCTAGGAGAGGGCGGGGGGTTAACACAGAGCATCTGTTTTAGGTCTAGCAGGCTGCCCTGACCCTAAACAGTGACAATGAGCATAAAGTCAGTACTGAGTAACAGCAACAAGCTCTTGGAAAAAGCTCCATACAGCTCCCAAAGAGACCACCATTAATTAAGACAATTCAAACATATGGGAAGATAATTGATTTACTAAGCAATGAAAAAGCCATAAATTGACACTGGTGGGACCTTACTCACTACCTACAGGGAATCTATGGAACTTAAAGTTGATGATTAGACAGCTGAGAAGGTTTGTTGGCTAGCTAGAAGACAAAAGAAAATGGACACTACTGTAACAGAAAAACGGTAGTTTTGTTAATAGTGCAATTCCATAGAAAGCCCTATTGCTCCTGCAGTACAATCAGATGCTGGTTTTGTAAAAAATTATCTTCTCAGATCTACACAATATATGTCTGCTCATACTAAATATAGAGTTTCTCTTGACAATAATAGTTGTCCTTTGAACATAGGAAGATCATAGTATCAGAACAGAGTTTCCTTGGAGAATTGCAAAAATGAATCAGACTTTCGCATTCAAAAACTATGCAGTCTCACCCTTTCAAAAATGTCCAGAAAGGTTAAAAACCTTTTTTTTTTCATTTTTTATATCAGAAATGTCTTTGTATATATTTCCCTCTCTCCTTCCTCTCTCTCTCTTTCTATCTTTTTCTGTCTCTCTTCCATGTCATTCCCCTCTGCTTATAAGAGTTCGGTGGCAATTTTTCTTCCAATCTTTAGTAAATTTTCAAGATGAAGATTTCATGCTGTAAATTTTGTCAATTAATAAATTGTTTCTGAATTTCAATAAACAGACCACATTTTTTAGTAGATTACACCCATCACTTTTTATACATTCTTTATCTTTTATTATTCGTATAGAAATTACTGGCTATTTTATGCACTTTTGTTGCTTTTTTCCATCATTGGTATCAACACGATGATATCTCTATCATCAGCCTACAAACTAATTGTAGCGGGTTTCCTATATTTTGTTTTCCTACAATTCATTCTGGAACAGAAGCTGCATTCTCTATAACTCAATGAAAACTAGCTATCCTCTGAAAACATGAGTTATACCCTTGGTCTTCCAACACAAGTCCAGCAGCATTTCATTTCTGTTGGTCTAAACAGATTGCTGTAGAGACATGCCATCACCCTGAACATTTTATTTTTTTTTTCCTGAAGGGAGCTTAGTGTCACCAGTAATACTATTAGTCTATTGCAAAATTTGTTCTTTGTATTATATTTTTTGTCCAGCATCAGTATGCTTTCTCTGTTTCATTTTGGCTCCTTATATCCCGAACCAATGCCATGTACAGAACCTATATTCTATCCATTTCTCACATAGTCTTTAACTGAGAACCTATATACTGATAGACACCCGAGGGAGAAGCAACGATTAGCAAAAACCAAACCAGCAAAAGTAAAACATGGGTAAGGACTGTTTTCTGCTAATGTGGGTTAAAGTACAGTAACAATACAATTGAACTACATCAGGGAGATGGGAAATTATTAGAGGAGAGTGTCAAAAGTACTCTTGCTGACTTAAGAAGATTCTAGCCAATTGCTCCTATGGACTGAAAGGGGAGAGATTGCTTCGGATTTTGCTTCCATAGGAAACCTATTTTACTGTAAATGTGGCTTTTCATTTGTTTGGAAGTGAATTTTAGAGTTGAGGGACTCATAAAGAAACATACAGGAGAGGAAAAGAAGCCTTTGAACAGGATGATGAGGAAATGTTAGAAGTCTGTCATGTACATTTCTTTGACACATGCTACCACTTAGTTCTAGCATTTTAACGGTATGCTTATAGCAATATTTACCAGAGTACTTCAAAGGGAACAAACCTCTGATTTACATGCCACAGCCACTTTTTTCAAGACTTACGAAACCTCATCTTTTTATTTCTTTTCTTTTTTTTTTTTGTACTGCATGTTGCAAACAGATATTTGTTTTCCTATGCATTTCTTGGATTTTTTTCAGTCCATGGCTTTCTTCCTTCATTATTTAGCCACTGTGATCTCTTGTGGGATTTAAAGCACAGAATAGTTATGTTTCCCTCAACATCTCCGTGGAAGTGGATTTAGGAGGGGGGAAAGGTGATTCAAAGGTATTGCTGGATCAGACCACACAGAGCAGCGGTGGACAGAGACATGGAAGGTATCACAGAACAGGGCAAAATGTCTTTGCAAGATGCAGTACTATTTTTTGTGCCTAAAAATCTCAATATTGTTTGTTACTTCATGGATATAGAATGAAAACACTTGAATAGGATCTATTTATCTCTCACCATTAGTCACAGACTAATTATTAATTCTCCTACATTTATTTTGTAACAGGATAATTCTGTTTTCAGTTTATCTACTTCACGCTGATGCAGGGAGAGATCAGAGAACCATGACCCAAAGCTTTAAAATATGTGTCTTGAAATAAAAATATTACCATGAATCACATTAAAAAAAGATTTAAAATATAAGCTTTTACACTACAATCTATTACAATTATCACACAAAATAATGGTGTATTTTGCAAGTGCATTGCAAATGCAGTGCACAAGTACATTTAAAAAAGCCAAGCGTGAGATGAATAATTGACACTATTTCAAAGTCAGTAAGTTTTCCACAACTGAGTGGTAAGTTGTTGCAATTTGAATTCAACAAGGATTCCAGTAAAAGTGGAAAGTGCTGCCTTTGACTAAAGAAAGAAGAATCAGGTTCAAAGGACCTGTGGCAGTAATGGAAAAACATTGGATTAAATTTCCATTTCTTTGATTAGGTAGAAGACTAAGAAATTTAGGTGGATTTTGCTGATTCTTGCAGGCAAAAGGAAGTTGAAAACTTGTTATGAAGAACTAGGAGGATGGGCTGAAGAACAAAGAAGGAATACTAGAAATAGACAAGACTAAAGAGAAACTATGAACTGATTTTGATGTTCTTTTCTTAGCAAAAGCAAACTCCATGGGCTAAGTGCTGTGAATAATATTTGTGTGTCAGGCTGATTGATGCATCTGTTCAGACATATTTACAGTCAAAAATCGTTAAGATAAACAGTATCTATGAATACACAGGGAATATTAGAAATGCATAAAGATTAACTAATGCAGAAACTAAAATTTTCACAGAGGAAAACAGGTTATATATCAAGCATTTTTGGGGAAGGAAATTTTGGTGAAGAAGAAGAGAAAAGGGTATAAAGCTACTATAATATTGAAATACCAGCTTTGAAATGGAATGGAGAAGCAGGCCATCTGCTAACACGAAGGTCAGTAGGAAGAGCAGACAGGGGCCCAATAGATATTTAAAAAACAAACCAACCAAACAAGAATTCTGTTCTAACTTGCATTTATCTCAGTAAAGTGATTGAAAAACATTACTATATAATTACTTGACAAACTTAACATTCCCAAAGTATTTAATGAGTGAGGCTAAGACCCTAAAGGAATTGTTCATATACACTGAAACAGAAAAGGCTTTTCAGAGGTCAAGATCTGGTCCAAGACCAGATAGCTTTATGATGGTGTCTTAAGACTCTAATGAAGATAACTCTTGGTCTGTAAAGAGTATTCACAGATATGGATAAAGGACCAATATCCGTTCTATTGGAAAAATGGGCTGCCATAACACCTGTAGTGCCTGACTCACAACTTATTTTGTCCATGAAGAAACTATGGCTGGAGCAAGAGAAGCTCACTGAGTGATGGTAAGGAACTTCATGTGTTTAGGTAGTGTATCTCAGCAACTTTGATGTTTATTGAGTATGATTTACAAAAAATTAGAAGTTTTCTTCATGTGATGTTGACTACTGAACAGGCAAGCGCGCAGTTTAAGACAGTTTAAAACTGACACTGAAATTTATCTGCTTTATCTGTCCAACAGAACAGGTAAAGTTCCTTCTGTCTTTTTTGATATTAATTTTGTTAAATAGACTATTTTATTTGATGAACTGTGTAATTTTAATGTCATGTAAAAGGCAGAAGACAAATGAATTGTGATTTCCCTGCATTTTTACACCATGGTAGCCCTACTGAATTCACCATAGGAGTTTAGCTAATTGACTGTGTTTCTGTTCTGGTTGCTAAAACAACAATGCTGATATTAGGGAAAATATCTAGTAAAAAAAAATAACTGAAAACTTGATAGTAAGGTTTTTAATTGTGAAATTCCTTTATTGGTTTTAAGGGATAAAGTATTGCTAGTTTTTGCAGTCATGAAGACAAAATATAGCTGGGAGACGAGGTCATATGCATGGAGTAGTCCTTTCATCCTCACATTCAGGTTTCACTGATGTGCAATAGAGCTGCAGCTGAGATGAATAGATTATCATTATAAATCTTGTATTTGCTTTCCCTTTAAACCACGTACAAAACCTTTCTTTTCCCCTTCACAATTATAAAAAGATAATAGTTTGAGAGCATTTTGTCAAACATGAGACTGTTGCTACATGAAAATGTAAATTTTGAAGAATGTAGCTGTTTGAGGCCTTAACAACACAGGCACATTCTCAGTGCAATGCTCCAAAATTTACCAAAACAATGAACATTGTTAAAAGAAGTACCTTACTGTGTTTATAGAAACATAGAATCTTTTCAGTTGGAAGAGACATTAAGATCATCAAGTCCAACTATTAACTTAACACTGACAATCCTGCCACTAAACCGTGTCCCTAAGCACCACATCTACATGTCTCCAGAGATGGTGACTCCACCACTTCCCTGGGCAGCCTGTTATAGTGCTTAACAACCCTTTCAGTGGAGAAGTTTTTCTTAATGTCCAACCTAGATCTCCTCTGCCACAATTTGAGGCCATTTCCTCTTGTCTCACTTATTACCTGGGAGAAGAGACCATTTACTTGAAAGCAACATGGGCCAAAGAGGACATTGTAAAACATAGACAAGACCAAATGAATATTCTTTCAGAACCTCTTATTCATCTCAAGTCCTTAAAATGGAAAAATTCAGGGGGAACCGTTCTTACACAGTATGGTCCTTAATTTTGGGAAAGGTCAACTGTTTCTTGAGAAATTTTGAAATATATTCCTATTTCCAATAAGAAACCACATTTTAAAGTTTATATCCAATAGAATTATGGGTCTGGAAATAAAGGATTTTGTATACCTGAACTATTAAAAATATCTTATGTTTCTTACATATTCTAGCAGTATATTCTGTAGATGATTGGATATGCTGACACACAAACTCAGGAGACATTTTGAAGCCCAGATCTCAAGGGCTTCAGTGAGACTTAAGCTCCTAAAAACCTTTTTGAATCTCAGTCCTACACCAGATATAATGTAATACATTTGCTATATTTAATTTTTTTCCACTTTTAATCTTTGAGTTATAAAATTGAGTGCTTCCAATAGTGACAAATTTGAAATATTTCTGCTTTTTTTGACAATTATAGAAAAACTTAAAAAATGCAAGGTGAAGATTTACATGGTTTAAACATGCCTAAAATTAAGACTTGACATTCTTTGTTAACCTCATGTATTGTGTAAGTATTTTAAGTGCACTCATAACCTTAACTTCTGACATTTGAGTTCGACAGTATTCATCACCTCTATCAAGATTTCCCCATATTTCATGACCCACAAGTGACGGATTAGAAACTGCAGATTATGGCAACTGAGAATCTCTGACAGTTCCTTTCTTTGATCTTTGTTTCTAATTTGTTGTGACATTTTTTTATTTTTTTTTTTTTTTCCCCAGAGGTTTCTTTAGGTTTCTTAACAGATTTACCTGGGATTATTCATCATCTTCTGCTCATTCTTAGAACAAAGAATAAGCTATTTGTTGTGTGCTCGTTAAACATTGTGCTTGTTAAACACCTGTTGCCTGCAGACATTTAGTTTATTATCCTGCAAATTATCCCACCTTTAATTTATTTCACCTTTGTTTCAGTTTCAGGAAAGATGTTGGCTTTGAACTAAGATACTGTTAAATCCACATGGTTTCTAGTATTGTCTTCTCATCATATTCAAAACCAAATCTGGATATATTATCTCTGCTATTTGTGGTCATGCCTTCAGTCCCTAGGACTGTGTCTCAGCTGTTTGGATAATACTGGATTATAGTCTTCAGTCTCCCTGGACACAGACAGATAACAAGTACTTGGTCAAATTTTTAGATAAAGCACTTGAATTCAGAAACCCTCAACACTTGTATTGTTAGCTTCAACTGCTGGGAACCAAAATGATGAAACATCTATAAGAATGATTCTACAGCTCCTTCTGGGAGCCTGAAACCAGTCACTGTGGTACAACTAAGCACAGGAGAAAGTAGTAGAGCCAAGGTATGTACTTCAGTAGGGTCTTAAAATTTTATTACAGAGGTAGAGAGGTAGCTTTCATTAGTTCACAGCCCAGGACAGACTGAAAGGGGCCTGACGGACTGTGGACAGTGTGCCTTGTGGAGACCCGATCCCTGAGTGCATTGGTAAAAGCACTGCAATCCATTAATTCTTCATACCTCCTGGCTTCATTCCTGCACAATAAAATAAGATCTGGCAGATGGTATGTGTTTGCACAGAAAAGTTGAATTAAGAAGATACAAATGTTAGCATTTCCCACTTATTTTGATTAAGTGATCACAATGTTCTTTTTAATATAATTTTTGTTAAACTTCTCATTTTTTAAAGATTTCTTTTAAAATTCAAGGCTCTGTCTGTGAAGTTAAATAAAGCAAAGTACAAGGTCCTGCACCTGGATAGAGGCTATCCCAAGCACAAGTACAGGCTGGGTGAAGTATGGATTGAGAGCAGTCCTGAGGAGAAAGACTTGAGCATGCTGGTTGATCAATATGAGCCAGCAATGTGTGCTGGCAGCCCAGAAAGCCAACTATATCCTGGGCTGCATCAAAAGATCTGTGGTCAACAGGTTGAGGGAGGTGATTCTGCCCCTCTGCTCTGCTTTGTCGAGAACCCACCTGGAGTACTGCATCCAGGTCTGGAGACCCCAACACAAGAGGGACATGGATCTGTTGGAGCAGGTCCAGAGGAAGCCTAAAAAGATTATCAGAAGACTGGAACACACAGACTGAGAGAGTTGGGATTGTTCAGCTTGGAGAAGAGAAGGCTCCAGGAAGACCAGGTAGCTGCCTACCAGTATCAGAAGGGGTCCTGCAAGAAAGATTAGGAGGGACTTTTTACAAAGGCCTGTAGTGATAAGATGAGGGGTAGTGGTTTGAAACTTGAAGAAGGTAGATTTAGATTGAAAATAAGGAAATTCTTCACTCTGAGGGTGGTGAGACATTGGAACAGGTTGTCCAGGAAAGTTGTGGAGGCTCTGTCACTGGATGTGTTCAAATCCATGTTGGATGAGGTCTTGAGCAACCTGGTTACTGGGAGGTGTTCCTGCCATGACAGGGAGTTGGAAACTAGATGATCTCTAAGGTGCTTTCCAATCCAAAGAATTCTACGATTCTTTGATTCTCTGCTTCTATGATCTAATCCTCTAACCACTCATATTTTCAGAAATAGCAAAGATACAATCTCTATACTAGTTCCATGAGAAAATGACTTTTTTTTTTTTTTTTTCCTGGACCAAAAGAACAATATATTGTTATTCTCATCTAAAATTGGCTTAGGAGCATTGAAAAGGAGTAGACTTTCCCCACTCTGTTACCAGTGACACGATACTCTCCAGCACATTGACACAATTGACTAGTAGGAGTGATGGCACTGCCAGCATTGGAGGCAGTTCAACTTTCCTGATCCTCACTGAGCAGTCTCCCTTGCTGTGGCTGACCAAAATGCTGCTCTCTCATTGCTGCACCAGCACAGGCCATTCCAGCCCTAAATATACACCTCCATCTCCTACTTCATTTGGCAGTGCCTAGAGTAGAATAGGTAACATAAAAACCAAAACAAAACAATAACAACAACAGAGAATAATTCTTTAATTTAATATCTGAATCACTTTCCTATTCTTTAGAAATCATTTTTTGCCTTTTGATCAGGAGCAGACCTTGATGATTTTAGCACAACAGATGAAAGTTTGATGAGTGTAAACCCCCAGAAATACATGCCTAGAATTAATATTTTGCATCATTATCACTGTATATTTGTTAATTTGTAGCCACATATAAACCTTTGCCAGTCACAAGGGAGATGCAGTTTCTAAATGTCTATCTACACCTCTCAGTGCTTCAGCTGTAGTAGCTAGTGTTAAAACACCACCCATAAAGACTTTAAAAGCATTCTTCAAATAAAGTCAAGGTGAAAGACTGTATACATCTTTCCACAGAAGGCGTAGAAAGTCCTTCCCAAATCCTTGGCAGAATTTATTCATCAAGTGCCCACAGTGATGAAAGGTGCAGATGCAATATTGTTATCTACCAAGTCATGTACGTCTCGTCTTCCTTTCTCCTGTACTCCAGACACACATCAGTGAAATCATGTTTTTTTTCCCTGTTCAAGCCTAATCTTCTGTGTGACCATTTGCCATTAGTATCTTCCGTCTACTTTGCTCATGATATTTCCTATTACCTTTTTTCATTCCCAGGAAAGTAGTCTGTTCTGAAAAATAAAACGAAGACATGTGTTCCTAACTCCTCTTTTGCTTTCTGATTATCCAACAAAACTTTCCAATCGTGTAGCAAAGAAAGGTAGGAGACTTTGACTCTAAAAATTTCCCAGCCAATTTTCAGAAAACCAGTAGGTGATACTAATGAGATTTGACACAGAGTCTCTAACACTATGTTAGCATATCTTTCTAATTTGATGCAAGAACATAATTTAACTGATGGACTGCGATCTAAACAAACTCTAGATTCCTGTATTGGGTATGTGTGTTTCTGTGTCACTGTTACCTCTCCAATGTAAGAAAATAATATTTTCCCCTTGTGTTCAAATTTTATATCTGTAGAATGCAGGTCTTATTGTTAATCTAATCCCTTTCATACTAGAACAGTAGTGCAATGGCCCTTAATGGTGAATGGAATTTGTCTTGCTGTTGATAATTATGTATGTAGTTTTCTTTTAGAAACAGCTATTTTGTATTTATGCATATATTGTTTACTATTTTAAAGATGTAGAAATAGATTAGTTTTACTATAAATAATTACTATAAATACTATACATAACACTGGAAACTACTCAGTAACACCTATAGCCTAAGGTAGCACGACCCAGTTCTAGAAATGGCTTTTATAAAAACATTTAAGTCATTGCTTTCTAAACATATGCCTGAAGCTGAGCATGTAGATGTGTTTTATTTAATTTATTCATAAATGGGGATGTTTGTGTGTATACATATGCACACATATACTCACACATGCATAT
Source organism: Actenoides hombroni (assembly GCA_024336885.1). Lineage (NCBI taxonomy): Eukaryota > Metazoa > Chordata > Aves > Coraciiformes > Alcedinidae > Actenoides > Actenoides hombroni. The sequence continues at coordinate 36,931,160 of WUAM01000107.1, read as the reverse complement.
ATGTATGCATATCTATAGCTATAGATATCTATCTATAGGTATAGGTGATTATAGAGATATAGAGATTACATAGATACAGATAGATACAGATATAGATATAGGACTTTCAGGTAGGTAAATTGCAGCATGAACTGAGAGAACACTATGTCAGTGATACTGGAAAACTATTTCAGTTTCTTGGCAGGGCTTAATATGCCACCTGGAGGGCTGCTCCATATCCTCAGCTCTACCAGAACTTAAAAACCATTGGCAAGAGGGTTTACCTGTACTAGGGAATTGCTTTTCCAAGGGTTGTGCTTCTGAGCCTAATGTCATAATCTGTGATTACTCAGTCATTTAGGGAGGACCCCAGAGCTCAAGGGCACTGCAAAGGGCAGGAGTAATCATTTTCTGTCTGTTTAATCTTTACGGAGTCAAACTTTCAAAGTGAAGTAAATGCACATAAGCCCCATTACCCTTAGTGTCCTCTTTGTCTCTATTTGCCTCTGCACATATTGACCCAATGCAATGACAGATTAATGGTGACATTAAATGAGGTATTAAATTTAATCTTCTTTACTTGGAGTAGCAGAAGTTCCCTTTCCAAATCGCCTTTCTTTAATTTTTACTTCATGATTGCCATTTTTCATTTGCTGATTTTATTCATGCTAGACTAGGCCAGTGACCTAAAACTGCCAATTAAGGAGTGAAATGCTAATCACACATTTCTTCAATTGAAAGCATCAGTGTAAAAGCTTCCCATGCATTATTTACATTAATTATTTTCTGTCTCTGGGATTCTCCTGCTTCCTCCTAAATAGATTCAAAGAAAATGGCTTATTTTGACTCTAAATGTTTATTACATTCTTTCCAATTGACAAAATCCAACTAAAATTGCTTATTCCTGGTTGTCTGAAAAAAATAGTGGCTTTAGAAGGCCACTTCACTATCCATTGGACTTATCAGACATTTAAATGCTATCTTTCAAGAGGTTTTGTAGCCTTTTCTTTCCTTATAATGTATTAATGGGGTGTGGTATTTAGTCTTTAGGTAGGAATATTATTAACAGTTTCACTATTGCTTACACAGTGGTAGTGTTGCTAAATGATGACTTTTAACATGAAAAATGAGTCACTAGCAAAGACTCATTAATAATATGTGTAGTACCACAAGCTGTATGACTCGATTCCCCATTAGTTACTTTATACAAGACTTTCCTATCTAGTTTTAGTAAAATCAGCAGTTTTTGATAACTGTCAGAAATTGTTTTAGTACAAGACTTCACCATTTTCCCTAGAATAAAGAAAAAAAAAAGGAAAAAAAGAAAAGAAAAAGAACTGGTTGAACTTTCTTTGAGAAAACATTTTAAAATAAAAAACACTGCTTAATTTTTTTTTCAAGAAGTGATGTAATTTTCAATAAAAATGTTCCTAGAATAATTTCTCATCTCTAGGACAATTACCACTGTGATGGCATGATTCTAATTCTGTTGGATATTTTGCATTCTTAGTTCCTAAAAAGGAAATGTTCACTGAAACTACTCAATTCATCATGCCAAAACCCCAGAGTCTCAAGACTACACACTGTCCTTAATGCATAAGATCTCTAACACTGACTGTGCCCTTTTCTTTCAAAGGTGTTTCAATCCCAATACCATCTTGCAAAGTCTCAGTGCTTCACTATAGCATGAAACTTTATCTGCAGGAACTCAGTATGTTTGAGTCAGTAGACATAGGTATTAAAATATTTTTATTTAACATATCACAGGCTGAATGCTGAATAAAAGAAAGATGTTTCAAGGAGGATATTAAAACAGAATTTTGGAGCATCAATCTTTCAGTGCAGTAAACATGAAAGGGCTTATTCTTGGATCGTGCAAATCCAGAAATTATTACGGTGCACCAGCTATGTTTATTCTCTCCGGGGTCATTCACATAGACAGGAGTTTCCATATAGTATCACTGAAGCCAGGGAATAAACTCCAGGGCACATTTCAATTAGAAAGAAGCAAACCTTATCAGGGGTAAGCCAGGAGTCAGTTGTGCCCCTGGCACAAGAAGCTGCTGCTGGCTGTCTGGACACATTCTCCCTTTGCCAGCATCTGTCCTGCAAGAGGAGAGTAGGAAGCCATCCATGCTGGCTGTCAGCGTATTAGGAAAAAAAACCCAGCACATCCCAATCTCTCCTCAGGCAACAACAGTGACTGAAAGAGGATTGCAGTGTACTAGAAGCTGGTCTCTGCTCCTCCTCTCCAAAGATAAAATACAGCTGCTGAGGAGAGGTGGAAAACGAAGGAGTGCTATTCAAAGAATAATAGAATGGCTTGAGTTGGAAAGGACCTTAGAGATCATCTAGTTCCAACCCCCCTGCTATGGGCAGGGACATCTCCCACTAGACCAGGCTGCTCAAAGCCTCATCCAGCCTGGTCTTAAATACTTCCAGGGATGAAGCATCCACAAATTTTCTGGGCAAACCATTCCAGTGTCTCACCACCCTCACAGGAAAGAGCTTCTTCTTAATGTGTAATCTAAATCTACTCTGCTCTAGTTTAAAACCTTTGTCACTTGTGCATGTCTATGTTACAGACACTTTGATGAGCAGAACTATGTAGCCCACACTAGAGGCACTAAAATATTTATTGCCATCCACACCTTTCTTCGTGGAAGATAGCTTTCTTTTCTCCTTCTCATCCCTCATTGCAATAGGGCCCTAATGAGCAGTCTTTGATGACAGTTTTATCCTCATGGTACTGGGGTAAAATCCCATTTTTTCTGTAATAAATTGATACATGGGAGGCCAGATTAATATCTTTGAATATGAAAATTCATACTTTGACAGTGTTAATGATTACTGCATTCTCCCCTTGATTGAACACAGTACTGTACTAAACTTGATCACTGATCATTTATAGCACCAATGTTAACCTTCTGGTTTTTTAAACTTGATTGTATGTAGAAGTCAGCAAGAGATGATAATATTCTATTTAATTAAATATTCTATTTCAGGCAGCTTGACAATGTAAGTTTTCTAACAGGTCACTTTGCAAGCACTCTTCTCCTCAGCCACATGATAGTCAGCTTATATACTCACTTTTCACACAATTTCCTCCTACATGAAGTCCGTTCATGAACTGAATAAACTGTCTGAAAACAGTAAGCCACAATTAACTAAGAAAGAACATGTATAAAATGTAAGGTGTCAAAAAAAAAAAAAAAAAGGGAGTTAGAATGAATAAGGTGGATCACAAACTAAGTAGCAATCAACAGTGTTACGTTGCTTCAAAAAACCCAGATCTTAAACTATATAAAGCTTGTATAAAGCTCAGAGTATTTCCATTTTAATAATGTCGCAGCTAAATTACTGTGTTTGTGTTACTTGTGACCTTTCAAAGAAACCTGAGCAGACAACAAGAGTGGGTCAAAAGTCTAGAAAAAACCAGGAGTATGAGGAAAGCAATAAAGATCTGGAGTTGTTTAATTTAGAGGACAATGCACAAAGAAAAGTTGCAATAACAGTTTTCAGTTATATAAAACTCTGGTTGCTACAAGTTCTGAGGCAATAGGTTTTTTTCAAAGGAAAAGACAGGAAGTAACAAACTTAATTTGCAGCAAAGAAGATATAGATTAGATGGCAGAGAAAAAATGTGCTGACTGTAAGGTTAAGGATAAATGGAATTCATTGCCTGAGAAGGTGACAGAGTCTATATCACTGGAGATTTTACAGAAAAGATTAAACAATTATCCATCAGAGATATCTGACATTTAGTTGGCTAAAAATCTAATGAAGACCTTTGTGGGTTTACTCTGAGTTTCTTATTTGGAAGTGTCGGGTTCAGGGAGACAGTCTGGAAAACCATACAACACAGAAGAGCAATGTGGTTTTCTACTTCAAATTTTGTTCTTGGTGATACCTGGAAAAAACAAACAAACAAACAAACAAACAAACCCCAAAATCATAGATCTTTCGTCTGAACAGTAGAGCAATAAGAACTGCTCTACTGAGAGCAGAGACTGGCTTTGTCAGTCCATCTGGTCTTAAGAATTTAGTCAAAGGAGATGTAATATATAAAGACAAACCCAATGTTCTGACAGAGTAAAAAACAGATCTTTAAGATTAATTAAGACAAGATTCATTCATGCATGAAAATTTTACCTTGGGAGAAAAATGCTGGTAGGGGAAAATAGTTCCGTTCAGCTACTATCACCTCTTTAATAACATTTTTCTTTTAGCTGTTATATGTTAAAGAACTCCAAAGTTCCCTATGAGCTATTTCTGAGGTGAACCCTTAAAATCCCACCTGAGTTAGAGGAAGCTAACCTCACTTTCAGGTGAATCTCATTAAAGGTCTGTAGAAACCTCCTTTAGGTATATTAGCTGCTAAGCAAATCCATTGTTTTCTTAGGAAATACAAAGGTAAAATTATGACAATTAAAAAAAAAAGTAAAAAACCCCACCACAATCCTCACAATTTTACCTCCTCCTTAAATTTTGACATTGTGAGAATATTTTGGTGTTTTTATGATGGTTTAGAACTGCATTAAGGTATTCAGACAGAAATAATGAACAGAAAGATGTTACATATTCTGTACACCTATATCTATTGTGTTCTAATGATCGCTATTAGTTACTGTTAGTTTTTCACCCCAGCACATTCCACTACATAAGTCTAATTCAATATTTGTTATAGAAAGAAAAGCTACATATTTTAGAGTGTAAATGATGAAGTGTAATAAAGCAGATTGTAACTCTAAAATCTCTAGAAACCACGAATGTTCCTAAAAGGGTTTGAAGGTGGAGGGAGGCTCCTCTTTGTAGGTCCTGAACTAAAGTTTCACTGAAGAAAAGGATCCTATGTTATTCTATGCAGGGTAAGAATAATTCCATTTTTATCTGTGAATTTAAAAAGTCTAAAATGTAATGCATATGCTACATTACTGCATACTGTATAGCTCAGACACACTATTGTGAGTGCCCAAAACTCACAGAGAGCTTTAGGAAAATTGTCCCTCTTTCAGGTGTATGACTTGTTCTTCTCTGAAATGACTAACCTTTTTTTTTGGCTAGAAGTTGTTATGATGAAATGTCATCATAGGCATCTATCACAGAACTGGTATCTTATCGCATGGGTTTTTTAAACAGAGGGACTAACACACATTCTTCAGTCTGTAGAGGTAGGCAAAATATTTAGGGTCTATATTATTTTGGTTTTAAAGCTCTTGTCATGAGAGATGTGGTATAGAAGAAAGAACAGTGCTTTTTCACTGAAAATGCTCCCTCTGGTTTCAAAAACGTATGTGTGTGCCAACACTCTGCCCATCACATGCTGAACTGGTGGCTGTAATGGACCTAGTTGTTCTGGAGATGCCTGATGTGTATAGAAACTTCTGGTCTGGGACTTGCAGTGGTTCCCTTGTAAGAACCTTTATGTGAGCCATAAGTTTCACCCAGGGGAAAAATACTGTGATGCAACTGAGAGGTTTGCTTGCCTAGAAATTGAATTACTGAAATCCTTTAGAGAAGTCCCACTTACCCTTCTCATAGGCTGTGTGCTGTTCAGAAATGTACTGTCTGAAAATCAATAGCTAATGCTTCTATTCTAGGACTTCACAGACTTTTATCAGCCCAGAGCAAGTGCAGCTTTCCTACTGATGGGAAAGATACAGCACCTTCCTCATCACGTTACTAACTCTGTTGAAGTGGGGAAGTCAAAATGTAGCATGTACAGGGACCTCTGGAGGCTGTGGAAAGCAGCTATCCAAGCTTTCCTGGAAAACTCTATGGGATGGAGCCAACTCCCAGACCTTAGTGAATGCAGCCCAGAGTAGGGGAAGGGTCCTGGTTATGAAGTCCTCATATAACTGAGGAGAGTGGTAGGCTGGCCCTTCCTTAAAAAGAGAAGAGACTCTCCAAAGGGGCTGAAGGGCTTGCTTGCTTCTGGCATCAAGATTCTTTCCTTATCTAGACTGCCTTATTTTCCTTTAATGTTATTCAAAATAAAAACACATTTAAAAGAGAAACTGCCTATGATGGAACAGTTTATTTACTTACCCAGGGGAATGAAGATCCTATAACATGTAATTCAATGTATGTAGGTTCCCTTTTGCTGATAGAAAAAGTAAGATGCTTATAATAATAGTTGCTGTTTCCCTATAGGTATGAGTGAATGAAATGAGAAGTTTAATGATATCATCTTATTACTCTGTTGCCTATAGACTGTAAGCCTTGGATTCATAATTGCATTAAGAATCAGAGCTTATGCTGATCATTAACAAGGAAAATTTCACACTAGAGATTCATTGTACTAAAGACCAGTTAAATTACAGTATGCATATGCACATTACAGATATTATGATTCATTTCTGGAAGACTTTAAAATGCTACAGTTAGAAGAAATTATCTTGCATATTTCTCTCAGTGTAAAACTAAAGCCTGGAAAAAGATTACTTAGGGTTTGTATTATTTAACTTCTTTCACTATAAAATCTATCCTTTTCTTGTCACTCCCAGCCCCAATTACTCTGCCAGTTTTCCAATGATGGACAGTAAAAAATGTTATGGAGGTAGATTATTAATACTTTTTCTGCTCAGCAGAGCAGTATCCCTCCTTGGCTATATGAGCAAAATAACAAGAACCAATGTCAAAAGTGGATATGGTGTCAGTAAAGGTGCCTGGAAAAGAACTAAAAATTAAAAATAGGAAAGCATAATATTCTACTCTGGTCTGCTATGCTGAACTGCTTTATTTAGCATTTCTACTCTAAAAAGCTTACAGAAGAAATACAAAGGAGGAGGATAACAGCTCTGAAGGAGCTACATATGCACCTCTCTCTTTTGGACATGAAATAGATTGAAGAGTTGATAAGGTGTAATTAGGAACTCATCTTGCAGTTATGCATTCATATGAGAGAGGACTGCAGATCAAGGGTCTACCAAATAATTAGTTTTTCTTAAACATTCACCTAATTAAATTGCAAGATACAGCAATGCTGATTCTCTCCCTAATGTGTTACTTAAAGGGTCAAGGAATAGGGCTTCAGATAGATCCTCCTTCGGGGAAATAAATGCACTCCTCTTTTCCTGAGCACTACACAACAAATTTACTAATTAGTCAGGGCAGATAAATACTCTTGTTCATTTTGAAAGCCTGTTACTGCTAGTGTTTTGTATGTAGTTGTGGTGGTGTTGTTTTTCTTTTGTTTTAATTTTTAACACTTTATTATTCCCGATAGATGTCCCTTACCAGTCTTTGTCTGGGAAGTTGTTAGCCTGGACATGAGGACTGCGGCAAAAGAACAAAACCTTAATCAAGGGGGAATAATGATGGTGTGAGATCCTGGCTTTCTGACAAACACCTCTAAATAATGTATCAAAAAAACCAACATTCAATGGATGCTTCTGTGGAGCCAGAGTAGGTTTTACCAGAGAGAGAACCAAGAGAGAGCCCCAACTTTGCCCCATGGAATTTAGTCTGAATACCAAAGGCAGGCTGAGTTGAAGGCAGTGACGGATCACTGGGCACTGTCTCAAGATGTAGATATGGATTAAGAAAACCTTACAACAAAATAGACCTGAATTCCCTTATCCCAGAAGTGGGTCAGCTTCAAACTGCCTTTAAGGGCATGTATAGCTTTATCTCTTAGAGTATTCTAACACGCCATAACAATGTGTAGCAGGTTCAGACAAGCAGATGAAACAGAATTAACATTTACTTCCCGACCCCTATATTGATTTGTGCTCACCAAATGAACAATCCTGTTCAGTTAATTGTGTGGATACAGCTCCTGTTTCTCTAATAAAAGTCTATGTGAATTAAAGGAAGATGCAATGATCTTTAGCTGCCTTTTATTATAAGAGGAAACAATGTGTCTAAAAGTTTCAGCAAACAGCATGACTTTGGAGGCTGATGAGTCACAAGCTTGGTACTGAACTTGTCTCCATTTAGATACACTGATAAAAACTTGGTTACATCTGATGTTATATTTTGTGAGAGCCACTAGACTGAGGATAGAATTTTAAGTTCAGATTTACAGTTCACATGCTTTGTTATTTTAGGTTGATGCAATAAATGCAGGTGTTTTGCTGGAATTTCCAATATGCTTCTGAGTCAGTTCCTGTTTCAAAGACGTCTTAATAATTAGCCAGAATTCTGGGACATATTTACAATTACATTGGAAATAATCTATTTATGTATATATATGTATATATTTTTATTATTTATTTATTTTTTTAATGGATGT
>WUAM01000107.1:36911091-36922845 GCA_024336885.1 Actenoides hombroni | reverse complement strand
TTATTATTTATTTATTTTTTAATGGATGTCCACCAGTAAGCATTATCATTTTGACTGTGTTTTGGGGGATCCTACAGCTCTTTTAGTTGGTTACACTTTAGGATAAAATCCTGACAGTAAGAATCTGTCTTGGATCACAGAACTGCATGCTATGAAAATGTCTGACAACAGACAGAGGACAGCACCAAACACAGCCATGTTTTAAATTCTAGTTTTGTTTTGGACTGGTGTTGGTTATTTCTGTGTCTTTCTGAAGATTGGTCAGCTCTTACTGATGCCTCATGTCATCCCACCCACAGCTACAGTAGTTGTTTAGTATCATCCTTTCATCTTGAGTGTAGTCTGCTGCCTGCTTCATTTCCCTTTCTTAAAGAAGTCTAGGTGTCTATAGCACTGATATATTAATTTATTTTTAAAACTTTTTTTTTTTTTTTCACTTCTCCATGCTGAATTAACTCCTAAAGAACAAATAGATTAACTACATGAAGACTTGGATTACTTTGCTCTTTTCTCTGTACTAATTATTTATAAGCACATAGCTGTTACACTAGGAAAAGTACAATAGCAAAAGACCTGAAAGTTGAAGGCAGGCAAATGTGGAAAAAAAAAATAAAAATATGCAAAGTCTTATGAGATACTACCAATGCAAGTAAATTGTTCTGAGTTCTCCATTCAATCTGTTTGTAGTCAGATTGCACGTACTTTTAAACTCATCTATTTTTTTCCCAGAAATTTCATTACAATTTTTATTGAAATATATTTTAATTTCAATATATGAAGAAATCCAGCAGATCATTCCAACTTGCTGTCATTTATTCTTTGAGTAAGAAATTAATTTTCTCAGCATTTGCAAGTTTATTCAACAGTCTTAATTTAAATTACTAAAAGTGTTAGATCCTTTGAAAAAATTCAGTATCTGGATTACTCATTTCTCTGACCTAACTGAATAATTCTGACACTTAAAACTTTTGTATATAGAGAGTTAACACTAATCTTTTGCAAAGGTTATTTGAATAAAAGGAGGATCCAATTAACTTACATTATTAACAATTGCATCTTGCTACTCACATAGGTTATGAATAGACTCATTAACAAAACCAATAAAACAGACTTAGATTCACTGTGACTGAATGTGGCCCATGCAACTCAAGCTATTGTGGGTTGGTTTTTTTATACCAGTTTATAATTTTGTTACAATAATAACTTGGTGGCTGGATAAGTATTACATATACAGATATACATGTACCGAGGGCTGCTGTTGTTCAATAACCTGCTCAGCTCTTACTACTCTGTGAAGGCTTTGCATGTACATCACCTCCTGAAAGATTCCCATGGCTTTAATCTCTCAGTTCTGCCTTAAATGCAGAAGGAATAAGGGATACTTGAGAAAGCACACAAGATAGAGACCCAAAAGCATAAGGACTCTGGCACTGCATCTTCTTTGAGGCATCCACTATGTGTGATGCTGATCCTGTTAACACAATGCTCTAAACTTGTGAGTTCATACAGAATGGTGCCAAAAATAACTCTCTGCAACTCTAACTTTACCCAAGCAACTCAAAGGATTTCCAAGCTGTATTTTTTATTGGAGTTCTCCAGTTGCTGCTGAAGCTGTACTGTTCCACTGAATTTACCCTCAAAACATATATATTTATTATATGCATGTGGGACTGCTGCCAAATACTTTCTAGTTGCCTGACACTGTTGTGCAGTTGCAGTCTATGGCAATGCCTTCTTGAGAAGGGTACTTGCCATACTAATTAAGTCTGATCTCAGACACCTGATCTAAAATGGAATTACTGACTTTGTGTATGTTCATAGGAGAAGACTATTTTAATTATCTTCAAATCAAATATTGCTGTTGCAATAAAAATGAAACAAAGTACCAAGTATGTCTGAGTTACACAACTGTTATTCTGACCCATGGTAATGTTTTTTGGTAAGGAAGAAGAGAGTGGGGGAAAGGGAGGAAAAAATGTCACGATTTATCAAGATTTTACAATGAGATCACAGCTATTATTTTGCTGACATTTGCATTGACACTAATGAAAATGCAGTAGTACATGTTCCTCATGAAAATGTATTCTGCTTTTGCAAAGCTTTACCCTCCCCAAAATAAAAAAAAAAAATCTACTTTTTATGTAGTAATGCTTTCACAATCCTAAAATGTGTACGCTCCACACTTTGGTGGAAGACTCTCCAGAAGAGAGATATAATAACTTCAGATAACTGCTGGAAATGCTTTCAGGGATACTTACTAGGACCAGCTCTGCTGAATCCTGAACTAAACTTTAAAGAAATAAAATCAGAGTAACCAAGTACTATGTAGTTCTACTGTAAACAGTAGAACTGAGTGCACTGAGAATATCTGTATCTGTACTGAACATTGTGTGGTGCTGTTTGGTGTACTAAATAGGTAAGATAACTTTGCTCTTCTAAAGAACCCAATGCAAAATTTCTGGAAGGAGACTGCCAATCAATACAATCAAACTAGCAGAATCTGGACAAACTATGAGATTAATTCCTATGTCAGTCTTTTCAATTACAGGTGCAAACTGAATTTCATGCCAAATTCGGCTGCACAGATGTGGCACCACAGTCTCCAGTGGTCTCTGTGTGATTCACAAAACAAAGTCAGGAAGTAGGTTGCTGTCTTCCACATCCCACTTTTATCATTTCCCCTTTCATGAACAACAGTAACCTCAGCAATGAGGCTTTTTTTTTCTAATATGAGATAGATTAATATATTAATGCAGCCTTTCCTTTGAGTGGAAGCAAAATTCCTTGAGACAGCTTTACCAAAATTATCCCATCTTCACGTTAAAAGAAAGTCCACTGAGGTAATTGTCAATTTGAACTAAAAGTAATGAAGCAGGAGGCTGATACATTCCTGACCTTTCCACAATACATTTTAGAGCTAAATAGGCCTTTTCTTTTCCCACCTCCTCCAGTATTCTTGATTCATTCACTTTTTAAATGCAGTATATCTGACTTTCCAATTCCATGAAAAACAACGAAACAGATTTATGCTTGGGCGAACTACTAAAGCAGTGTTACTCATCTTGTATTTCATAGGAGTTGAAGGTGACCTGTGAAACCACAACAGTTTAAAAACACAAAACAAAGCAAAAATGCATCATGCACATATGGGTGAGGTCTCTCTTTTTCTCTCCTTGTATTACTTGTAAGGAACCCTTGGCAGCATGTTTGGGTGCCTTCTCATGACTGCTCCTGTCAACAGCAACTGCCGGGCTCTGGGTCATGGTCTTTTGTATAATTGTGTAAGCTGGAAAACCTGTAAGCTCAACAGTAAAATTATGACCTTATAAAACAGTAGCACCTTGTTTATTTAATGACAAAGTGCTTTATCATTATATCTAAATGGAAAAACTGTAGCACATAAAAACTGGTCTATGTGGTTTTTTGGCTTTTTTTTTTTTTTAACTGGAATGTGGCGGTTTTTGGTTTTAAGTTAGTGATCTTGTATTACACAAAAACTGAAAAAAAAATGAAAGAAGAACATATTCAAGGGACAGCCTGCACAGCATTTTGTACCTTAAAAATAGTTCTTTCTTTGAAAGGATAATTAGCCTTGCACAATCTTATATAGATCACATAGATTTTAACAAGTTTAAATATATTTGGAAAGTAATGTGTACAGCTTACTTTATGACCAGATAATATTTGTTCCTTTTGCAAGATGGAGAAAATAAATCTGTAAACAATGCACTTCTGTTGTCAGTGCTAGAAAAAAACAGGCAAATAAACTTAGATCTCAATAGACAACTTAATTATGTTACCAGTGTTTCTTTGCAAACACAATTTTCACCTGTTTTGAAGCTTGCTCAATTTAAATTCCTATTTTCAGGATGAAAACACAATTTCACTACAGGAATCCCATATATGGCAGGGAAAGAGGCAGCAAAGAGAGTTAATATTAGCCCTTGATTTCAAAATACTGAGCTCAGTATTTAAGCTCCATCAAATGAAAATAAGCTGGAGGATCTCATTCCAAACCCTGTTTGTGGATATTGCAGAATTGTTATATGGTTCAGCAATTTGGCAAAAGCAGCAGACTCTGCTTTAAAAGAAACCCAGAGAATGAAATAAAATAAGTCCCCTTGCTTCAGACAGAAATGTGTTGTAAGACCATATAAAGAAATGTTTACTGGGGCTTGCCTGCCCTGTTCTTGCATGTGCTTGGGAATTTCTGCAGTGGTGAGGACAGTACTGGAAGCAGATCAGCCCAGATGGAGCTTTCTGAAGGTCAACTTTAGATTGCTCCACCTTCCTCTCTGCCAAAGCTGTGTTTAATTGTTCCTATAGCATTTATGACTCTTACTGTTGTGGTTCATATTACAACATCAAGATGAACTATTAATTTGTAGACCCTTGAGTATAAAGAGGGGAGATGTGAAAGTTTGGTTCTGCTCGCGTCATTTAGCAATCTGCAAAATGAGACTGAGAAGAGATTTCTAATTTTCTTGTGAGTTGAGAGGAGGCTTGTTTAAGCCTAAAGCTGTTTTGAATTGGTTTGCAGGAAAAAAAGCATGCTAATGGGTTGCAAGCACATATGCTACAACTTCGCTTCCTAAGAGGTTTGTTATTTCACAGGTGCATTTTGCATATGAAGTTTGCATAGGGGAAAAAAAAAAAAAAAAAAGACAAAGAAAAGGGCAAGTAATAAACTCCATTCCCTGCTCCTTCGAAAGGCCTATTCTGAGATAACTCAGGAAGGTCATTATAAGCCTGCCCCTTCCAACCTTGTTAGAGTAGCACTTTACTTTTCATGTAAGCAGGCTGAGCTTGTTGTTTGTGATAGTAGAGCCATCTGCAACCTTTTCTGTGCCCTCTACTTATCCTTCAGCTTCACTACCTCAGGTAGAGTCTACTTTCATTTCCATCACTACAAGCACAACTATGGTAACAAATTTCTTCCCTAAGACTAAGACTCTAAATTGCCTTAAAACTCCTAACAGGGTATTTTTCTTAGGGAAGCAGATTATTTTAGATGATAGTGTGTTGGGGTGTGTCACAGCTTAGCTAAGCAATTGCTTCAGGCTCTCTGCAAACTCCGGAAGACAACAGTGAGTTGTATCAATATTCTGTCAAACTTTCCTCAACATCGCTGAGAATTGAAGACTGATTAAAGCATAGGTGATGGTGGTTATCTTAAAAGCACCTAAAGAAAATGAAAACTTGCATGACAGTCTGTGACATCTTTAGCTTGTCTAATTCTCTTGGCATGGTAGCAGCTGTTGGCTAAGTGTCTATGAACTCTTGTGGGCAGATAAACACTGGAAACATTGTCTCCTAGAGAGACCTGGGAGGAATTTAGACCTTTTGAATATGACAACTAGTGCTGATACATAATCTGGATTTTGAGGACATGTACTATTGTTCAGACTTTCCTTTTACTATTTCATGGTGTTCCAGAATATCTCAGTAAATCTCTTTCATCTTTTCTCTTTAAACCTCTTAAAAAGTAAAACTCTCTCTTTGCCAGCCTTCAGCCTTCCATTAGGAAAGAAATCCTCTTAAATATATGCCCAAGTCTAAGATTTATTTTGTGTGAATTTTGAACTTTAAATTACAAGTTCAAAGATGTACCCTGTGGACCCATTTTCATGTTTCCTGAGGCATAGAAATGGTCTCTTGCTATGTATGCAATAGCAAAACCTTTCAAATGTAGAAAAGATGGGGGGGGGAGGGACTGATGATTCCTTTTCTGAATGAACAAAATTTATTAATTTTTATATCCTTTCTTGTTGTATGTATGCAGAATTTTTTTCACATTAAAAATTATTGTAAAATTACCTTAATCTATATTAATTATTCTCTCTCTCTTTCCTGGAACTGTGACTTGCAACTAATAGTTAAATTAGGTAAACCATAACTACCTGTCATAAATTTACTATTTACCTGTCATAAATATTTATGTGTAACCATCCAACTAGAGCATATAGGGCAGCCAGCAGGACTAGGGAATCGATTACAGAATCACAGAATGTTAGGGGTTGCAAGGGACCTCCGAAGATCATCGATTCCAACCCCCATTGTCCTGCTGTACTTGGCACTGGTGAGGCCACACCTCGAATGCTGTCTTCAGATTTGGGCCCATCCTACATGAAGGAAACTGAAGTGCTGGAGCATGTCCAAAGAAGGGCAAAAAAACTGGTGAAGGGTCTAAAGAACAAGTCCTATGAGGAGTATCTGAAGGAACTGAAGAAAAGGAGTCTTAGAGGTGACTTTATCACTCTCTACAACTACCTGAAATGATTTTCTAGTGACAGGTGGGTGTCAGTGTCTTTTCCGACATAACAAGACATACAGCAAGAGGAATTGGCCTCAAGTTGCACCAGGGGAGGTTTAGATTGGATTTTAGGAAAAAATTCTTCACAGAAAGGGTTGTCAAGCACTGGAACAGGCTGCTCAGGGAGGTGGTGGAGTCATCATTCCTGGAGGTATTTAAAAAATATGTAGATGTGGCACTTAGGGACATGGTTTAGTGCAGTACTAAGTTAACGGTTGGACTTGGTGATCTTAAAGGTCATTTCTAACCTAAATGATTCTATAGTAGTACTTACAGAGCTGGCCTCACAGCTCTTCTTTTTATTGTAATGGTACCACATGTCAAAATTCAGATTACACTGACCTATTGGTACACATGTGGAAACTTTTGTATGGTAAGTGTAGTTCTGTGAACTATATTTGGGTGTTACTGGGTTGGCAGTGATTTTGAGTTTTGTTCCTGCAATGAGCTCATTATTTGCTATTTATTATATGAATTGATTTTATTTCCAGTGAAATACTTGATAGGATATAAACAACATTTTCTGGAAAGCTGAGTTGGAGATAGTCTTGTATTCTTTTTCCTCAGATACTTCTTTCAGTTGCCAAAGCATACAAATAGGAGAATTTTCAAAGGAGTTTTCCTCTAGGTATCTCTTAAAAACAAAAGCTAAAATGCAGCCAGAAAATACAGGAGGAGAAATGGTGCATTATGTCAAGATTATGAGCATGGGAAAACTCACCTACTATGGATGCTTGTTGCACTGTGTTCTAGGTCATGTGTTTTCTTTGGTGTGGGCAATTTTTTTTTTCGTTTTACAGGGTTAAGTGTTAGCTAAACTCTCTGGAGACAGGAGAAAATATACATTTCCAGTTCCTTTTCCTTTTCCTATAGGACTTGGTTATCTTAAAGGTCTTTTCCAAACTTTCCAACCTTTTCCAATGATTATGTGATTCTATGATTTTATGATTCTATTATTATATGATCCTATAGTCTTGTCCAAAGTTGCTTCAGCATGGATGAGGATCTTTCAGTACAATCACAGAATCAATCCTTTTAATGATATTAAGCACTATTAGATAAATCGGTTCACCTTTAACTGTCTCTGGTTTTAACTTCTGCCCTGATAATTTTAGTTGATTTTCTAATGGAAACCAGAGTTAGGCATTTACACTGTTAGTCTCTGGTCCTCTTCTATCCTTCCCTTTCTTCCCCAGTTTGCAACCATTGACCAGTTTGCCATGTTTGACCTGACAGTACAGGTTCCAGAGATGATACATTTTTATAGATTTTATGAGGATGTAGGTAAAAAGGAGAGAGAGCACAAGAGAGGTATCATTAGTATCTTTTTTAAGGAAGGGGCTGCAGTGGGAGTTCCCCTCCATAAGACAGGGAAGTAACCAGGCTCAGAGGACTTTATTTTTATTCAGTGAATCATGTAGGTCAATGTTCTCTAATGATAACTAAATATATATGAAATCTGAAGATGACTATGTAGCGTATGTGCCTACAATTCACTCAAATTACTCAATTCTTCTGGTTATAACTTCCCTAAGCTTTTGCCTTGTCTTTAGTACTACTGAGCTTTGGAAATCTGTCATATCAAATGCTACTAAGATGTGTTGAAACTATGATGCTACTGAAAGTGGCATATAATGAAATGTTTTTTTTACAGCTTAGACTTTACAGCTTGACAGTTTTGTAGGCAGCACCTTTTGAATTTGGTTAAAATGACAGGAGCTGATCAGCCAAATGTTAACCAATTGCATGCTGGGCTGCTGGACATCTGATACTTCATGGTTTTCAATAGGCTGTAGCCTGTTTTTACTCCATCAAACATCTTGAGGAGAACGTTAAATTTTAAATATGCAAATAATGCTGTTAAATTTACTCTAGCTTTTTCATTTTTTTTTAAATGGCAATACTTTAAGGAAACCTATACTCTCTGAAGAAAGAATCTTAAGAAGAAGTGGTGGTTACCAGTTTCCATTCTGAAGTGTTGATTCACAATCATATATGATCTATCTTATCCAACACTATTAGAAGTCAGTTACCATGATAAAAGATATGAACTGATTTCTTAGGCTACATAAGCTTATAAATACATGAACTGCAATGTCTTGTTCGTGTTTCACTTGTGTCCATTGGTACTTTTTTACTCGGTGATTAATTTATTTGTTGTGATGTACTATACCACTACCTATTGTCATGTAATGTATATCCAGACACTAAGAAATACAATGGTGAATACAAAGAAGATAATTTCAGAAATTCCTTAACTTAAAAAAAAAAGGCATGATTTATTTTTTACATTTCTGTGAAAGCTTTATTTGGGTCACTCCTTAACTGGTCAGGTTTATCCCTACTAATTTTAAATTGTACCACAGATTTTGAGACAACTTTGAAGGAGCTACTTTGACTATTACAGCTTTAGATGTAGCTGAAACAACCTTTTTATTTAATTGGGCACTTACAATAATAGTATCATTCTATTATTTGAACCGTCAGAGAAACTCAGCCAACTCCAGACTTCAGGTAATGCTCTCAAGTTCTTCAGCTTAGATTGTTCTTTGTGTAAAATAATTCATGTTTAATTCCCCCCAAAAATGAGATTCTACTATTATACCTGGCTGTGATGAGATTACAAGGAAAAATAGGAGGTGAAAGGAATTAAATTCAATTTATTTCCCCTTGTGTTACAATTTATCACACATTGTATCTGATTTGCATGATCTAGAGGAAAATAATTTTGTGTCAATCACACCAAACAATTGGGGAAAAGCAACTTAAGTGTATAAGTAACAAATAACTCAGAATAGCTAATTTCCTTCACTGTGTTTGGCAACAGACACCTGAAAATTACACTGCCTGTTTGGAAAGGGAGTTGGAGAAGATGCTATGTCATAAAGTGCATCATATACTGTCATGTATATCTATTGCAGAAAACTGATAATGTACTGAAGGTGCTGAACCTCACAAATTATACATGTAGCTGGGATCCTGTTTCATGTTCTCAAGGACTATTGGCAACAAAAATGAAGAGTATAGGCAGGGAGGGAAAAGTTTGAACTTAAACTCTGGAGAAACCCAAGTCATTAATAGTATTTGCAATAGCCTGTGTATTGTGTATTATATTCATGTAGCAGGTTAAGTATAAGAAGAAGAAGAGAAATTGCAGATTAAGCTGTAAACCAGTTGATTCTGGAGAACTGCAGGGGCATTTACATTTGTAATTCAGGTTCTAATCACAATGATATTTAAAGAGTTTAGGGTGAAGAAAAGAGTTGTAAAACTGAGGACATCATCCAGAAACAGGTCAAGCTGTGTAACCTGAGTCTTTCTCTGATGGCTTCTCACAGGTAAGACTACACAAAATGTACTGTCGAATTGAGGTGAAAGTGTTTTCGTCTTTGCTTGTAAACATTTTTTTCTAATCCTTAGCTAAATATTTGACCTTAGGGTTTGTTGAACACACATTATTCTTCCTTTACTGTTAAGCCTTGGTGGGCTGTTGAAAAAGGTGGACTGTGATGTAGGGATACTGCTCTCATCTGCTATCTGAGATGAACAGAATAAACAAAGCATTATGTGCATTGTGGGAGGGTTTTTTATTTGAAGTATGTTGAAATGTAGCAGGGGCTTGAAAATGTTTTCTAACAAGGACCTTTTTAGTGAAAGCTTGTGTCACCTAGTGCTGGAGTTCCCTCTTCCTGTCTCAGACCAGTGCCACCAAAAGAAGACAACAAAAAGGTACCACAGCTTCCCCTTATCTTTTACGCCTCATATATTTTATTGCCTGTTTATACTGTTACCATGTGTAATGTAAAACCTTTTGTGGTTCACAGTTTAAACTGCTACTTTTATTAGCCTTTTAAACAAATAATGACCTTGTTCTTTGCAGAAATGTATATTTTAAGGCCTTGATATGGTTCACAAGCTGACTTTGCATATATGGGCCTGTGCTAAATTCTAGGAACCAGTTGAACCTCTTGCATCAACTTTATCTTACAATTGAAGCAAATACGTATATTAGCATTTGAGACGAACATACACTTGTATGTGTGCAGGTGAAACAAGACCTTGGCGTAATAAGGATCTAAGAGAATTTCAGTTTTGGAGGAAACTCAGACTAAATGTTATTATTTAAGTATATGTGAAGCCTTGTGAAGAAAGATGAATTTTAAATACAGAGTGGGATGGTAAGGACTTTGAATCACTTGGCTAATAGATTTAATAGCAATATGTTGTCCCAATGTAGTGTTATTTAACTTTCTAATTCAGCCTCTGTTACATAAAGGATATTTATTTAGATACATGAGATTATCTCACTTAGGGAGGGAAAATAAGTTAAAGAATATATTGTTCATTTTATAGGCACATTCATATGTTTTATGGCTCATACATAGATTGGTTCCATGCAGCAAGCTAGTTCAGGGCAAGAATAAGAATAGTAGAAATATGGAATATGTTGTGTGGAAATAAAGAACCAGGATGGAATTCTTCCCCATTATCTTTATGACATAACATGAGCTGCATTTTAATAGTTAACTTTATTTTGAAACTACTTAGCTTATGTGGTTGTAGCTATTGGACTGTAGAAACTGGAATTAGCAGTGGACAAATTGGCTACTGCTATAGAAGGAGATAAAAACCCACTATAGCATCGCTTGGGAAATACAAAAAATAAAATAAACATAGCTTGACACAGCTCAGTAAGTAGAAAGCATTTTATGGTCCTGTAGTTCTTACAGGTCATGATTAAAGGTCTGAGTGCAACAGACAACAATTTGAGAAGTGTAATTAGTGTATTATATTCCCTCTCCCCAAAAAAGTAAGTTTGACTGCTGAGACTAGGGCTACTCACTGTAAGTATACACTCAAGCCACGGAGCAGCATTAGTATTGAACTGGCTGTAACCCAGGCCTTCAGCTCATCAGTTGATGACTGTTGATCTCAAGCTGATGCTTTTCTCTCCATAGGAAAGTCAGCTTGGGTGTATGTCCTCTACTTAGCTCCCAGCTTTCATAAAGGTATAAAAAATGAAGGGTGACTAGTCTTCACTAATTTTAGACAAATACAGTGTTTTGTGTGCATCTGAATACAGGTCATCCTTAGCTCTTTTTTTAGTCAGCAATCCCCACATCTTTAGGATTATGTAAATCATATCTTAAAAGGTCCTCTTTCTCTCCATTGTCATTCGAGACTGCTTTTTATGGTTAAACTCAGATGCAGATATCTGTATTTTGTCATCCTCAATATCTCTCAAGATCTATGTCGGTCCATCAAGACCTGACTCCAAATTCTACTTTGTAGAAGACAATGATAAGTTGCCAGGCTTCATATGCTATCCTAGAAGGCTCTTAACATCCCTGTGGTTTTGGTAGATCTTTCCTTCCTTCCTTCCTTCCTTCCTTCCTTCCTTCCTTCCTTCCTTCCTTCCTTCCTTCCTTCCTTCCTTCCTT
>WUAM01000107.1:36847125-36910991 GCA_024336885.1 Actenoides hombroni | reverse complement strand
CTTTCTCTCTTTCTCTCTTTCTCTCTTTCTTTCTCTTCTTTGTTGTGGTTTGTTGTGGTTTCATGCTTTGTTTGTGTTTGTTTTGTTGTTGTTTGTTGTTTGGGTTTTTTTAACTGTCAGCTACAAGCTGTCATTTCTATGCCCTTGGCTGGGAGCATGGAACTTGAGACACTTTTGTTTCATAGGCACGTGACATGCTCTTTAAGGCTTGGAGCTACGACTGTAGCTTCAGAAACTGCTAGAAAAAGGTGTTTTGAGCTGAAGTCCAATTCCTGTGACTAGATTGGCTCATGCCTCTGAGGTGTATCATGACATAAAGAAAATTAAATTTGAATGTAACCATGAAGTAGTTAAAGCAGTTTGCTTGCTGATGTAGTGGATGTCATATCTCCGTACAGAATTCACTCATATTTGTTTTCAGTAAAACAAATCCATCTCCAGTTTACACAGTGATACAATTAAACAGAATTAGAAAGGCACTTGGAGAGAGAGCTGGAACTGATTTCCCTGTTCTTTTTAATACTCCCATCCAAAAGAGGAAACCAATGGCCCTACAAGTGCTCTTCTGTGCCACACAGCTGAGTGAAAACACAGATATGAGAGATAAAAGGTGATTTAAAGCATGTGGAGAATCCCTGGAGGGATACGCAGGAACCTACTCTCATTCCCATTCAGCTTTCATTGTGTGTTTTTCTTACCTGATGTCAGAATAAGCTTATCTCATGCTTGCATAGGGGTTTATTGCAGCCAGGTTCACTGACTGCACTGAAGAAGTTGGAACATGTTTGTGTGAGTCAGGTGGATGCCTATATCAAGGTACAGGTTTCCTGTAGCTCTGTCTGTGTTATGGAGATGGGAAAGACATATAAGACACTTTTCTCACTTCCAACTCTTTACCAGACTCCTGAATGAGAAGAAAGAATGAACTGAAATACTTAAACATCTTCAGCATGTAATGAAATAACTAACAGAATTATACTATATGAAGTAATCCATTATAATACATATGTTATGATTAAAAGAGATTTTTACTACTGCAAGTTTTGTGAAGTACCTGCATGAGTAATGCTTTGAAAGTCTGATGGGAAGAAATATTCTGTTAAAATTGTTGGGTTTAGAAATATGGAATAAAGTTTAATTGATAATTTGAGAATTCATATTTGCAGAATCTAACAAATCAGTAAGTGCATTCATTGCTTAGTAGCAAAGCATACTAGTCGCAGCTATTTTAGTGCCTCTCTAACAATGGATAGTGTAAAGGGGCTAAAGACTCATCACAATTCTTTTCCTGTAGTTTTTCATAATGCTTAAGTTTATAAGCTTTTCTTTTAACAGTGCTCTAACCCAGATAACATCCTTACAAAATACCTGTTCTGCCTTTGGAGGATTACAGTACTTGAAATTTCTGAGAAGACTCTAAAACATATTGCCAAACTGAGGATCTAGAATGGAGGCTAGTGTTCAAAAGTGTACTCATTTTTTCTTGTGAAGACCTGGTCAACTACTTCTATGCAGCTATGCAGAAGTCTGCAAAAAAACCCCAACTTCCCTACTACAGCACTTGCAGGGATTTAATTAGTAGCTTATTTGTCTTGGTTTGTAGGCACACAAGACATCCTAATGATTATTAAAATAACAAAAGTCCATAATTGTGCTTGTGTTCTTTGTTCTTTAACTAAGCAGAGGTCTCCTAAGAAAACAAATTAAATCACAGATCTTAAAATTGAAGGAATACTTTTACTCCGAGACCATAGCCTAATGTAAAAGTGTAAAATGTTGGAGTGTGGTTCTACTTCTCGACTGCATAATATATAATGGTTTGAGTGCACAGTAACAGATGGAAATGTATCGTGCAGTACCAAGGAAAGATCCTCCTGCACTAAATGTGAGCAGACATGATGCACAAGTGCAAATAAACCTCTTTCAAAATGTGTTATGGAATCCTTAGAAATCTCAACGTATTCTGCAGAGAGGTTTATTACCATACGGCTGGTTCCACGGATTCTATTTTAAAAAGTAGGTTTGGGCTCATTTAGAAACTTGGCATTCTTTTATAATGCTATAAATGCAGTAGAAATACATTTCTCTATTGGCAGGGCTCTACAGTAAACTATGTACAAAATTGATATGCCAATTGATATACCGATAGACTTTGGTAAAATAATACCCATACATGAGAAGTAATTTACTATCCTTTCTAAAATCCATAACCAGACCCACTGGATATGTGAAGCTCTTAAGTTCCTAAAACCAAGAAAGGACTTTAAAACACCTGCAGGTGGTAAATGCAATCAGATGCTCTGTGTGGATTCATCACATAATTCCCCCAAGGAAACAGATGAAATCATTACACTGAGCGGCTGTATCCTTGGAAAGTGCTGTTTGTAATTGACTATGCCAAACACTCTGCCACTAAAAATGCATCCTTCAGATGTTGAATTCTGCTCTGCCAAGCAGTGTACGTGATCCACTGACACAAGTCACAGCAGAGTTTCAATGTGGCTGAACAAATGATTTGATCTAACTATTTTTCAGTGTATAGTGTGAGAGCATTTATTTATTTATATTTATAGATATACAACACTACTCAAAACCTTCAGAAATCAAATATACCCTTTTATAAGGAACTTTGCATGTTTTTATTGTCAATGATAAGTAAAGAAGTCATAACAGGCCTGGAACCCTGTAACTTTTTAGGAGCAAAGGGGGGGAATGTTGCATGCAGTGAGGACAGTCACTTGAAACCAGTGACTACATCCTATAAACAAGCAAAAATATCGGCTTGGTTTTCAACAGAAGATGTTTTGATAAGGCAGGACAGCCAGCTAAAAGGAGGGTGTGAAAATGGAAATGATCAGCCTGAGAAAGGAGCAAAATTCAGAAGTTCACACACTGCATTTAGTAGGGAAGTATCAGCTGACTTCTACCACAGAAACCTGAAAGAGCTGACACACAAAACTGGCAGGAGAGCTTTCACCAAATCTGAGGCAGAGCGCAGCTGCTGGAAAATAGTAAATGTGGTAGCTACCTTTAAGAAATTGGTAATGTCTGACCAAATACCAGAATGTTATTCTGGTATCAATAGCATGCAGCACTTCTGGGGGAAAAAAGAGCTAAAGAAAGGACTCCTTGGAAATGGGTTAATTAAATATTGAATTGACCAGAAGTAGGTTTTGTGCAACTAATTTCATTGAACAATTCTATGATTTCTCCTTTCCCTGACCTGGGACCTCTTTGGCTTTTGGACCAACTCCATGTCTCCATGAATATCAGCCCCCTCTTCATTAATTATATCTGCAGAGTCTACATGTTTCATGAGTTTGCAGTCATCCTTGGACCATGACTGGGGGGCCTTCCCCTGTCCAGAGGATGGAGGACCTTGATGAGGGGCTGACACACAGACTGTGCTCATGTGGGATCAGCATCACCATAAGGGTTTGCAAAGCGAATGGAGATGAGCCATTTGTTGGGAGAGGACTTGGACCCGTGCTCACATCTTCCTCTAACCATTTGAGCTCTGCCTTTGCAGTCTTGCTTTCTCCAGGGAAAGAAGGGTAGTGAGGAGGGTAGGAGGCATGAGTCATAGGATTTTGGTTTCATATTGTGGGATGATGGTGGGATAGCGCTTGTTTCAGAAACTGAAGGAGGAGGAAGATAATATTCAGGAGGAGTATGGGCACTGCATCCTTGATGGGCACTGGGAGAAGGCAGACAGCTTCAAAACTGAGCTGCTAGGGCTGTTCCATGAAGATGGTAGCCACCCCAAAATGTGCATGGTGAAGATGAGGATCATTCCAGAAGTTGTCGTCAACTTCAGCGAGTCACCACAGGAAGAGCAGAACTCCCAAAAGCTGCACTGCTTTCGGGACTAGGATAAACAGCACATCTCCACTGCCCTGAGTTGCTGTCTGTTTTTTTTTTATCCCCTACAATCACTGCTTTGCACAACCTCAGTTTTGAACTCACTGGAGCCCTTGTAACACTTCCTGGTCACCTCCAAATATCTTCTTTGTCGTTAGGTCTGACTTCCAGTTTCTTTGTGGATGTACAGTGGCCAGATAAGCTAGTCAATAGCTCCTATCTCTCACTGGTACCTGCGCTGTTCATGCAACACCAACTGCGAACACTGCACTGCTTCCATGGCCTCTCTGAAGAAGGGACAACTCTGCACTCCTTCTCCTGTGCTCCTCTTCCGAAGAGGCCATTCACCCTCATTTTATGGATTCCCTATGCTGGCTGAAAGCACCAGGATGCTCACTGGAAGGAGGAAAAGTAGTGATTGGGTTGAGCGTTTGCCCTCTGTTATGTGAGTTGGATTGGTTTTAAATGACCCATATGAACACTTTGTGGCCTTGATTCAAAACGCTCCCCATAAGCCCAGCAAGTTCTCCTGTTGTCCCTACTGTCTAAAGAATAAAAACCTGATGATGTTGAAGATGTCCCTGCTCACTGCAGGGGCATTGGGCTAGATGACCCTTAAAGGTCCCTTCCAACCCAAACCATTCTATGATTCTATATTATCTATGATACAGCAGTGACTGTTTCAAACAGTCTTTGCACTGTATTGAAGACTTCAGTAATATGGAAAAGCTTGGTCCTACTGGGGATTAACAGAGAAATTAAGAGAGTAATGAACTTAATCTAGGCAAGGAAGTAGTAAGTTTAAGCTATAGGAAATATGTTTAAGTAATGGTAAGCTATTAATGTGTATCCATGCTGAGGCAAGACTAATACAAAACACTGCCTATAGAGTGGCCATTCATAAATTCAGTTAGAACATCAGAAATAAGTTTCAAGCCTCAGTGAGCTTCTGTATGAGGCTTCTAAGAAGAATTTAAGCAGACAAGAAAAAGCTAGCTTTCTTCATGAAGGATCCAAGAAAGTTTGTAGAAGGGATTGTATTGTAAGGGATTTTATTAACCACTGCTAAATCAATGGGTCTGTGACCACATAAGTAATTTCCACAGTACTTGAGAACTGGGAAGGGGAATGCTTAAACTGTAGTGGATGATTGTCCATTATTTTGTGGGTTCACTTTGAAAAGAAATGCTGTTCATCAGCACTGTTGGCTAACTGCAGTTCAGCTACCAAGTGTCTTCAATGGCTGAGAAGTCCCTGTGTTTGCCCCTGAACAACACAATTAGCTGGCAGCTCTGCTATAGATGCCCAGTCTGTCCTCAGGTCTTGGACAGTCCATTTCCATGAACGGGAAAGATGGTGTTTTCTCAAAGTGAATGTATTCTGGTTATTAAAGATGAATTACTAGAAGGTGTAAGTAAATCTAAAACAATTTTGGAAACCGAAGCTTTCTCTAGTTTCTTTTCTTTCCTTGTAAAGGGAATACTGGCTATCTTCTCCAGCCTGCCAATGGGTCTCTTGGCTCTTGAATTTTTCTCTCAGGAAATATTTTTCTCCTCACAGGGTATCCTCAGGCTCCTAATTGCTGTAAATATATAATTTGTGGGGTTTTGCTTTTCCAGCCCCAAAGTATACTGACTTCCTATAGTATACAGTCTTGTCACAGGAAGTTTCTTTATGATAGGACAGATTAGAAGGGAAGAAAACACTGATGATGAGGGAATGGCACACTTTAAGAATGCAGAATGGGAAACCAGAGGTCTACCAGGCAGTCACAAGGTGAAATCAATTCTATGGAGAGACCAAGGAAAAAGCTTATACACAGTGGTCTTCCATTTGACCCCAGTTTTTAATCAGACATGTTTTCAGGAATGAATTTTCATTTCTAGGTTTAGTGAAGTGAGATTTCATTTGCTTTTCTGTTTTTTCTAAAATGGCAGCAGTTTAAGCTAGAGGCTTGAGAAAGGAAGATTCCAAGATGACAACAGAGGTAGAAGTGACATTTTAGCAATATAAAAGAGACTGAATGTGTGGCATCCTATCTAGTAGTGTTAGATCTGCCATATCAGAAAATGGGCGAGGCTATATGAGGAAAAATGAGTGGAGAATGAGGTTGAAGAACAGCCATATGAAAAAAAATGATAATTGATTTGGGTGGTGGGGGTGAGGAACCACAGATCCCTAAACGTCATCAGAAAATAACTAAAATAAATTCCTCCATATTAGTTCATAGCAAAAGTAGAAGAAATAGAAGTGCCACAGGTAAAATGTGCATCAGAGCAGAATTTTTTATGCTGCCTTTCTATGTACTCTTATTAAAGTTAGCAGTGTTCACAGGCCATGCAGCTCCCTCATGTGCTTATTTCTCCTTCACAAGCTTCAGCCTGCACAATTGAGCAACATATTTGCAGAATTTGCAGCTTTGAGTTATTCCATATACAACATTACATGGTCAAATTTCAACTTCTTTATTTTTAATAAACAGTGAACATGAGTGATGTTCCACGGAAGGGGAAAGAGGATTTCTCTTAATGCAGGAGATGAATACTTAGAAGACAATTAAGAATGAGGGTGTTTCAATGGTGTGAACATGAGGCTGGTGCCTGGCAGGCTGAAACTGTTTATTTTTCTTTTATGAACTTCCTCTGTGACCTTCAGAAAAAAAAACAAATCTCCCTTTGTGTGTTTGTTCAGCAACTGTAAAATGGGAATAAGTGTACCTCTCTACTTCTAGAAATAAAATAAAAGCCATACACATCTCAAGTATTATGGTCTTATGAACTATGCAAATAACTGAAATGAAATAAGATATTTAAAAGTGGAGGGGGAGGGGGAGGGGGAGGGAATGAAGGAAGAGAATCACAACATCCCTTACTTTTGAGCTATTTGTTGTTGTTCTGCTTGTTCAAATCTCATGTTAACTTCCTGAATATTAGAAGGTATGAAGTATTGTTTTGGGACACGTATACATGTAATACATACTTTCAGTGTTATCACCCTACTTATTTCTGTGAGGCTAATACAAACACTAATAAATAAGCCCTATTTTTAAGGATTAAAGGTGAGCCACTCTCTTCCCGCACTGTTTTTACGTGGTCGCAGACACGGATTCTGCTTCCCCCTCTCTTGCTCACCTCGGAGACCTGCGCAGTCTTCAATGAAGCGCTGACGTGAACATGGGCCAACGTCAATTGTGTGTTGAGAGCCCCATCCAGTGGTAACGTAGCGCTTTTGCACTGAAGACCTGTATTTCATGCAAAAAGCATCAGTTTACTTTTGCTGAGAAAAGTCGAGGCTGAAAAATAACTGTAGGGTGCATCGGGCAGCTAGGGGTTACAGCTCTCACTCCAGATCAGAACTCACCAAAGGCTGTGAGTAATCAATGAGGAAAGACTTGGACCTACTCCTATTTACTTAAAAAAAATATAAAAAAAATAAAAAAAAGGAACTACGTACCAAGCTTGACTTATATTGTGGCCTGATCTGTATATAAATTGGAAAACATACATAAATATTCCTAATAGTGAAATGGCAGCCTGATGAATGAAGCTAACACTTTATGAAAACATTATTTGTTATACAGGAATACTTACTTCAGCATCTAATAATTCAGTCCTCATCCAAGTCTGTTTCAAGCCTTACCTAAAGAAGTGTATTATAAACTTTTCAGCAACCTGACATACCAATTTTAAAATAATTATGAAGCATATTCTACACTTGACAATTAAGCGAATGGTGAATGCAATTAAGAATTGTTCGGCAATCTCTTCATAAAGAATCTTGGTTTCCACAGTGTTTCACAGAATCACAGAATGATAGAGGTTGGAAGGGACCTCTAGAGATCATCTAGTCCAACCCCTCTGCCAAAGCAGACTAGAATAGAATTAATGAGGCTGGAAAAGACCTCTGAGATCATCAAGTCCAGCCTATGACCTAATACTACCACATTGTCTAGACCATAGCACTAAGTGCCACATCCAGCCTTTCTTTAAGCATATCCAGGGACGATCACTCCACCACCTCCCTGGGCAGTCCATTCCAATGTCTGATCACCTTCTCTGTCAGGAAATGCTTCCTGATATCCAACCAAAACCTCCCCTGGTGCAGCTTCAGGCCATGCCCTCTCGTTCTGTCACTAGTTGCCTGGGAAAAGAGCCTGACCCCCACTTGACTACAACCTCCCTTCAAGTAGTTGTAGAGAGTGACAAGGCTCCCCCCAAGTCTCCTCTTCTCCAGGCTAACAATCCCAGCTCCTTCAGACTCTCCACATAGGATTTTCCTTCTAGTCCCTTTACCAGCCTCGTTGCTCTCCTCTGGACCCACTCCAGCAATTCAATATCCTTCTGGAAGCGAGGGGCCCAGAACTGTACACAGTACTCGAGGTGAGGCCTCACTAGTGCTGAATACAAGGGGAGAATCACATCCCTAGTCCTGCTGGCCACACTATTCCTCATACAAGCCAGGATGCCATTGGTCTTCCGAGCCACCTGAGCACACTGCTGGCTCATGTTCAACCGGTTGTGAACCAGTACTCCCGAGTGTCTCTCCACCAGACCGCTCTCCAGCCACTCCTCCCCCAGCCTGTAGCACTGCATGGGGTCATTGTGGCCAAAGTGCAGGACCCTGCATTTTGTCCTGTTGAACTTCATACCGTTTGCCTTGGCCCATCAACCCAGCCTGTCCAGGTCCCTCTGCAGCATCTTCCTACCCTCCGGCAGATTGATACTCCCTCTCAATTTTGTGTCATCTGTGAATTTACTGAGGGTAGACTCAATCCCCACATCCAGGTCATCACTAAAGATGTTGAATAGGACTGGGCCCAGCACTGATCCCTAGGGTACAACACCGGTCACCGGACACCAACTGGAAGCACACCGTTCACCACCACACTCTGGGCCTGGCCATCCAAAGAGTTTTTATGCCAGTGAAGGGTGCACCTGTCCAAGCCGTGGACTGCCAGCTTTTCCAGGAGGATGATGTGGGAAACTGTGTTGATTTAAAAGTTGATACCTTCTAACAAATTAGTCCTAGCAAATTATACCAATATTACTCTTGTCACTGTTGTAGTGCCAGTCACATTCCATTGCCTGCCCCTGCCTCACTCTCCTCATTCACAGGCCTTTTTGCCTGCTTATGCTGCAGTAATCATGCAAAGGGTCACTGCTTCACTTTCATCTTGGTGAGAACTGAACATTTGAATCAAAAACACACCTTTGAATCTATCAGCCTAACTCTTTATAATCATTAAACTCTCAAATAACAGAGAATCTAATAAGCATTTTAAACTGATTAGAAATGAGAAACATCTTCCCCTGATTCCAGCAAGCAGGCTTTGGAATGCCATCATCTAGATTTTTTTAATCTCCAAGTTTGTTTGCCTGTAGAAATAACTTCTAAACAGAGATAGTGTCAACTTTGGTTATTTTTCTTGTGTGTGTTAGATAAAAATAATTTTCACTGCATATGTTGCCCAATGAGTTTTAACCTAAAGAGTCAGAAATATGTCCCTTTTAACACTTAATTGGAAGAGGAATGTTCATTGAAGGTAATTTGTTTGAATACTGTCAGACCATATACTGTGTCTGGCACTGCTTTTTGAAGTTATGTTGAGAATGTAGCTCAATGCATTCTTCTCAGCAGCAAAATGCTGTTGTATAATCACAGATGAGAGAAAGAGTGGTGCATAGGTAGAAATGAGCAGCTGCAGCAGAGGGATATGGAGAAGGCAGGAACACATGAACTGGCTTTGCTGCTGGAGCAGCCACTGAATGAAAAACTGGTTCACTCTGGGATGGGTGCAAAGGGATGAGCCTAAATACCAGCAGAGAGCATTCCACAGTATCTCTGGCACCATGTTTGACTTGATTGTCTTGAGAGAACTCTAAGCCTGGAAATCAGGATCTGAGATGTGAACTGGTCCTCTGCTTGAGACTATTCTGAGTCATTCATAACCCTCCAGATGAATTAACACTCAATAGAAACAAAAATGCTTATTTATGTGAGCACAAGAGCAAATTTCACCAAGTTATAATTTCATTCAAAGAAGGCAAAACCCATGACGGTGATTTGTGAGACAAATCTACAAGCAGTATGAAAAAGCTTCTCATTCAACTTGCCTTGGAAACCTGGTGTTTGAATAGAATTGAGAAATTGCTGTGAAGTCAAAAGAAGCCAAGGTGCTCCAAGATGGTTTTGTTTTATTCATTTATTTCAGTCTGACTAGTGTCCCAAAAGTTCTACAATTTACCCGAAAATCATTCTGCCATATTATTCCTATGTAAGTATGCTTTTACACTTTCACCATGTCAAGCATGCTACCACAAACTTGGATCCAAAAGATTTCAAGGATAAAGCTCTACTTAGTGGCAAGCAGTGGTTCAGACACTCATCATATGAGACAAGGGAGACAAGGTTCTTACTGGCAAGTGTTAGACGTCAGGACAGGGAAGGAAGAAGTGGAGGGGCTTTTTGGAGGGATGGAAATGTTGTTTTGTTTCTATCAATGAGAAGAAGGGGAAAGCTTGTTTATATCAAAGAAGAAGTACAACAAAAACTTGTTTATCCATTCTTACATCCCATCTTAAAATTGATCCTGAACAATCTGACAGTCACAAAACTTGGTCTTTCACAAGGTGGTCCTAAAATCTTAGTATGGAACTCCAGGGTCATTTGGAGAGAATAGCTATTGACTATTTTTTTACACTGTTAGCATTCACACTATCCAAATCTAGGTACCTAAAAAGTCAGATAATATCTGTCTTGTTTCCCTTGATTCCCACTGCAGTGAGTGGAGAACAAGTGAAGGCTTTTGCATTAAAGTCTGTGTCTGAGCTACCTCTGGAAGATCTCCTCCTTTGTCACTTGTGACTGGAGCACCCAGGTACAGTCAGCACCTGAAGTGAAGATCTGTAAAGTGTCCCATGAAAAGAGTGCAACTGTATCTTCCCACAGTGACTCTATTCATCTTACATGGATATTACAGCCTTATAAAAAAAAGTACACCCACCATTCCAACATAGGAATGGTGTATAAGTTATGCTAAAGGGAGCACTACCAAATCCTTCAACTTCCCTTGCATAGACTGTAATATTAAAGAGAGGAAAAAGTCAGCAGCTGCTTCACAGGAAAGAGAATGGAACAATAGTTCAGCACTGCATGCTTTGCTTTTTAAGCCAGCATGTACAGGGTCTGACAGAGCTATTTCAGAGTGCCAGTTGAAAACTCTGAAAGAACAGTATTTCACTAGAAAATGTCAGTTCAACAAAATCTGAATGGTACATGAGGACAGAAGATTATTTCTAGACTATTGTTATATAAAAAATTATTGAACCAACTTAGGGAACGCAGATTTCTTAATGCTGTTGTTCTGATAAGTACCTTATATTGTCTAACACTCCACTTGTTTTAATGATTCTGTTCCTGGAAAACTACAACTTCTTTTTTTTTTTTTTAATTTATTTACTTTTGATTTGAAGATGAAAGGCTATTTCATCAGAGCTCCCTATTCAAGCAAAATCTTTTATGTTTTAACAAGATCTGCTACCTATAACATTGTTTCTAATATACTATTCAAATCTATTAGAGATTTTTATGTGGGAAATTTAACTGGGTAAGGGTTTCTTCTCCTTGCATAGCGTGGGACTTAGTATGTTAACACTTTCAAAGTGCAACAAATGTGTTCTGAATATCTTGAAATAAAACTGATGCACTTCATCTTGTGGGTATTTGCAGCTATTGCAATGAATAGGATGTAAATTCTAGTGGTCTTATGGCTCTAGCAATATGGTTTCTGCAGTGAACTGATTTTTTTCAAAGTGAAGACGAGTACACTTAATAGTCAAGAGAGGCCTGCATCTCAAGCCTGCTCCAGTGTTTCTTGCTGGGATGTCTCTTGAGGATCCAGACTACTGCTGGCTTGGATGCTGTCCCCATGCTATCCTTAAAAACCAGACACCTTCCCTTGCACCCATGCTTCCTGTGGTAAAGGCTGATACAAGTGGTGTTCTCACAGAGGAGAGAAGGGAAATTTCTGCCACTGATATAATCTCTTTTGCACTCCTTCCAGGAGTTTCAGCTCCTTCTAGAAGTATTTTTGGTATCTGTCCAGTAGCATTTTTGTTGTACCATGGAAACGCATGGGACATATAGTGCCTGGCCTTGACGGGTGAGGTACATCAGGAAAAGTGAAACATGCACCCAGGATGCTCTTGTGAAATGCAGGAGGCTCAATTTGAGTGTATTCTCTGCCTGTTCAGACCACTTCAGGTCCTTGAGTGTGTGCTTACATCTTTCACAGTTATATCACTCTCTCTATATATATAGTATAGCTGTTATCTGAAAATTTCCCCCAAAAAGCTGCATGAGTCAAAAAGAGTTGTTCCAAGAAGCTTGCTTGGATTACTGGACATACATGATGTGTTGGAAATGAGCAACTTGAATACATTTTTAAGCTCCAAGGGGGGGAAAATTCTGTAAGTTACATAAATATAAGAGGAGTATTGCATCTGTGACAGTGAGGGCTTCTAATATAGATACAGTGTCATATATAGGCCATAGTAAAATTAGGAGCCCAAATCCATAAGAAAAAGAATTATTCTTCTGGGATAAGAAAGCTGTATGATTAAATGGGCTGTTGATACCTGTGGCTCTATCTTCCTGGTGTCTGATCTGTTCCATTCAGGAGATGTGCTTTGGCTCTGTTACTGTTTCTGCTGGCATCATCAGTGATGGTGTTCTGGGACAGATGGGAACTCAGATGGGAAGCTGTGATGTCATACAGGCACATTCCAACACATTCCTAGTCCAGGCAGCCGAAGGACTAAAACCCAGCAGCACATCAGAGGGTGCCCTAGCATACAAGTATAAACAAAGATGTTAGAAACGTCAACAAAGGCTATGATTTCAGACAGTGCCTCTACAAATTCCTTCACAGTGTTCATACAGAATAAAATTACATCCATCTCCAAAGTCAATGTGTGATAGATAATTCCACAACATGCAGCCAGAGAAGTCTTGCAACTGTAGAATTCCTTGTGATGATTTTCAGGGCCTTAGCTTCAGCAGAAGCGGTACTTCGGACTGTTTGATACATCTAAATGCTGGTAAAGCTTTCTCTTATTTCTCTGAAGTGGCACAAAATGCACAGCCAGTTGCACTCTGTCAAGACCAAAATGGCTCTCGTCAGCAACTGAAGGCTACATTCAAAAAGCCTTTATGCCGTACTTCTTCTAGCATTTATTAGATTAAGTATGCTTTTTACTTTTGATAATACAGAATATCACAGAACAAAACTATTTTTCTGGCTGTACTTCATAGACTGAAATGATTTTTGGTTTATTTGTCCCTTCTAAAATTTTTTTTTTATTATGACAGAACCAAAATATCAGCTTTTTATAAGCTGCCATAGAAAATCATTTGGAACTTAATTTTCTCCTTTTTATAGCAAAAGGTTATTTTGATTGTTTGTTCCCCTCCAACTTTTTAATGAAAAAGAATTACACACAAAAAATTGAATTAGTAAAGAAAAATTTTTAGTTTCATAAACAATATTGTCATGACCAGCAGGCATTATTTGGCAACAACAACAACAAAAACAAAGTAAAAGTTTTCCATTCATCTTTGCTAATGAATTATTTGCCTTTCAGCTGCCAAACATTGTTGCGTGTGTTAGTTCAGCTGTTGTCAAATGTTCTATGCTGGTATGTAAATACATTCTCTTGAGTAAATAAAGCTAATCTGACTGTTGTTCTGAGAAGATATGAGGCTGTCTTTCACCACAGTGTGGCCATTTTCTAAAGGTCAAAAAAAAAAAGTGTAAGAATTCAGCAGGTTTTCTCTCAGATATATGAAGGCATTCAGTGACCCAAACATTGAAGATTGCATCTATTCTGCTTTTCCAACTTCTGTTTCCAGTAAGTGGCTGTGATTTGGAGACAGCATAATTCTTTTTTTGAGCTGCCATCTGCTAATAAGACCACAAGGCTCCTCTTAGGTACATCAATATATGTACTACAGCTCCAAAGAGTAGCTCAGTTTACAGTCCTAGTCTTGCAGCAGTTAGAGCAATAACAATTTTCTCTGTGAAATCCAACAGCATTCTTTAATAATTTATTTGCTATATTTCTTACTGCCCTCTCTGCCACAAGAATCTCACAAATTCTTTGGTACTGCACATGCGCTATTTTCTGTTTTGAGCAGCCATGGTTTATGTTCTTTTTCAGTAAGTTCTCATCAAATGACATCATGGTATCTTTTTCACTTTGTGTGCTGTTCTTGGCATGATGATGCACAGAAAAGATGAGTGTTATGCTGGCCATGCTCCCCGGGACAGGTAGTTCCTAGCACACTTCCCAGCATCTTGCTTCATGTTGGAGGACCTTCTTGGATACCACCTGCATATGGAAGATACCTCTTCTCCTTTCTCTCCTCCTGACCCTTGTAAAATGGTCTCACCTCCTGCCCTGTGCAGTGTCTAAAGGAATCAGTTATGTTACTCTTGAATACTTTGGAGAATGTACTGAGGAACTAGAATACTTAAGGCATCCAAGCCATTGGTTTATTGATGTCTTGGATAGAGAGTATCTTTTCACTGCTCAGTTACACTGAAATTTATCTTATATCAAGCCAGGCTAAGATAAAATGCAAGTAGCATTATTTGTTTACAACAGTTACAAAAGTTCATAAAAGGTGATGTTGCATAATCTACTTTCACTGAGAATCAAAATAATTGGAAATGTCCCTGTCCTTTATTGACAACTTACTTGTAAGTCACACAAGGTACTGTATCTTTTGGCATCTATTATAGAACACCTCTCCATGGTGGAGTTTTCATATCTGGATTTAATTTTTTTGCCTTGAAATGCATTTATTTTTCTCATGGAGGACATTAGTTATGCTTCTTAATTAAAGAAAAAGGGAATTGCTCTGGCAATATCAGTATTTCCCTGTTAGACTACTTTCTGTGCTTCTCCTGTGTTTGACTCCCTGTTACAGTGAGAGAGAAAAACTATTTCTCCTCCCCCCTTTTTGGTGAGCATTTTTCAATTTGAAGAGTCTCAGGGTTCAGTATTGAGTGAAACCCTGAATCTTGTAGTTCATAAAACACAGTGAAAACAAAAAAATGGGAGAGCTCATTACTGGCTTTTGACTGAGGTGAGACACATTGGTAATTAGCTTCTTCAAGGAGCTTCAGAATGAGGGAAGCTGGCTAGCCTTTTTCCTTCAAGCCCACTGGAAATGCCTCTTCAAACATTTATGTAGATAGATTTTCAGTGACTAATTGGACACAAAGTTATACTGAGATGATAATAATTATGGCAGTCCATAAAGCTTCACACTCAAATAAAATAGCACGTTTTGGGGATTCAGTAAGTCAAATAAGCAAGTAATAGTTCGTGAAGCTTTACTGAGGTAAAAGTGAGTTGATTACAGGGAGAATGGTCCAGCCCTGTGCTCTTGTATTTTAAGAGATTCGGCACAGTGATGAAAGAGTGTGAGTTTCTGTGTTGAAAACAGTCTTTATGCCTTGGGCTGCATGGTATATATCCACTCCTTGTCAAGACCTCATGTAAAACACACTGAATGCATATGTGGA
This sequence comes from Actenoides hombroni, assembly GCA_024336885.1. NCBI lineage: Eukaryota > Metazoa > Chordata > Aves > Coraciiformes > Alcedinidae > Actenoides > Actenoides hombroni. The sequence continues at coordinate 36,895,540 of WUAM01000107.1, read as the reverse complement.
AATGGCAGAGAATTAATCAGGCAAACTGAGGAGTGGTGTGCTGCATGAAATGGGGCTGCAAAGGACATGCATTGCAAGCAAGGCCCAATGTGCACAGCTACACTCTACTGGGTTTTTTTTTGTTGTGAATGTGAACAGCACTACAGTTATCTTACAGGTTTCTACTCAATTATTTTAGCTTTTTTACTTACTTTCAAAAGAGAGCTTGTCCTCTCTGTGCTGCATCTATTATAAGAGTGCTTGCAGTTGTCAGGCAATCTATGTTTCTGCCTATACTAGTGGCAATACTTTGCCCAGCAATAGAATTCAGCTTTAGTCATTGAAGAGCATTTGATGGTATGGTCTAGTGAAGATGAAAAAATAACACAGAATCTTATTTGGATTGTTCGTTTGTGGTCTCTTTTTTCCTCTCTAGCAATGTCTCTAATACTTGTTTGTTGCCTTTATTTCCTACTGGTCAGTTTCAGAGTTGTTTAATAGATAATTACTTTTTCCTCTCTCAACCCTCTTTTTGATAAAATACTTCTTGTGTAGAGCAACAGACTGATAAACTGTTGTTAGAGCCAACCATTAGGAATGAATATGCACATAATACAGGTTTCGTGTGTACACATAACTGAATGGTTATTAAGGGGTGCTGGTCCCCAAAGCACACACTCTTAAAAATCAAAGGACAACAAAAAAAAAAAAAGGCAAGCATTGAGTAATTTTTATCAAAGAGGAAGAGGAAGTTGTCAGACAGGGAATGTAGAGGTGTGCAGACTGAGTCTTGGAGAGGAAAGCTTCAGTTATGGCAGCTATAAGAAGGCATGATACTGATATAAAGGAAATAAAGTTAAAAGATGGCTACTATTCAGATGTTAGTGGCTTGATGTGAGAAATGAGTGACAGTTAAAACGACTTATTTCTGTCAGACACATTCTGATTCATGATCATGAAGGTAATTCAGGCAGTGCCATCACTCCCCAGAGAGGGCTGAGAGCACATGCACGCCATGTGCCCGTGGCACCCAGCACACACACGCAGGTTCTCTGCAGCATCATGAAGGAGGAAATTCACACCATCATGAAGGCTAGGACAAGGACTGTGAATCACTTGTGCCCCACTGTAACCTTGTATGAATTTTTGCTGTCATATCTAAGGACTTCATTGCTACTTCAGAGAATTTTGTGTCCCATGTGCATAATTTCTCTGAAAGTGCTATAAGGAAAAGAATCATCATTGAAAGAGAATTATATTCTTGTCAAAAAGGAAAATTTGGTAGGAATTTTTTTTCACTGTAATCAAGTCTCCTATATTAAATTACATGGAGAGAAAAAAACAAACAGTGTAATGGAGTGTCAATATTATATTCTTAAATCTAAAATTCAAGTAATAAACACTTCAATACACTATATTCTATGTTATTGATTGATGCCTGTTTTGGGAAAATAGCCCAAGAGAAAGCACGTTTCTAGTTTTCAGTTTACGTGCTGTGTTCCCAGTGATCATTTTTCAGGACATGAAGCTCTCGAGTTTATTATGCACCCTCAAGCTTAAGCATACATATCATATCAAGTGTCGCCCCTGTTAGTTCAGCAGCCCTAAGAGAACTTCTGTGAACACCATTATGTTGTCAGGATGAAATTAAATGGCAACTTTTAAAAATAAGCCTTGATACAACATCACTAGAAACTGTGATAAAGACATTCGACAAAAAAAAGAGTTGTTACATTCTTGCCATTAAATGTACATATACACTTGTTTAAAAGCTTTCATTACATGTAATTTTTTACCTAACATCAACAAAGAATTATCACTTATTGTATTGATTCAAGGAGACGTTTTACACATACAAACAAGTATCCTGGAGCTCAGAGGTATTCTACAACGCATGTTACTGTCTCTGAGGTACAAATATTAAGGTAACCAGTGAAGAAGGTATTTTCAGGCTGTAAGAAATATTGATTTTGCAATAGTACTCTTCTATGGTCACAGATGAGCAGGACTAGAAAATAAATGACAGACAAATGAAGTGAAGAGTTAGGCTGGAGCTTTACCATACCTAATGCATCCCTCTTAAAACAGACACTGAACAGTGTCTACACTGCACTTGTGTATCTGGTACCATCTACAGAGTAATTCAGAGTAGACTCTTCTCAGCATAAATATAAGATGATACATTAAAAGAATAAAGTTTTTTGACCAAAGTATACTAAACTTTGCTTCTTAATAATGTTTTGTACATCTTCAGCTGACAAAAATATTTATAGATTACAGTGATTCCATTCTTCCATGACTACTTCTATATTTTTCCTGATGTTGAAACATTGTGTTTTGACTTGCTCTTACAGGCAATAACAATAAAAGTATTTCACTAAAATGACCTTTCCTTTCAATTTAGTTTACGGAGTATCACTTAAAACTCGGTGTATATTTTGATTTCTTGGAAGTCAAATGGTTCAATCAACCTAAAATTATTTTATTTTGGCTTTTTAAAAACTATGGTTGGGTTCCTCGGACAACTTCAAAATTGGAGGGCTTTTCTGGTACTAGAGCAAAATCAAATGTGAAAACTTAAAATCCTATGAATAGAACTCATATTACCCTCCTAACTCTGTTTTTCATATAATGCATGTCCCTGGGATTTTTAAAAGGGGTATTGTTTTTACCAGTTTTTATGCACTCACTCTCTCAAGAAAAAAACCAAACCAACCCACAACACAACCAAACAACAATAAAAAACAACAAAGAAACCAAACCAAACCAAAACACAAAACCAAACAAACCAAAACCACCACCACCACCACCAATAAAACCACAGAAAACACCCCACAAACAAAATACACCAAAAAAAACTCAAAAAAAAACTTAATCAGAAAAAGTGCAGTTCCTTAAATATTACAAATATCCCAAGTATCAGACAGAGCAGTAGGTGCTCATCTCTGCAGGCTGCATAAGCATACAAATTGGTATACTGAAGACAATAGGGAGGAATGCAAAGTGTAGCAGTGGTGGCCAGTTGCCTTTGAAACACCTGGGAAGGCTTTAAGTGGAGACAGTGTTCTTGTTCAGGTCACATCTTCTAAGTTTAGAAGTATATGCATTTTTGAAGGGCAGGGAGAGGTGAGGTACAGCAAAATACACTTTTCCATTAAATCACTGTCAGGCCGATCCAATGAACCTTTCTCTCCCCACCTCTCTTTGCTGCCACAGGGAGAGGAATACAATTTTCAATTAGTTTCCTTTCTAACCTCAGAGATGACTTTCAGATGAAACGAGTTTGCTTGTGATTAACTAAGGAGCGAATTAGCGTGTTTCAGAGATTAGCTGTCTGCTGTATGTTGAGAGCACCACCCAGTGGTAAAGCAGAATTTAAACAGATCTTTACTGATGCAAAACAATGGACCTTTTCTACAAAAATTTAGACTGAATAAAGCTGTATGAAAATATTGTCTACTTCAGTTAACAGAGATTTAGTTTGCAATCAGCCAAAAAAAAAAAAACTATTGAGAAAGGAGTACAGAAACAAGTTTGCCTTCCAAAATAGATTACAAGCAGTCTTGTATGTTGCTTTGCTTGAAGAGTTCTGTATGTATACATGTATGTAACCTTGTCTGCCTGATAAACTGTAGTGTTCTGGTAACATAATCACGAGGGTATTTTACTGTATTTTCCAAAATGTGTAATTTTTAAGAGAAAGAGGACCTAACCTGCTTTTAGAAAAGAGTGCAACTTATTTAAAAAAAATAAAAACAAACCACAAAACAAACAAACACCAAAAAACCCACACACATAAAAAACCCAAACCAAACTAAACTAAACCAAAAAACACAGAAAAAAACCCCAAAATCAATCAAACAAAGAAACAAACAAAAACCCCACCTCTTCTTCCAACCACTAAGGTGATGCAGGTAAAGTGTGAAGAGCTAAAAAATAGATGGTCCAACATGTACTGGTTTTGCATCCACTAGTCTCCCATCAAATAATAATAATAATGTGGAATAGAAAGGATATAAAGATTTCAAATGCCATTTCAATAATAAATAAACAAAGGCAATGAAAGGAAATTCATTTTCATTTATTGGCAATTACTTAGGGCTGGAAGCTTAAATCAATGTGTGGGTGCTGTATGTAGCAACCAAGCCTGAAACATAAGATGGAGAATCCATTTGTGTTTGCTCACTGTTAAAAACTGTTTGATCTAGGGGTAAATTGTTTGTTGCTTTGAAGTAGCCAAATGTTTAGACACCCTGCACAGACTTCACTTAACATCTTAATGTTAGATAGGCTTCGTGTTCATTTGGTCTTTGGACTTCCAAATTGAAATCTGAGAAGAAATGGAATGAAGGAATGTGACCATCCCCTGAATAAAGTGTGAGACTCTGCGTTCATGTGCCTTCCTGCAGGCAGTTTTCATCCACTGGTTCTTCTTAAATGCAACAAGTAACCTTCAGTGCATCCCAGTCCCACTCATCACCACAGCTTGAGAGACTGTGGTGATGTTCAAGAATCCCCCAAGTTCAGCTGTCACTAAAGAGTTCTGAATTTTCACAGCAATGCTTGTGAAGCTCTTTCCTTTTCTCCCTGGCCCAGGTCTGAAGGTCAGAGTCTCCAAAATCAGTTATTTCTTAAGTTTCCTTCTCTGTATACATTCATTAAATTTCAAAGAGAGTGGGGGACATGAAAAACCTAGAAACCTTGGCACCTGGAAGTATTGGCTCAGTGTTGCTGAAAAATACATTTTATGTTTGTTAAACACAGGTCTTTGGACTTTCCCTTTCAGAGAAGCTGCAAAATTTGTCCCAAATCAAACAAAAATAAAAAGTGTCGTGGAAAGAATTTGATGTTGAATGCATACCTTTCTCCCCGCAATTAATTAGGAGAAGGGAAACAGCTTGTCATTACCCTAGACTGTACCTTGTGGCCATCTGCTTCTGAGCTATAGCAAGTGTGTGCGCTGTGAATATATCTAGTTTTACCTCTTCTGACCCAAACCATTAGCCAAAATTCATTTCTTGCACAGCTTCCATTAGGCAGATAAATTGATGAGGGGCCTCTTTTCATAAATTCTTCTTATCTGTTACAGGAAACATAGATAAGATCACTTTTTGCTACCTCACTGTAGAAGTAAGAAGGAAAGGAGGAAGAAGAAGCAAAAGCAGCTTCTTTTTCCCCAGTACAAGCTACTCTCCATTTTAATAAAAACATATTTTTACAGTCTTCTTTCTCAGGTTGAGTATGCTTTTCTGGCTATCTTCATGACTTTCTCGGTGCGATTTCTGGTTCTGTTCCCAGCTAGCTGGTGGCTAGCCACAATGAAGTCAAAGGCTTGCCCTAATGGTTTATAACAGACTCCTGGGAAATCTTTTCAATTGGATAGACAAATACTAGTTTCAAGAAGTCCAGTTAAATGGTGGCTTTCAATTGATCTAGCCATCATCAAAGTGACAACAAAGAGGGCTTTTAGCTGTTCCGTTATATTGGTAGAAGGAACCATGAACAGTGACCAACAAACCCAGCCGAGTAGTAAATTTTGTGGGTTTGTCCACTAGCCTGTCCACTGCAGGATATCATTATCATAGTTGGTAAAACAAGACTGTATTCCCCCTCTGATGAAAAGTATGTAATATCAATCCTATGCTTTAAGTGTAGCTCTGTAGACAGGGTTTTCCCTTAATAAAAGACTAGCTTAGCTTGCCATGAAATCTTTGCATACATCATTATTTGAGGTGCCATTAAAGATTAAACCTCCTAAATTCATTTGGGTAACAAATTGACTTTCAATTTGCCTCCAATGATGAAAGAGTGAATTCCTTTTTAAAATGAGGAAGGGTAGATAGAGGTAAATCACTACTGATAGTTTCTCATTTGAATGTGAGCAATTCTTTTTATTAATAAGTCTTTCTTTAAAAAGCAAAGATCTAAATTTCAGTACTTACTGTTACAGATGAGCATAAGCACTGAAGAAACCAGAGCAAGTCCAAAACCTGCTTTGCTGTCAATGAAGCCATCGTGATTAATCTCATATTCGCAGAATTCTGTTATCAAACCGCAACTTGATTGCCTTCACCATTTTTTTGTACTGAATTATCATGTCTGTCTGCATGAGAAATGATTGCCATGCCAGACCTTTGATCAACGCTCATTTATTCAAAGTATAAAAAGAAAATCAGAGAACAGAGGTTAACATTTCTGTAGAAACCGGTACCTATAAACAACCATTTGCCACTTTATTGAGTGGCATTTATCCCTCTAAGTCAAGCTATTTCAGATGAAAACAGGAGAAAGCTGTCAGGTAACACAGCAATATGAATCTGAAAATTAATTACTTTGCATTAGACGCTATTCTCAACCAAACTGTAATGAATCCCTGCACCTCAGAACTGTGCTGCCTGTTCAGATACTCTGATTGACTCATTAAGTCTGACCACAGCGGGCTTGTCATCAATTCCAGAGAGACCTTAGTGGGTGCACCTAAGTGATGCTCCTTTCCCAAAACATGATGAAAGGAAATGCACTTGCCACCAGTACTCATTGCTTAGCTTTCCATCAGACAGAATGGCAAAGTGTTTGCGGGCTGAAGAAACACTTATAGTTCAAAAAATATATTCTTTGTCCTCTCCAGGAAAAGACAGATGCTTAGATGAAAGAATTACATAGGATACATGGTTGGCTATACCAAGATACAGATAGATAAAATATTGTACTAGGAAATGTGCTTAGAGTAGACCTAGCTTGAAATATAACTCATTGGAGATACAACACTACCATTCCAAACACAAAAAAGACCATGTGAACATTCAGAAAAAAACAGCAGCTGAAGACAAATTTTGATCAGGACTAGACTCGTATTTGTAAGACCTAGGGAGTAGGAACATGAATGGAGTCTCACTATACCACAGGGAGTTTAAGAAGGCATCCTGCCATGGCAGGCTTTTACTTCCTCATACAGAGAAAGCTGTGTAATGCTGTGCTATGCTTCCCTGAGTTGAGCTGCGTCAGTGATAAGCTAATTGTGACTGCTGCTGCAGAGAGAGCAAGCAACTTCTTACTAGCCCTGTCTGGAGTCTTGCCTCCTGCTTTTTTTTTTTTTGCTTTTTTTTTTTTCTTTCCCCCCAAAACCAATCCATATTGGTACTTCCAGTTTGGTGAGGATGTACCTATCCAGATTAAAATAATTCTTTTAGATCTTCTGATCTGGCAGATCTCAAAATCCTTTCCACAGCACAGAAGATACTTAAAGGCATTGCATCCAAGTTTATTGCTGTTTTAGCATTCCATCCATTATCACCTTGTTGCAGTGTAAAACATCAGGGATAACAAAGTCCTTCGTCCAAGGTATCTAACACATACCAGGATGTAACAGACTCAGCATCCAATATCAGTGTTCCAGAAATTGATACAAGCACTCTTCTTCTTGGATTTTGTCATGCAAAGCAGATAGAACAGTTTGCTGTGGATCATCTTCAACACTGATGCTGACCAAACAGAAACTTCAGAGATTGCAACAGCCACTGTTTCTGTCATGTATGTCTCCCATGCTGCCATCACACGTGTGGATCTCTGTTCCCCAGTGTGTCACACTTTGAATACTTAGGTTTCTGAGCTCCATGTTGGTATATTTAAAGTGGATCCTAACTTAAAGCTCCTTTAACTATGCATTAAACACATTAAATGATTTATGATGTTATACAAACACCCAGACACATAATAGTGGCATAGTGTATAACAAAGCATGGTAGATTTCCTTTGTAACATGTAAAAGAATCTTGCATACGAAACTTGTAAACCACTACAATCTCAAGTCAACTTATTTACTTTACTTTCCTCTGTCTACAACATAGCTGCTTTTGACCCACATGATGTGTGTAGGGTACTTATTTCTGTTCAGTCAGGCTTGGAGTTGATGCAATATCTTCCTTTTTTTTTTTTTTTTTTTTAAATTAGAGAACTGAAATATAAATGAGAGTCAACTACACATCCAGGCCTAGGAACATCATTAAAGCATCCTATGACTTTGATAGTTGTATACTGATGTGTATTGTACATATGATGATACAAGGTTTTGGTCAGATAAACTTGCAGAAATCAATAGATTTTTGGTTTTTTCTTTTGAGGTTCCCAGGCTACTAAAAGCATGTTGTTTTAACAGTATTCTGCTGGCACTTTAGAACAAGTTTTTGAATTTTAGTGGTATAGATTTTATCATATGTCTTTCAGGCAGCTAGCAATAGCTGGGCATTAACATTTGTGTTCAAATGACCAGAGAAAATTTCTTTCTAATATTGCTTGTTTATCTGAATAAAGATGCTCTCGTATTACCTGCTGGCTTTAAGGAGAGTGATGAGGAACATGACAAGGTACAGGGAAATTGTATGAATCTTTTAAGAAAATGGTCATCAAAAAGCCCAGGAAAGCAGTATTGTGGAAGGGAGAAACAAGGTTTTGTGGGTTTTTTTTTTTTGTAGCAGGAGAAAGAAGCATACAAATGTCCCTTGAAAGAGAACAACCAATTAATTTTTTTGTAAGGAAAGGTGAAAATATATATGCATTTCCAGATATGCATGTATTTTATTAAACAAAGACATAAGGTTTTTTTTCTGAACTGCTTAGCACTTGGAGGTGAAAAGTTTAAAGCTTCTTGGAATCTGCTCTTGCAGCCCAACAGGCTGACAGACTACATAGTATCTTATTGCACCCTCATTCAGTATCCTGAGCTAGAAATAGATTATCAAACACGTAGGTTGAGATTTTTCATCTCTTAAAATGACAGTGTTATGTATTTGTATCTGTGCCCTGTTCACAAGGGATATAAATCTGCAACAGTCCTGCATGTACAGCTTTACACTTTAGTTAAAGTTGTAGAAATTGTTGCTTTTAGCCCATGAGTACCCTGGCTCTGTTCCCTGTATCTGGCAATATGGTATCTGTCACATCTGCAATTATCTTAGTTTCATGACCTCTTAAGACATGGACATGTTTTGTCAGATACCACTTTTCTTTGGAAAGTTTCTAGGGAGAATCAGATCCAAACAAGTATAAAGTTAGCCTGCTGAGAAGGGGCAAAAACCAAAAACAGAGAGCATGCATTACTTCACAAGTACATTACCAACATACTACCCAGGAAGTCTAGTATATTGACAGAGAGAAAATCCCTCTCAGTTAACAGACAATTGAATAATTATTTTTCAAGAACTGACAAACTACTGAACTGCTTGATACTCTACAAGAAAAAAACCCAGCACTTAACCTGAGGCTAATGTGTGAAAAAGTGGCTGTAAGTGAACAGTCTGACAGACTATAGGACAATAAATACTGAGGTAAAAAGGAAAATTTCTGGATCATAACTCCTTTGAGATACAAGAGGTAAACATGATGCTGAACCAATACATCAAACATAGAGGACATCCAACTCAATCCAGAATATTTTGTATTCTGCATCCTGACTGGAAGCTAGGATTTTTGAGACTTTTGAAGGTTTTTTTATGTCAGTAAATAACTTAAAAACGAGAGCATTATTTTTGCATCTAAATTTATTGACTTCTGAGACTGAATGCTGAAGCACATAGCATCACACTGCAGAGGAGCTGGCCAGTAGAATAAAAAGCCTTTGGCTTCTGGTATGATAGACTATATCTATAGAAGTAGTTATTAACTAATGACTTATATTGAAAAACAATATTTTATTATACAGTCATCCATATCTGTCCTAGCTACAACACAAGTTTCTAGCCTTTGTGAAAGCATTTAGGAACACTTCCTCTATCAGCCAAAAAGTCTTGCATCCCTGCCTGAGGCCACTCTTTCTTGAGCCATACCGGAAAATGAGTCAGAGAAAAGGTCCAGGTTTAAAATAGCAATAAACAAAAAGCAGCTGCTGATTTTTTAAATGGTGCTTTGCATGAAAGTCCAGCAGAGAAACAGTGGCAACATGAAATTTTTTTATGCCAAAAGATATAGAAAGTTATACTTGGTAAAACTAAGGGAAAAACACCCTCCGGTAACTCCTTTAACGTCAATCTGTTGAAGTGCTTTTTTAATCATGAAAGTGTCTCTTGCACTGTTTGGACATGGTGTTAATGCCCACAAACTAGAGTATCATGTAGTACCAACAGTAAGACTTATGTGGCAGCAAATATTGCTGTGAGAGATCATCTTAATTCTCCCATTAGACATATATGACATCCAGTTGAAAGCTTGATGTGCTGGCACTTTGTAAATTGAGAAGGACAAAAAAAAAAGATGGACAAGTGAAAGAAAGGAAATATGCTAAAAAAATCCAAATAAAAACAAACAAACAAAACCCGACATAACCCAAAGCCCAGCCTAAAATTTTACTGAAAAACAATCATCTTTCCAATATATTCCAATATTATCATTCTGGAATAAACTACTCTTATGTTGGAGACATTGAAAAGTGTAAAGCAGTGACTCAAACCATTAACCTTTTATGGCTGTTTCTCCAAGTTTATGTTTTAAAATATTCTCAATCACATTTTTATTAAAATATTTAAAAGAAAGAAAACAATTTTTGGCAAGTGAATATTCCACTCAAAGACTCCTAATAGATCTGTCAGTTCAGTGCTAGCTCAAGAGTTTGTCACCATTGGTGATAAGAATGAATATGAAAACAGGGTCCTCAGTATGGGCTGCTTCTTCTCTTAGCAAGATTTGTGAGGTTGACAAGAGTTCCTAAGAGCATTAGGGATATGTAAAAGAAGAAAGACAGGGGATTAGCCAGAGAGAATGCAAGGCTAATATTTGTCAAGAAATGAAGCAGATGACTCTCAAGAAGACTGCAGAGCTGTGAATAATTCTGACCAAGAAGGACAGAAGTAGGAGTTTAAACAGTAAGTCACTATTTCCCCCACCCCAGCTGATAAACAGAAAAAAAAAAAAAAAGAAAAGCAGCTTTCAAATTAAAGTATGCTGCCAAAGACCTGAACTGGGAGCAACTTGTAGGCTTTATATAAATCTTCTTAAGACGTTAGCAGAGAGTGGAACTTAAAAGGTTGGAATTCTATATGTGAGATTTTTTTTTCCTTTGCTTGGATCCTGAGCTGCCTCAGGTCCAAAAAACTTAACTGTTCAAGGAGAGTATCGGGCAGGTGGAAAAGTATGAAAATGATCATAATATCCAGTATCCTTTTAAAAACCAAGTAATTTAATTGTTCAACATACTTGAAGTAATGAATATGCCTTAAGTTTTAGTGAGTTAGGATGTTTATTAGTTCATGAGTTAGACATTTGCCTATTATACCTTGTTTCTGCCTTTTGTAATACTACTACATTGATTCTATGATGGCACAATCAAAGGCAGAAAGATGCAAAAAAAGAAAACTTCTTATCTGATATGAAAACAGCAAAGTCAGTATGAAAGTCAAAATAATTTCTATCATAATTACTTTCAGATAATTCTTGCTCCTTGACTTTAGAAAGCTAAGCTGTGCTCTGATAAGCTCTCTTATTGTAAAGGAATAAACACTCCATTATAGATACAAGTCAGAGCAGCCCCCATCTACCCGGACACCTCCTTGGAGTGTGCCCAGAAACCAGTACTCTCACTCACAACGCTTCTCTCTCAAAGCATATCAAATGGATACAGAATTTAGTCCATGTTCAGTAATAAATTTTACAGTGAATACCACATGTGTATTTTCCCCAAATTGTTTTTATTTAACAAAGCCATGCATATCTCTGTGTATGTATGAAGAAGAGAGAATGAACTTTCTATCATTAACAGAAACTTGAATGGTTTCTTGTGTCCCCAAAGGCTTGTCCTGTTTGAAACTCGATTCCTGGAGATTTAACTTTGGAAACAGTGCTGGGCAATGCTGGTGTTCTGTTACTCTTAAACACCAAATGGTTGAAGCCTGGGAGTTCGTGAGAACAACTGTTTCTTTCCTCACCCCACAAAAGCAACATCTGAACCTTACTGAGATAGAAAATATTATTTTATTCTTTTCAGTGTCAAACGAAAAGAAGGGGTAGAAAAGGGCTCTGTCTTTGCAGGGCTTTTCTGACCCCTCCCTCTAGCTCCAAATAGTCTCATATTTGAAGTGATGTAGATTAATATCTAGACAAGAATGTAATGAAGAAGCCTGTAAACTCAATAAGATTCATAGAAGTAACAGTCCCTTATACTGAAGTAACGATCACATCTTTTTATAAACTTAGCTGTGGAAAAGCAGACCCAAGCTCATAAAGACTTCAGAGGCCTCCAGAGCTACTGCAACAGGGAGAAGACATGTATGCTCTCCCATTTTACCTGCAGTACCATGAAGGAAGGGGCCTAGCACACATTTTGTTTGTTTAAAGCAAACATTTTGGAGGCTTAACAAAACTTCACTTTGCATAGCTTTGCTCCTTATGGTGGTGGTGTTTTACATTCTATATTGTCATTAAGAAAACTATGCTCCCCTTGAAAAAGAAACAGTGGGAAATGAGACAAGCTGTGAAAAAAATGTTGTTTCCCAGTTCTTCATTGGACAGAGTGCTGTGTTCAACCAAGGATCACATTTCTGTGACTGTAAAAAAAGCTCTTTCTTATGCTACTAAATTCTTCACTGTTAGTTCAATAATACAGTGAAGAAAGAGATGCAAAAACCTGAGACCGACAGCTATTTGGATGCTTCTGGCTGAGGATGTTTTCTTCAGTAAACTCATATGTTGCTGACCTATGAGCCATTCCTCTAACCTCCTCTGACTAGTCTTTTTCTACCTATAGGTCTGTTTTAAAAATTCTATAAGTTGTTATTACTGGAAACTTATATAGACTTTGCTATGATACTGCTGGTACAGTAATACAAACATAATTCAACGGAATTTTTTAAAATAAATATTTAATGAATAATGATTTCATTGTGTGTTAATTTATAGTGCAAGCAATATGCTAACATAGACAATGCTAAAGGAGTGGAGGAAGGCATAGGATCTTTTGTCCCAAAAAAACAGTTAGAAAAGATGTGTAACAAAACTATATTTGTACCATATTTACAATTGTACAATCTAGGTGATCCTGCTCTGTCAGACTAGATGGTCTTTCGAGGTCCCTTCCAACCCCTAACATTCTGTGTGATTCTGTGTGATTTAGTTTAGTGCCTCTGTCCTTTTCTTTTTTTATTTGTTTCAGCTACTACCAATCAACTGTACTCATAGTTCAGTATAACTCACACTCTTCCTCTGTCTATTTGCAAGAAATGTAGGCAAAACCAGTTTTTCAAACTATTTTTATCAAAATAAAAAGGCAGAATGGGAATGGAATGGCTGTTTTGCAGTAAGACAGTGGGAAGGTAAGCAAAGGGCAGCAGAAATTAAATTACTCTCTGAGGTTTCAAGTCAGATTTCTTCCTAAGTTCCTGAAAACCCAATCTAGATCTACCAGTGCACTTGCCAGAATTGGCCTAATGCTTTCTAGGTCTGTTTTCCTAAAACTAATTCCATATCAGCAACAGGGTAATTATGTGAATGTACTGGTAACAACTGAAAGCTCACACTGAGTTCAGACAAATGAGGAAAGATAAAGGTGAAGGAAAAACCAACCTTATATAAATTCTCTTGAAGCACTACTCCTGTATGGCATTCTTTTTGCCTTTGAGTCTCTGGAACTTCAAGAAGTAAACACCATCTGTGAAGAACATAAATAGAGCAGGGAAATAAAACTGTATCTGGAAACCAAAGCCCTCTTCTGTAGAGTAGATGTGCATGTCTTCAAACAGCTTCTCTGATGCTTTCAACATAATTTCCATATTAATTCCACAGAACAACTGAATGTCAGTAGAACTCACAATCATAATCCCATTACCAGTTTTATCAAATAAATAAATAAATAAATAAATGAACTGTTTGGGTTTTTTTTTTTTTCTTTCAAGGAGTTACAAATCATCAGAGCATTAGACAGGGTGCAGTTGCCTTTTTTTGGATACATGTTTTGCATCTCTTCTGAAGAAAAGTTCTTTTTCAGGTAAAGTAGAAGTATATGGCATACTGCTTATATTTATTGACCTTGATGATACTGTATATACTTACAGAGGTAAAATTTAACAAATGACAATTACAAGATATGTTTCTTATACCTAAGGCAAATAATAGAGAAGTAGTCAGAGAATTAAATGTTTCTTTTATGTTAAGAATAGAAAACTGGTAGTCAGTTGTTTGTTGCTCAATGACCTCTGATAATTTAACTGGCATATGGTGATACTTTTGCCTCAAAGGGTTATTCTTGAATGCCACATTAAATTGCTGTGGCAAACTACAGATAGCCTAGAAATACCCCAAAGCCTGCTGTGTACACCACTCCAAACACACATGCTACTATTCAATCAAAGCTACATCAAACTCAAAAGGGCAATCTGATCCACTTTTTTTCCTTCCCTTGCCCTTTATAATACTCTCTGCTGCTTTCTTAGTCTACTGACTGTTTTCTTGACATGCTTTATTCCTTCCCCTGTTATTCTCTGACATTGTTTTCTTACTAGTAATATCTGAAGTTACACTGAGCAACAGTGCTTTGGTAGTATGAGTTGTTTTCTCCTTAGTAGAGATTTTTTTTTATTATTTTTTTTTTCCCTTCCTCTTCTCTGCCTCTTCACTGACGTTGTTTACACACCCATCAGTGATTTCAGTTTGAGAAGGAAATCTGTAAGATAGTATGATCTTCCATATTATCTTCCTGAATCCTGCCTGAAACAGCAAGCACTAGAGTAACATTTGGAATACACTGTTATAACACCATTTTTCTCAAATTCTTTTCTTTTATCTTTGCTATTTACAGAAGTCTGAGACATGCTCTAAGCTAATGTTGCCATGGTGTTGTCTCAGATTGGATCTGGCATCCTCCCAAGGAGGTGTGTGGGTAGCTCTTTTCCTGAAATTTAAAGATGCACCATTGACATTTTTCTCCCTCATGGCCCTTTCAAATAAGCAGAGAAGAACAACCAAACCATCAAACAAGTTTTCATTGAGCAGAGGTCAATCCAACATCTGCTTTGTGTACATTATGCCTGGATAAACACTGATATATTCAAAACTGGCATATTCTGATGCTGCCATTATAATTTCAGGTATTTTACAAAGAGTTCATAGATCAGAATTCAGGAATTAGCTGGGCATGTAGGTTTGTTATTTCTTTTTGATGCAGGTGATTAATCTTTCTGAAGATGGTTCTGATTTTTTTTTACTTAGTTGATTCTTCTCACCTGTACGTAACCAACATACGTTTTCATAAAAATGTTGTTCACCTTCCCTGCTCTGAATTTTAGAATTTAGCATATTTTTAAACATAACTATTTATCAAAATATTGTATTAATGAAAATACTTTAACAGTTTAGAGCATTCTCACTTTTTTTGGTAATACATTAAGTTCTCAAAAGCTGTTGTGAACATT
This sequence comes from Actenoides hombroni, assembly GCA_024336885.1. Lineage (NCBI taxonomy): Eukaryota > Metazoa > Chordata > Aves > Coraciiformes > Alcedinidae > Actenoides > Actenoides hombroni. The sequence goes on along the minus strand of WUAM01000107.1, from coordinate 36,880,172 downwards.
TTAATTTCATGACAAACCCAAGAGCTTCAGTCCTATTTTCTGGAGTGCTTCACTTAATATTTTTGATAAAGCTGTATTTTAATAGAAAACCCTCTAGGTTATAGGGCTTGTTAAAATATGTCAAAATAAGTACCTAGCAAAGACAAGATAATAACCAAACCTTTACTGTATAAAATTATCCATTCCCTTATGGCTTGTGCAGTAAAATAGCTACCTATGTTTGCTATTCAATCTAATTATGCAATAGCTACCTAGGAAATGTTTTTCACTGAGTAAATTGTTAGGAACAGCAATAGTTTGCTACTACCAGCATTTTTGTCCTCAGTGCTATTTTATATTCTTGCCTAAAAATAGAATTTATAACAGAATTAATGTAAGGGTATCTTGCCATGAAAATATATGTAATAACCCGAGAACTGATATTTTAATATTTGACTTCTACTGTTTTAAGTTTTGACCCTTGTGTTTAAACATCATTTTGCCTTACCTCACTATAACGATTTCAGACTTAGCAAAAAAAGAGAATGGTTTGAATAGGAAGTGAAGATTTGAACTTCTTTTTTAAAAAAAGGGGTATCTGCAAAATGTGGAAAATGCATTCTTCATTTTAATGAAAGTAAAGATTTAAAAATTCTGAGGGCTGTAAACATCACTTTGAAAGCTGCTGATAGTGAAGATGACATAATCACAAACCTCTTCCCTGCGTTTGTATTCATAAGGGGACAAGTGAGGGTGAAATACTACAAATCTTGCAGGTTTTTGATGATTTTTGCTTATGTCAAAAGTTGTGTTAATTTTACATTAGCTTACTTCTAGCTTTTATGCATTTCAGTATTACCACTAAATGCTGTTGCTAGAGGCGACTTGCACCAAACGTGCTCTTACCTATCTACTTTCTCTGCAATAATGTCCCTTCTCTATGTTGGTTTTTTTTAAGCATTTTGGCTGATTGAAGAGTATTCTACAAGCCAAGTATTGGTCTGAGTATGAGAACTCAGAATTTAATTAAGGAGTTCCCAAATCACCCACCTCTAAAGGCAGGAGTAAATCTCAGAGAAGGACATACTCACTTTGATTTCACTGCAGTTTAAGCACCCACATGGAATAGGAACTGCATTTCCCCAGAGAAAGGTGAATGCAAACCTCTGTGCAGATGCTCTCAGATGATTTTTTGGACCAATTCAAGATCCTATAGAAAGATAAAACAGAACTTGTGGCAGTTTTCTCTACATAGTGTAGAGAATTTGTGTGGGTTTTTTCATGTTCAGATTCAGGACAGAACTTAATCTGTATTGGAGCCTGCAACACTGGACAAAACAAGACAGAAACTTTGCAGACAGATTATTGAAAGAAAACAAAAGGAAATGCATGAAGAGACGAAGTGTTTGTTTAATATTTGATGGTGCAATGAAACATAAAACCTGTTCATATGTACAAATATCCTTGAAATTAAATGGCTGATGATGGACATGTCTTCTTGCTTGGGACATTCAGCATGTATACATTTAATTTTTCAAATAGCAAGTTTACAAAGCTCTTTTTTATTTCCTAGAGTCTTATAATCTCCCTACAACTTGCACTGCCTGATTATATAATACCGTGATGCCAGAGCTCAAAATTTCTTCAGTAATTTTTGAAAGGTTTTGTTGTTTTACTAAGCAAAAATGTAGGAGTGTACTAGTTGTAGGTGGCAAGGTGCAGGCAGTGGGAGGTCTGCAGGTGTGGCATATGTGAGAAGAGACCAGGGGCTGCTCCATGCCAAACACAGTCAGTTCCAGTCAGATCCAAAATGTCAGTAAACACTTTTTTGCTTATCTTGGCATTGTAATTAGAGTGATGAAAATTTGCTAACAGATCTGTGACTTTAAAGGAATTCACAACAGGGAAGTATCTTCAAAAGGTATTCAGGTTGTCATACAGCTTTTCAGTGGTCCTAAAACAACAGTGACAACATGTTGCATGGCTGCAGCTGGTACCTGTTCTTGTAAGCTTTCATTTGGAATAGAAAGAAAAAGTTCATTCTTAATTTAATAATCTATTTTTCTTCCTTTGCAGTTTTTCATAATTCAAATCTGATCAACAGAAATATAATATTGAAAAAGTGTACATCTAATAATTCAGTTCAAATCACTGCTTTCTTGTTATGTCACTGAGTGATCTTTTGCAAAATTAATGCTGCACATTAACATCTACAATAGAATCTTCTAACTAGCTAGAAAAGACTCAAGAACTCTAGTGGTCCCCAGAAATTATTACAAAAGGAAAATCAAAGAATCAAATGTTCAACTTAAAGTGTTGGTACATATCCTACTTCTAGTTGTCTAACTCTAACCAAGAGATTTCTAGCCCAATTTTGCAATCAGTTGAAGAACTCCCAGTTCTGGTTCCAGGAATGATCATTTCCAGTAATTAGTACTGTAAAGTTAAATACAACTTTTCAAAATCCAAAGCTTTCTTCTGACTGAAATTTTTTGTTCAAAGCTCACAGTTGCATTTTCATTTTTATATATCTGGTTTTAGCTGCCTACATTGAACTTTGATAATCAGTTCAGCAAAGAAAATGCCCATATTTAAAAATCAGAGCTATTTCAATTTCTAACAAAAGAGATATTATAAACAAGCTTAAGAATACAACTCTATATTTTTTCATTCACACAAGTAGCTTTGGATGATTTTAGTGGCATTCCTCATAGAGTTAAGAATCTCATGACTTGGATATTACAGGTCACAATGTTGTCAGCTCATTTAAAATTCACGTTAGGAATCTGAAACAGTTTCCAAACTATATTTTGGAAAGGAATATTTTCTAAGTTGTATTTTAAACTGTGTTATCTTTTTTACTTCTTGGAATTAAAAATGCATTAGAAATGTGACAGCACAAAAGTATAAGCCCTTGTTACTTTCTATTATACAGCAATTTTAAGAATTTTTAATTAAGATATAATAGTATGCAGTATATCAGGAATAAGTAGTCTGTAGTTATAAAAAGAAAACCACTGTATAGTCCATAATGAAAAAGTATCTTGAAACTGTGCAAAATATAATGAACACTGCACACTGAAGAGCAAAGTGGCCATGACTTAAGTGTTTAATCACTTAGTCTTTCCAGAAGAATAGCAAATGGATTAATTTGTTGGTTTTCTTTCTTTTTTTTTTCTTTTCTTTTTTTTTTTTTCCTTTCTTTCTTTCTTTCCCTTGATAAGCATGTATCTTTCTCAGCAGTTGTGTTAAAGATGGCATGGAATTATGTCTTTTTCTTATTGGGCTGCATTTTTTGTGATGCTCCTTAGATTATGGGGGAGTTGTTTTTGTAGTCTTTAACTCCAGAATAACGTATCTATTAGAAAGAATTTCAGTTCTATGTCTACATATAGTTACACACCTTGCTTTGCTTTGTGTCTCATCTGAAGCAACTGCTTTCTATTCCTTCAGACATGTAGGTTTCCTTCCTATGGAAATTACAAAGAGTGGTAAGTGGGGCTTTCTGCATGCCCCAATCTTACCCCATTGTGGGGGCAGGATCTTGTCAGGACATGGAAGCTCTCATGCGTTTTGTGCTCACCAGTCTGGATATAGCTTTGGGTATCTAAGCACTACAGATAAGTGCTGAAACCTTGAATTTGATTTGATATTCTATTGGAAGCAATTGCAAAGAGCAAAGGACAAGCTTAATGTGCTCCTGGTAGCAGTGCTGCTAAGGAGATGTGCAGTTGCATTGTTTATTAGCTGGAGTTTCCCAAGTGTTCTGCTGCTTGGGAGAAAAAAAATCAAGGCCACAAAGAAATAACATCATTTTAGGAAATGTGTACACAGGCACACAGTAGCTATGCAGTTAGAAGACATGGCCACAACAAAATTTCCCATATTTTTCCACTAAGCATATTATTTTCTGCTGAAGTCTTTTTAATTTAACCTTGTATTATTTGAATGAAAAAAAAAAAAATGCAGTGACTACACCTGCTATTTTCTGTTTACCATTTCAAATTGTTTCTAGTTAAATCTTTGGAAACATCAGAAGAAGACTGAAATGTCTGATGAAATTAATAGGTAAGATTGAGTGGTTGTTTTCATCTAAGAGTGATGTCATTGCTACCCGTGTAACTGTTTTGCAGGGCGTGTTCCTTGGACAGCTGCAAATGGAAATACACTGCCCAGCAGGATCACAAGGAATAAGGAATTAATCTCAGAGGAGGTGAATGAAGGCCCTTCATGGAGTCACGATATATTAGGTAATTTCTCATTTTCACTATTATTTTCACAAATTCTTGACAGAAACCTAAGCATATCCATATAAGTAACCACAAGACAGTTCTACTGAAGTCATACCAGTACCCAGATTTTCTGTGTTTTTTTTCTCCTGACAGTAAACTAAAATAAACCCAAATCCACTATGTCAGAAGAATGCACCCAGCCCTGCTAATAGCATGGTGGTTAGGAAGGAAGTGAAGCAGAGAGCAGAGAAAATTGTAGGTGATTTTAGATGTGAAACTCTAGCATATTTAGCATATATATGCAGAACAAATGCCTTTTCTATATTTGAAAATGTAGAACACATACTTTTAAAGTTACAGTAATATAAGCATTGAGTTACTGTACTTGTAGTCTCCAATGAAGATGGAAATGTGTTGGAGATAGAAGACAAGTTTTGATTAGTAGTCTGGAAAGAAAAACATTCAAGCAAAAAAAATCCCCATTAACTAGTGTTACAGTTCTTGTAGGTCAGAAATATCTGCATTTAGATTTGTAATGATTGCTTTTGGGTTAGAGAAAAACAAACCTTCACTCTTTAGCTAATATAATGTCGCTCTTCAGCATGTCAAAGTTCAGTACACATTGACCAGCAGGCTATTTGTTGTTGAACCTATCAAGCTCAGAAACCGAGAGTTTCATCTACCAGGTGACAAATGGTAATGGAAAGGAAGAGGATCACAGACAACCCTCGGAAGAAAAGTAGCTGACACAGAGAGCCAAGTGAGCACTGACATGTTGGCAAACATAAGCTTGCAGTGAAAGTGGAATAAAGAACTTAACTGCAAAATTCTTCATTCATTCCTCAAACATGTCATAGCAATATAATTCAGCTTAATAGTGTGTAAATTTTTTCTTTTACCATTTTCATCACTTGATAGAAACAGATTTTAGAACACCATTCTTCATCTTACATTTTCTAATTTTGCATTCTATTCTAGAAAATCAAAATACAGTCTTGTTTCTGCCACCCACACTCTCTTGAAACATTGTGTACATCCATTAATACTGACATCATGGTCATGCCTCAGTTTTGTGTTTAGAAGGAAGCTATTAATACATCCACATTCCTTAAAAGAGCGTTTGTAGCTTACCTTCATTCTCCCTTTGATCTTACCTACATATTTTCTTCAAGTTCTGTTGAGTCTTGCTAGCTTCTCCTGGAGATCACCTAAAACAGAGATAAGTATAGATAAAACATACCATTATTAAATAATTGTCCATAATAATATAATCTAGAAGAGTGGTACAGAGATTGACTTCTTCTGTCAATCAGAAGAACATGAGGTGACTGACAAATGAGAAGATATGTAGTAAGTAAAAAACCCAACACAACAGAGCAGATCATGCTTGTGCTATTTAGTATTCACTGACTTCTCTCACACCTCTGCTCCATGTTGTCAGCCAGTAGCTCCTTTGCTCAAAGGTTTCACTTTCCCCAGCCGTGCACCTGTGAAAAGTCCTACATGCTGTAGCATTTTCATTAATGTCAGCACTAATTTCATATCACTAAAAAGTTCATAATATGAAAAGGTAAGAATCTAGTAATATTTTTTTTAAAAAAAGAATCTTGAATATGGACAAGGCTCAAGCTTCTCAATGACTAAAGCACTTTCTAACAGAACTCCAGAGTTATGTGAATACATATTAATTTTTTCTGCAGGTAGAATGACTCCCACATATTACAAAACCAAATTAAGTAGAAAGTTGTTGGGTTTCTATGGCTTTGACTGTGTGGTGTGGTTTGTGACTAAGGATGTAATCCCATCATGGCCTGGGCATAATGATGGTGTCATTATTTAGTAGGAGTTGCTCAGGTGAAAACTGAGTACAAATGTCATTCACTATTTGCAGAAATGTGTACACAGAGACAGATGAGTAAAAAATGTATTCCACAGAATTTTAAAAACACTAACATAATATAATTAAAGGTGTAAGACAGTGTCTTGAGAACTCACCCATGGTGCATGGGTGAAGAAAAGGTGCAGTTAAACAAGAAGTAGCTTATTGGCAAAAGAGAATGTGCTTGCTGTTAATGACAAAAATTTTGGTTAACATTACTGCAACCTCCCATGTTTCCACTTCAAGGATATAATTTCAAATATGACACTGAGGACAAAGAAACATGTTGCCCTTAAATTGTTTCTTTGATTGACTTTCATTGCAATTAACATTTTCTCTGTGTAACCAATCAGACATTAGAAGATACATTCTCTCCACTATTGTCTTCTGCACAGAGACTTAGGGGAAGATTTCTTTTGAAAAACATGGTGGAGAGAGAGGGGTTGCATTTTTTTGCTGTTTATTTAGTATGGAAAGCATAGAATGCATGATCCCTTTCCAGGAAATAATCTGCATTATTTTTGAAAATAGATTTAATGACAATACTTAACAAAAAAATACTTAACTAATGCACGCTTTCTAGTTCAGCAAAATCAGCACAAAATATATTATTTTCTTGAAAGATGACATGGCATTTCCCCCCTTTTGTTTCTCTGCAAGTATCGTGCTAACCTATTCAGGATATAAGATAGTTGAGATGATGGTAGGTGGATCAGATTGCTTTATGATGGGGGAAAAAGTCATATAAGTTCTAATCATCTCTGACGTCAAGGCTTTCAGGGTTCCTCTTTTTGATTTTTGTGTTATTTCTTTTTTATTTAAAATATGTTCCTCTTCCTTGTCTCCACCCTTGTAGTCTTTTTAGCTAGGGTTAAGGAGCAACTGCATTACCGTACTAGAACAAGCCAGAGTTCCACCTTCAAGCTAGTATCTTACTACACCATTGTTTGTGCTGTTAATCAAAACTAAAAGCAGGCACTTTGTTGCTAGAGTTCAGGTTTTTATCACGAGCCTTGTAACATTTGCTGTTCCTGCTTCAAAGCCCCACACTGGCAAGAGGCAGCTCTGTGGGACAGGATCACACCGATTTGTCCAGTGTGGGTGGTGGCACTGTGTCAGGCTAGTGGCCAGAAGCACTGTTGCCCTGAAACATATGTGAGCCCCCCAAAATTTCAGCCTTTCACCTGCAGGGTTAGTAATTTTCTACTGTGTGGCAATGCTGAAACTCCTTTCCCCAAGAGCAGTTGTGAACAAGTATAATGGAGCCATAATGCTCTTCAAAACCTGAGCACTCCTCCCTTGTCACTGTGCTTGAGATTCAGGACCTTATTAATGCCTGCAGGGTGTGAGTCAAAATCTCTCGAGCAGAGGCACTGACTGTAGGTGCGATCACTAGAGCCTTATGTGTTTCTGAGCTGGGTCATTTGATCATCTCCACCTAACAGTCAAATATTTTTATTAATAAAGCTATATATACAAATAGAGGAATGAAGAATGATGCCAACATTAAAATGAACAACATAATATAAAAGCAACTTTTTCCAGCCCTATAAGCAGAATTGTCTAACTGAGAATTTATAACAGTACAGGTTTCTGTTTTATTAAAACAAGCATTAGTATGAGTGCCTGCATGCTGAACGTTTGTAAAATACCATAATTTTCAAGGGTGCACCACTATACCCTACATGCTAATATTATTTTAAAAGAAACAGTATTGCATTTAACAGTTTCATTATGTATAGAAGTCATAATGAGACACAAAGCTATGTTTGCTAATATGTCTCTTCTGCATTTTCTCAGGGCAGAATTTTAAATATTTACAGCTGTAAGTGTTTGTGTTCAGGAATTTTGCTTTGACAATGCAAAGTTCATTAAATAGAGTTGAAGGACAATTTAATTCAAAGCCTAGGAGTAAAATGCAGTTGGTTTACAGCCTTGGCTTTTGTTGTACCTTATAGGAATCTACCAAATGATATCTGTTTTCACATTCCTGTGCTTGTTTCTCTGATCCCCATCTGAAAAATGACTAACCCAACAAAGTACCTCACCAGTGTGGCAGTGAAATGATTGGTGTCTATTCATGGAAAACGCCTGAAAGCTGTAACTGTCCAAAAGTGTACCGAGTATCAGATTTGTAATCCTGCTCTGCTGACAGCTTAACTGTTGCTTCTGAAAAGGAGTTTGCAGCACAGAGAGAAGGAAAAGGCCTCACGACAAGCTGCACAATCCTGCATTATTTACTACCTATCTGTATAGCACAGCTTCAGCTGGCAGAGAGAGTTAGGGCTGAGAGATGCGTACCACTGCTGTGAGAAATGTAAATAAGATTAGAGTTGCCAGTCCCTGCTGAGAGGTAAATTTCTTTTCCAGAAGCTGAACACACCTTTTCTTTGAAACTGCATCTTTGTTTGTGGGAACTGCTAGTCTGCATCCATCTGCCACACTTAAACCCTGGACCTTGTAAATAATCTCTTCTCATTGAGCGCAGCTATGACAGAAAATGTAATGTCTCCTTGTTCTACATGTCTAGGAACTAATCTTCCCTTGGCAGTGAACTTGTGGTCTGTCAACCTGAGTTCCTTTTCATTTATATACTTATTTTGCTCAGCACAGATGAGGGTGAAGAGGGGAAGCACAAGGGGGAATTCACGAAGCAAACAAACCGTACCTAACAGCCGGGATGATCAGCTTGTGAGTGCAGATAAAAGATGTCTTCTGCTGCAACTCATCTGATGTGCAATTGCTGTTCCTGCACTGCTGACAGGATTCATGAGCTAATGGATGAATCAGATGTTGGACATATCAGTACAATCTGGGTGGGATAAATGTTTGAGTTGATAGAGCTATCGCAACTGACTGATTGCAGGAATTCTCTATTTGAGGATGTGATTTCAGATCTAAAATTTACTATGGCTACCCATGGCCATACTCCAGTATCCTCTCCAAGTTGTTAATGTTAAAGGCTAGTCAAACTTCAGCTAGATCAGAAAATTCTTGCCAAAAGGCATAATATAGTAGTTCACTGGTAAATGCAAACTTTTCTGGTTTGGCTTTTTACACAGGGTGTACCTTTCTTCCTTTTCACTTAAGAACAGCATGTTTCCAAGCAATCTAAGAGATTACCACTCTCCTAAAATACAGCATCATGCTGAAGCTGTTATGCTGAATCTGAAATGTGTAATAAATAGACTTAGTTTGATGACATTTCAAGGAAGATGGCAGTAGTATGTCTGTCTTCAGGCTTTTTGGGAAAAGAGGATTTGTAATTGCCTCCCAATATGCTTGTTTGAGGAAAATTTGTATTTAAAAGTCAGGCATGCCAAAAATTTTACACGCTTGAGACTGGCTCACAAATACTTAAATTACCAATCAAAACAATGGGAATCTATACTCTGCAGTCTGTCAAATACTTCACCTTTACCACAGAAGCAGATTCTGAAGGTATGGAGAAAAAATAACTAATGGTTGTTATAAGTAATTGCTACTGGTAACATTTTATTTTTTTTTCTCTGTGAGCCCTGCAGGAAACTAATAAACTGTGAAACTTTGCAGCTACTTCTACCCTAGCAGTGTCAAATACCTACACCAGTGCTTGCCACCTTTCCTACCAAAGCAGGCCTTGAGATTTGGCTATGAAGCCATGGAAAGCCCTCTTCTTTCCATGTGTCTAAACGTATGCCCAGCGTCTTTGTCGTCCTGACTTCATGCATTCATCCCATCCATAGCTGGATATGCACCTCTAATATGTCCAGATGCTGATCTCTCTCCTTGTGCTTCAGTGCACAGCATAATCCTTGGCTTTCATGCGCACATCGCCATCAACATGTTAGCCCTGTCAAACAAGCTGCTTCCTTTCTGGCAAGGGGTATGAGACCCTGGAGTCTCATCACAGTGCCACATCCAAGAGCTCAAAAAAGCCAGAAGGCTTTTAGTCTGTGAGTGACCAGAATAACTCACATAGCCTGAAGCAGACTTACCAACCTCTTGCTGGGACAGCTGTTCTAGAGAGGATATGTCACTTCATCGACTCCTTCTTCAGCCTACCTGGAGCCATGGCTTAGATTATAGTTCAGTTTGGGGAAGTCTCTTGCCAGGATATTTAAAGTGCGAAGCAGTGTTTTCTAGAGAAAGCTTGCTTTCTGCCTAAGGCCATGAAAATCTTTCCATTAACTTCTGTCCGTGTTCTGAATAATTATAAAAGGTTAGATTTATGATGTGATAACAGCTTCTGAGAAGTATTGGAATTGCTCGCACTAGTCAAAATCACTTCTTACCATGGATGTTGTGCCAATTCTCCAATTTTCCACGCTCAGCGAGCAGTCCTGGCTAGGTCATCAATGGACTGATCTGAAGTAAATTTTTTTTTTTTCTTCTCAGAGTGAGACATTATAGAATCACAGAATCATAGAAAGGTTTGGATTGGAAGGGACCTTAAAGATCATCTCGTTCCAAACCCCTGTCATGGGCAGGGATACCTCCCACTAGACCAGGTTGCTCAAAGCTCCATCCAAGCTGGTCTTGAACATATCCAGTGATGAAGTATCCACAGCTTCCCTGCACCACCCAGTGTCTCTTCTCTGACAGATTCTTTCTAATTTCTAATATGAATCTACCCTCTTCCTGTTTGAAACTATTACCCCATGTTCTATCACTAAGCCCTTGTAAAAAGTCCCTTTCCTGCTTTCTCGTATGACCTCTCCAGATACTCTAAGGCTGCAATAAATTCTCCCCAGACCCTTCTCTTCTCCAGGCTGAACAAGCCCAAGTCTCTCAGCCTGTCCTGGTAGAAGGAGATGTTCCAGCTCTCTGATCACCTGCATGGCCCAACTCTGGACTCGCTCCAGTAGGCACATGTCCTTCTCAAGTTGGGGGCTCCAGACCTGGACACAGTATTCCAGGTGGGGTCTTACAAGAGCAGAGCAGAGGGGCAGAATCATCTCTCTCGATCTGCTAGCCACAGATCTTTTGATACAGCTCAGGATACAGTTGGTGTTCTGAGTTGCACTCACACATTATTGGCTTACGTTGGGGTTTTCATCAACCAACACACCCAAGTCTTTCTCCTCAGTACTGCTGTCAATCCATACCCTACCTAGGCTGTATTTGTGCTTGGGATTGCCCAAGCACACAAGATGCATTATCACAAGATGCATTTTCTCTTCTGAGAATTGCTATGTATTCATATACGAGATATTTATCCAATAGGCGTATAACCCTGCAGGCTTCTGCATACCCACCAGGACACTGAGATGAATGGGTTAATCTTTTTGCCGCTGCGAGTCACACAATGTCCCCGAATCCCCTGGGAAGTCTAACTCGAATGACAGAGGGTTAGCAAAACATGGCTGCAAAACAGCCATCGTCCCCTTTTGGCACCCAACAAGAAACCTCTCCCCAAAGGTGAAACCTGGGCAAGCCCCCCCACACCCCGCCACCCCGGCTTGAGATCGTCGCACCTCCGGCTGCCTCCCTCGGGTCTGCGAGAGCACCTGAAACCCCCGTTCTGAGGGGGAAGCGGCCGCAGAACCCCGTCCCCCTCCCCGCCGCCCGGGGTATCTTTTTGGCTCTGGGAAGGACCTGCCCGCGCCTCGGGGAGCGTGCTGCCCGCCCTGCCGCGCGCAGCCCCCGCAAGCATCTCCCACCAGGTGGAGCAAGAAGCAAAGATTATCACCTCACACAGCGCCCGGCGTTTGGGGGGTTGTTTTTTTCTCGTGTTTGTTTGTTTGTTTGGGGGTTTGTTTGCTCGTTTGTTTAGGTTTATTTGTTTGGGGTTTTTTTTGTTGTTTTGGTTTGGTTTGATTTGGTTTGTTGTGGTTTGGGTTTTGGGGTTTGGTTTTGGTTTGGTTTGTTTTTTTGGTGGTGTTTTTCTGGTTTTGCTTTTCTTCGCTGGTTTTGTTTTTCTTCGCTGGTTTTGTCTTGTTTTGTTTTGTTTTGTTTTCCCCGGCCGTAATTTTTCCTTTTCTCAAATCCAAGTTTCAACGCAATAGTGAGGCAAACCGGGAGGACGATGTTTCCTTCTCACGGAGATTACCGCGAGAGCGGATAATGCTTTCCGTGGTTTGCAGCCTGTCACTGATAAAGGTTTGGGGTCAGGGTGGGGGGGAGAAAGTAGGGAATGGAACGAGCTGCATACATTCTCCTTCTGTGCTCATAGCAATTGCAGCAAGAAAATAAAATTTAAGAAGGCAGGTCACTGTTTTTGCATGAATGGGGGAAAAGTTTGGAAAATCTGCTCATATACACAGCAGCATAAAATTCACATTAAGATCTCATTAAGTCTAAATGCACTTAGGGACTGATCCAAAAGCCATCAAACTCAATGGGAGACTTTCCATTGCCTTCAAATGGGATTTGGATCATGCTGTTAGTGACTGGCAAAATCTTCTATTAAGAAAACAAAACAAAAAAAATCCTGACATTACCTAAAGGGCTATAAAAGCATTTCCATTGCTTGTTCTGGGAAATCCCTTTTACAGTTGGTCAAATGTAATCACAGCAGCCACCTCGGTGTGGTGAACTCTTCCTGTTAGGCTAGCAACAAGGTAGCTGAGGTATGAATGCAAACACCACCATTTCACAAAAATTGGAATGGAAACCTCATTTTTGATCACAGTGAATTATCTATAATAGTAGAGGTAAACCTGAAGTGATCAGAAGTTAGTTTAAATGCTATGTAAATACTATTTAAAATGGGGGAGAGAAAAGCAACTGAAATCTAGCTCAGGAAAACCTTATGTCCGTGATGATAATATCTTACATAAGTCTGGTGTCCTAACATGAACTAAAGTAACTTAAACAAACTAAATTCACTAAAGTAGACTTTATATGGACAAAAGCAAACCGGTTCATTGTGTACAGTGCCCTTTAGAGGTCTCAGTACAGGATATCGTCACAAATGGCTCTATTTTCATTTGCAGAGATGTATAATAGTACATGTGAAAAAAAAAATAAAAAAAATTTAACTGGCTTGGGCAGGTTCAGATTCCTTGATCTCTATTTACTTTTCAAAAATACTGTTTCTAGAAGAGACAGTCTGGAGCAGAGGCTCCAGATGAGTAGGTTTCTTGTTCAGCTGGCCTTAGTCAGGACTGTGTCATTCAGTTGATGGTGGAGATGGACCTAGAATTTCCTGTATATGTTTAAAAAACAAATGAAGTGAAATTATAAATCCCTTACTTTTTGTCCGAAATATTTTAAAATTGAAACAGATGTATCAAGTTGTATGGGTAGAATGATATTGAAGTTCTGAAAGACTTTCCTAGTTTTCCTTCTGCTGTGAGGTTTTAAATCTCCTTTTTTCTCTGTTATCTCCAGTATCCCTTTTGCTTCTTTCACTGCATTCAGCATCTCCTTCTTTATGCTCAGCCCAAATAGAGTGTTGAGAGAGTCCATCTTCAGGTATTTCTGTGTCTCTGGCAAACTGCCTTCTTATTCCTCATGCCTGCAAGGAGTCGAACCAAAAACTTCAGTTTAAACAGTCTCCTAGTTTTTGTGTGCTAGAAAACCCTGGATTAGAGATGGGCCAGTGATGTTCTGGTAAGAGTTCCAACTATTAAAATGTTGCCAAGAATAAAATTTCACTAAAGAGAAAGGAAGGTGTAGATCTGCCCAAAATTTAAAAAATTTATCTGATTATTACATCCAACAGTTATGGCAGACATTAACTTTTCCATGATATTAAAGTTAACTGGCTAATGAGAAAGGAATTTCTGCAGAGAGCCATGTAGCTGATGGGCTTCCCGGCAGCACTGATTATGTTTCTACATTTATTCTCCTGTATTTTTCTAACCTTCATTTCCTTTATCCTCTTTTTGGTCTTTGAGGTGTAGATAGCCTTCTGCCTTGCCCCTATCCCACTTTGGTGGCTTCCCTTCATAAAGAATGAAAGAGTCTTATAACAATAGACAATATATATTGAAACATATATTAAAATACCATTCACTGATTTGCAGCATCTGTTCATCCCAACAGAGGTCAGAATCTTGGCAAGCACTTTGAAGAAACTGATAATCTTATACAATGTCCCCACACATTCAAGTGGAAAAGTGCTGCAGCGGAAAAAGATCGAACTGTCATCTGGAGTTGGGATTGTATTTTCACCTGTCTTTCTGGTTCTGATTGCACATCACCTCAGCTTTCTTACAGTTAATCTCTTCTCGCTCCTTCTTGAGTAGAGGAGTGTGCCATCAAATACAGCAAAAGCAAAGTGTTTTGCAAATGTTTCTTCCTTCTGTTTCTTACCTCTCTCACCTCCTAATAGTCATTAAACACAATGAAGAAACTATCAGAAACAATATTTTGTTGTTTATGGATAAAGTATTGATTTTGGGTTTATAGCCCTGGAAATGTGTCAAGTCTGGAAAACCAAATAGGAAGCATCTTAAGTCTAAGATATATCTTCAAACCACATCTCCATACCACTTTCTCGCTGCACTTACTGAAGCAGCGTGACCCCCTGCCTGCTACATCACAGCACCAAATCACTGCTGAGATAACCACCTGGGTCCCCAGCCCTGTCAGGCACTTGCTGAAAGGAAGCAGAGCCAAGGTGCTACCTCCACAGATGAACAGAGATGCTGCCACTTTTATTTGTCATCACCCAAGGAGGCCCAGAGATGAAGTAGAGATTTCTGTGCAAAAACTTGTGGAATAGGTGCTGAGTGCTCATGTGGAAGATTAATTCCTTTTATGGATCAGGGCATTGGTTAGAAGCCAGATAAATTTTATACTGTACTTTGAAACCAGGTACTGCATGGCTTAATTTTCCATTCATCTGTGAAAAGCTTACCTTTACTTTTAAATCTGCAGGGTGAATTGTTTAGACAAACCAGGCTTTTATCTAGATTTTTAGTTCCCCTGGCAGAGCACTTCATTAAAAATAATAATAAAGAAAGAATGAAAATGCAGCAACATCTAAATTCATTCTGTTAACAGAATAGAATGGTTCTGTTGCTGGTTAGAGAAATCAGAAAACTGGTCATTTCACTGCGTCTTTTAAACATCAACATGAAATAGACTGCATTGCAAAAAAACCCCCACAAATATCTTAAACGCTGCTATTGCTCTCTGCTGTGGCCATCTGAGCACATGCTGGGCATTCAAAACAATAGTAATATTAAATGAGAAACTAATTGCTTGGTAGGGATGACAATTCCATCCTCTCAGGTTGTGGACATTTTCTCTCATGGAAATGCAGCACTGATCATGCTTGCTGTTACCTTTATTTAATGTGAAGTAAGTAACAATGAGTCACCCAAGTTTCTTGTAATTTTATTCAGTTTCTCGTTGTGCTGGCAAACATACAGGATATTCACATAGCACACAGCGTCTAAATTTCACCCCTTGGGAAGTTAATCCATGCCTTCCGTAGTTAAGTAGTAAGTATTGCTTACTTATATCTATATTTTACACTTCTGTAGAGCCTTTGGATGTCAGATTATTTGTACTTAAGTAGATCCTCAACTACTTCTTAAGGAGAGATAAATAGCATTATTATCCACAGCAGCACAGAAAGGAGAGGTGATCTATCTAAGTCCATGCAATGAGACAATTTAGCTTGAGAGGCCTGATAACCTTGTTATAAACACCCAATAGCAGCCTGGCCAACCTCCAGTATTTTTATTTAAGGGGAAAAAAAAAAAAAAAAAAAAGAAAGCAATTTAAAAAAATTATGACAATGACTTCATACATATTTTTCCACTTGGCTCATAGTTTCTGAGCATGAAGAATACTCAAGCTTACTTGAGCTGAAGAGCAAGAAATTTCCTCTGTTTTAAATTCCAGTTGATAACCTAGCAGTTTGACAAACTGAGTCTCAGATTTGTAGAGACATCAGGAAGTACCGTGGAACGTCGGTGATAGCCATCAGGCTTATAAAGGCTTTGAGCCATTTTTCCCTTAACAGAAACAGTGAAGCGAATGAAATGATGTAGTGATCAATGAATTAAACCTAATCAGTGACCTTCAGATTTAATGCATGAGAAATTTTTAGTCTCAGATGGAGAAGATAAAGGATGTGTAGGGTGAGTGGGTGAAAAGTGCTGTGGACTGTCAGTAAGTGCCTTGCTAAAAATCCCATTGCTTTAGCAACGGGGCAAATAACTGAATCACATATGATTCAATGGCACTTATACCCACTCAAATAATAATTAATAGCTTTGTTCAATCTTGATTAAAATATATGAATATCATTTTCTATATTAACATTTAATATTAATTTATAATTAGACTTATGAAACATTAAATCCTATGAGCTAATCAGTATATATATGGACATGCTTACATGCAGGTCCAAATGCTACTCTCATCAGGCAGACTTGTTATCTATGGATAGAATTGTTTGGAGGTAGTTTACTGGGAAAATGGTTTTCCTCCATTTACAGGTGTGCCTGTGAATGTGAATGAATGTGTTGGACACATGACTTTATTCTGTGTTTTTTGTAGAGGAACACTTAAAGCCCCTGCCATTTCTTTTTCTTGGCAGACTTTAATGTTTTTCAAAAATAGGACAAGTTTTCAAATATAGAGGTTAAAAGAAAGGTATGGAGGAACCTTTAGTGTTTCAAATTAGTTTGTTATATGATGATATTATTCATTTTGACTTGGATGAGGACCAGTAGCACTTAATTCCATGACCATCCTTCAAGTAATGTGGAGCTGCTCTAGGCACAGGCAAAATATATTGGACAGCAAAGTGATTAATGACCCTGACCAGAACTGTGCATGGAAGAGAGTCTTGAGATGCCCATTTCACTGCTCTCAAAGCCACACAGAAAGTACCAGGATGCCAAGTGGCTGGTATCACTGGGAGGAGGGATAGACAGGGGTGACAGGGATAGGTCCCCCCAAATCTGTCGTTGCATCCCCCACCCTTCCCATAATCAACCAGAAGAATAAACATCACCTGTCATCTCTTTTTCTTCCTCTTTTCTGGAATGGCACCAGAAGCCTTTGCTCCTACCTTCATATTTGCCCTAGTAAAACTGAGTGCAGCCCAAGCCTCGAGGCAGGTCTGATGTACTCAGTGCACATAGGATTCTACCTGCCCCACTGAAGTAAAGGCATAGCTTCCCTCACTTTACTCTGAGTTGAAGCACTGGTCCTTTTCCAACAGCCTTTGTCAATAACTGAGACACTCTTGTAGAGAAGATATGTAATTTTTAAAACTCAGCTAGCTGCATGGTCTGTCTGTGTTCACATTTAGCAACATGTTAAATATGCTGGCTAGAAGTATGAGGGCCAAGAGTAGATTGGGAGAAGTGGGAAAATAGTTTACTTATCTTTATGCTTTCTTCATCTGCAAACTAATTTTGATAAATTTGGTATTTCTAATAGTAAATAACAGTAATAATTGGTTGGTTAATCAGGTCTAGTTTGTTACCAAGGAAATATCCTTGTACAAATATAAATGGGCAGTTCACTGCCAACATGAGTGTATGTACTTTTAGGTTCTACTCTTCTCTGTGACCAGGCATGTCGTTGCTCTGGGACACAACTGATTTCCTTTAAATGCAATTATTCCAATTAACATTAATTGTCAGTGTTGCCATGCTGCCACCATTTGGTCCCATTGTTGGAGGAGAACATTTTAGTCACAGTTGTTCTCTGGACTGGAAAGCTGAAGCTCAACACAAATTGTTAACAGAGAAAGAGCCAGACCCACTTTTTCTATTGCTTTCCTTTTGGATTTTTTCTTGGTTTATTATTTGTTTTTTTCAGGATGGTAGAAGAGGAAGGCAGCCAGCATTGCTGTTAAGAATAAATTATCTTCGTTATTTATTCAAATATCCTAGAAGATAACATTTAATATGTGGACATGTGAGAGACTGAGCAAGCACCATTTCCATGTAAGTGAGAGGGAAGTCTGCTGCCTTCCTGGGGCCAGGGTTAAGGACATAAAGAAACAACTCCCTACTCTAGTTTGTCCCACAGACTACTACCTATTACTAATTTTTCAGGTAGGCAGTGATGAAATTATAACAAGAAGTCTTAGGGCAATAAAGAAAGACTTCAGGGCCCTGGGATGGCTGGTGGGGGGATTGGGAATGAAAGTAGTATTTGCCTCTATCCCAGCAGTTCCAAGGTTTGATGGAGGAAAACATAAACAGGAGGAACCACCAGATCAGCACCTGGCTATGTGACTGGTGTCATCAGCAGGATTTTGGATTCTTTGAACATGGGCTACTTTACAAGACACCAGGCCTGCTGGCTGCAGATAGGAAATACATGTCTCAAAGGGGGAAAAGAATCCTGAGCAAGTGCTAGCAGGGCTCATTGAAAGGTCTTTAAATTAGACTTGAAGGGAGGTGGGGATGGGGATGGGGATCGGGATGGGGATGGGGATGGGACTGGGCTGGCCAGAAAGGAGCACCTGCGCAGCATGCTGGTGTTTGTGGGATGGTGTGCTGGTAAGTCCTTTCAGTCTGCTGTCTCAGTAGGGGGGCCCAAGAGAGATGGTTAATATTCAAGACCATTTCCTAGACAGGCATGACCTAGACAGGCTAGAGAGCTGGGAAGTGAGAAATCTGATTAAATTCAATAAGGGCAAGTGCTGCTGGGGAAAACCAACCCCATGTATCAGTACAGGCTGGAGGCTGACCTGTTGGAGAGCAGCTCTGGGGAAAAGGAACTGGAAGTCCTAGTGGACAACAGGATGACCATGAGCCTACAGTGTGCCCTGATGGCCAAGAAGTCCAATGGCATCCTGGGATGCATTAGGAAGAGCGTGGCCAGCAGGTCTAGGGAAGTTCTTCCCCCTCTCTACTCTGTGCTGGTGACGTCTCACCTGGAGTATTGTGTTCAGTTCTGGGCTCCCCGATTCAAGAAGGACAAGGAACTACTGGAGAGGGTCCAGTGCGGGGCCACTAAGATGATTAAGAGCCTGGAGAACCTACCATATGAGAAAAGGATGAGACATCTGGGTCTATTTAGCTTGGAGAAGAGGAGGCTGAGACGGGATCTTATCAGTGCTTATAAATATCTAAAGGGTGAGTATCAGGAAGATGGGGCCAGGCTCTTCTCAGTGGTGTCCAGTGACAGGACAGTGACAGGACAGTGACAGGACAGTGACAGGCAATGGCCATAAAGTGGAAAACAGGAGGTTCAACTTCATCATGAGGAAATACTTCACTGTAAGGGCAACAGAGCACTGGAACAGGCTGCCCATAGACATGGTGGAATCTCCATCTTTGGAGACTTTCAAAAGCCTCCTGGACTTGTTTGTGTGTGATTTGCTCTATGCTGTCCTGCTCTGGAAGGGGAGTTGGACTAGATGATCTTTAGAGGTCCCTTCCAACCCCTACCATTCTGCGATTCTATGTGATTCTGTGAAACTGATGCTATTTATGACAAGTTCCTAAACTAAAATATTCTCATTGCAGATGGGAATGTTTTTTTGATCTATATCTTTAATGGGGGCATGAGATAGGTGGTTCTGCTTTAAGAAAGTGATTAAGATGTTAATATGCCTAGGATAGAATATTAAGGAATATTAATCCATGAATTTATGGTCTTAATTGGATTGAGTGCTTACAAATAAATGAGCAAAGCAACAGAACACACCAAAATCAAGATTCCTAAGAACTGCCACAAAATAATTTGAAATTAGTTTCTACTAAATTTGTGCCTTCTTCTGCTGATAACGAGACTTCATATCCTTTGTAGTTTCCTTTTCTCTGTGTTTCATCAGTCTGAAAGAATCTCAACTTTGAAGCTCTTGTAGCAGTGAACATAACTGGTTTCAGCTAATCTTTGTTGTAATATTCTCAAGGAGTATCACTCATTGTTGAAAAAAAACTAAGTGCTCTACAATGTTGTCAATACTGCAAATTAAAGTGCACTTTGTGTATTCTGGATTTCATGAATTTATCTTTAATATCTGATCCTGGTCTTAGAAAATTAACAGTAGGAAAAATTATGCAAAAATAATCCCATAAAAGTTAATCGAGACTGTTACAGTGGTTTGATCCTGGCTGGACATGAGGTGACCACCGAGCTGCTCTATCACTCCCCCCACACCTCCTCTCAGCTGGACCAGGAGGAAGAAAATAAGATGAAACTCGTGGGCTAAGAAAAAAGCAGTGTAATGAAAAAGCAAAGCAAGGCCACATGTGGAAGCAAAAGAAAAAGTTTTGTTTTCTACTTCCCATCAGCAGGTGATGTCTGGCCCTTTTCGGGAAGCAGGGCTCCAAATGTGTAGCAGTTGCTCCAGAGGAGCGCTTCCTCCTCCTTTTCCTAGCTTTTATAGTTCAGCTGATATCATATGGTATGGAATATCCCTTTGGTCAGTTTGGATCAGCTGTCACAGTCATGTCCCCTCCCAAGATCTTGTCCACCCCACCCCATTGCAGGGGGAATGTTGGGAAAAAAACAGCCTTGGTGCTGTGTGACCCCTGCTCAGCAATAGCCACAACACGGGTGTGTTATCAGCACCTTTCCAGCTCTCAGTGCAAAGTACAGCACTGGGAGTGCTACTACATGGAAAATTAACTCCAGCTTAGCCAGACCCAATACAACTGTAAAGGTAATATTTTCCTAACTGAGAACATAGCACAGTACCCAACACATACTTAAAGAAAAAATGTTGTTCTCTGTGAAATAAATATTGTATACATTATCTAGCACTGTGTTTACTGCAATGACTGAAAATATTTCAAGACTTCAGCTTGGGGCGAGGGGGGGTGCGGAGAATTAGAATATAAATACACGTGTGCATGATTAAGGTACTTGAAGAAAATTGTTAAAAAGCGGTCAAAGTTAGGAGTAAATCTACTAGAGATGATTGTAACTTTCACCCAAGGACATAAATATCATGCATACATGAAATTAACTGTTTGGTCTCTGGACCAAATTCAGCCTGACATAATTGGGTTCTGTTCTATTAGCTTCTGAAGAGTTGCATTCACTCTGTCAGAACTGGATTTGGATTTGAAGCTTTGACAGTCGCTAAGAAATTATTAAAACTGCTCTTTCATCATTTCCTGTGATCATGCTTGCATAAATGAAAATGCTGGCAATACGTGAATAGGTCCTCAAAGCTGAATACCGCTAGCAAGACATTTCTATGATTGGTTACAAGATTATTCATCTTTATAATCACTTATTAATGTGGGAATCAATTTTCAAGGCCAAAAGATTCTAGATTTCACATTCATATAAATTGCTGGAAATACAAATTTTTAAATGCACTTTTTCTACATGTTACATTATCTTTTGAGTTAACATCACACTGACTAACTTGAATTTCTTCACAGAAATATTGGAAGTTGCATACTCACATGCTGGGGTTGAAAGAATTGATCTGTTGGGGTTTTTTTTTCACCATATCTGGTGTCCAATGTGCTGTTCCATCCATTTTGTAGGTGTATTTTTTTTTCCAACAGAATAGAATAAAAGGGCAAGTCTTAATTTTTTGTATGACGCATGATTCTAATGATATGATGTGAAACTAACAGCAGATTTTCCCTTCATAGGTACAGAAAACTTCACATATTCACCTGCAAAACATGAAACAGAGGTTGTTTTAGAAGCTGAAGATATTTTTATTTAAATTTGGAAACTCTTCCTAAATAGAAGATAAATTCTTATGAGAATGAGGGGTATATGAGAGAAGAGTAATAATAATTACCAGATTGCAGTTACTTCTCTTTGAAGACTTTTCTCTCAGTATTATTGGTTGCCACTATTGGAAAAAGCAGACATTTGTATTTTCCCTTACATGTAAATAATAGTAATAATAATGATTTATGATTTCAGTAGTGGTAAAAGGACACTAGTGGCCTAATGGTTTTAAGAGAGTGTCTCAAGAATACAGGAACTATGCAAAACAACACTATGAAGTGGGGGGACCACTTAAGGCTGAAGGCATGCTCCAATAAGATAAAACACACTACAATTTGCCCAGAAACACATCATGACGGAAATCAGAAATTTTGATTTCCATTACCATTTAGTTGCCTACTCAACAAGCTATACTAATAACAAAAATGTGACAGGCAAGAAATAAGAAATTCAGTATTTCATAGAAGCATCTTTCTCTAACAACACTGAAAAAATGTTACATTAAAAATATGTTTTTGCAAAATATACAGTATTTGTGATGTAAATGAGCTCCATATGCTTATTTTTTAACTTTTGTTTGTTTCAAAGATAGAACTCTAGCATTGATAAAGGAGGGAAAAGGTCTATATTTTTTTGTGCACATTCAAAGGGACCGTAAACTGATTAACTTTGGGTTTTTAGTTGTCTACACAGTCTTTGAAGCTAATGTCTCACTGAGATGTGCAGTGTAGAAAGTTCATCCCCTTTCCACTATTGTGTTTGTCAGCCTTCAGTTAAGCTGAGCTAAACAAGTGAACATCACATCATTTTCATATTAATCAGAGCTCTGTTTAAAATTATGAAAAATTCTTAAGACTGACACTTATCTTCATATTTCTGTATCTGAATAAGTAGCCCAGTTTTAATCTTTCCAGATTTCACAGGTGACAGGAGATGCTCAACACAACTAAAAATCCATTAAAGACTTTAATATGATTCTAAATATCTGTCATCAGGCCTCAAATTTGAAAATGTTGATTTTTTCCCCCAGTCCAGACTGTGGATTATATTTGTGGGAAAATAGTGCACTGTTTGGAAAGACGCTGCACAAACACTGTTGTCAAATCTTTGTTTCAAAGTCAAATAAAATACAGAGTAGTTGGGGAAGTTTTTGTACTTGGTAACTATGATCTCAGGGGTAAGAGGATAGTTTGTGGTTATATTTACACCCATGATTTGCATCCTGTGGATCTGGTTCATAAAGAGTAACACTGAAAGTGTGATATGACCTTGTAGACCAAGATGAAGAAAAGATAACCTCTGCAGTGGTGATCTAAGAGGAGACAGAGTGTACCCTCAGCAAATCTGCAGATTGTACAAAACTGACAGGAGCGGTCGGTGCACCACACGAGTGTGCTGCATTTCAGAGGGACTTTGGCAGGCTGAAGAAATGGGCCCATAGGGCCCTCATGAACACCAACAAAAGAAAGGGCAAAATCCTGCACCTATACAGATGGAAGGCTGAAAATCTGGGAAGCAATTCTTCAGAAAAGCCCTAGCAGTCCTGGTGGATGTCTAGCTGGACATAAGCCAGCAATGTGACCTTGCAGGAAAGGCCAACAGCACCTTGGGCTGCATTAAGCAAAACAACACCAGCACAACAAGAATGGTGATCCTTCCTCCCTACTCAGTCATGTTGTGACATGTCTGGGGTGCCAGGTTCAGTGCTGGGTTCTCCAGCATGAGAGACTCATGGGCATACTGGAGTGAGTTCAGCAAAATGCCACAAAGATGAATAAGGAGCTGGAGCACCTCTCATATGAAGAGAGGCTGAGGCTGCTCAGCTTAGAGAAGGGAAAGTTAAATAATAATAAATGTGACAGAGTTAGACTCATCTCAGCGGATCTCAGTGACAGCAGGAGGGGCAATGCGCACAAACTGAAATACGGGAAATTCTGTCTGAACATAAAAAAAAAAAATCTGTTTTCCCAAGAGGACAGTCAAACACCGGATGCCCTGAGAGATTATGGAGTCTCCATCACTGGAGCTGTTCAAAACTCAGCTGGACACTTAGCAAACAGCTCTTGCTAACACTGCTGTGAGTAAGACCTAGGTTTGAATATGGTGTTAATTGCCTAGAATACTTAAGAGCATTGCCTGGGATGCTTATGCCTAAAATCTAAGGCAAATTAATATATTTGCACACTTAGTTTCACACAAAACTAGGTATGTACATGAATGCCTTAAAAAATGCATGATAAAGGGGTGGACCATAGCAGTTTTTAAAGGAAACTGTTTGAGTATATTCAGACAGGTATAAGCAAATTTTGACAGAAGCAAGGGATCAGTGATGTTATTATTGATATCCATGTATGTGCACAAATCAGCAGGAGAGACTTTAATCTCCCTTTACAATTTTGGATTATAAGAAATACTGGGTGAGAAGGTAATTTACTCTTGAAGGAGAACTATAGAAATAGAAGTCCTTTGTGGATCTCTTTCACAGAATTAACATTTAGATACATATCCAACAAACACAGAATTTTTGAGCTTTTCAAAGAGATTTCAAAAGTCAAACAGAAAAGAATCATGCTTTGCCTGTAATAGAAAAAATTGCTGTGTTCTAATACGTTTCAGCAGTAGGATTCTTTCAAATATGTGTAACTTTTATTAATATTAGTCCAAAGAGAACTAGGTTTTGTTCTTCACATGTAGGATATGGTGTCTGTGCTCAGAGGCCATATAAATTCTTTCAAAAGCCATGTTCTTTGGGATTCTCATGAGGAATCTTATGAAATGGTGATGTGTATTGTCTTCGTCACAGTGTGCTTTGACAAGAGACTGACTATCTTTCTCAGTTCATTTGCTGTCTCCAAAGGAAACTGATTTACAGATCTTCCTGCTAGCTCATCTCTTACTTAATCTACCTGCTTATAATTATTCTTGTAATTAACTTATACATTATTAGTAGTAGTTCATTTGTATTTAGAGATGGACATTCTGACAGCTACTCTCATGACATCTGGAACATTCTCTGTCCTGATGTGATCTGTTTGCTCAGTTTTACAATAGCTTTGCACTCCAAGCTTACTGGTTTCTACAGCTGAATATCCAATTATGATATTTTTGGAACCTTATTGCTATAGGATGTTATGAAATGTGGCTGTTCTACTTCTGGATGTTACCGTTTCTCTAATTCACCCAGTCTGAGGTCATGCATCAAGTCTGTTCATCCCCTGGGAGTATTGGTGGCAATTGAAGAGAGCAAAACAACTTCACAAACACCTGTACTATGGGAAAAAGCCCAGAAATCAAAAGTAGGACTGGTCAATATGGTTTCTTTACATCTTTCTTTAAAAACACTTTTTCCTAATTCTACTTTTGATGTTTCAAAATGTGAAGCAGATGTGTGGAATCTCTTCATTTTCTGTAGCTGTATCACCTTAGGAAATACTCAAACAGGGAACCCCTTTTCTTTATTTCCTTGCATGTCAGAAAATACTGACAGGCAATGAAGTATTGCTTGGGTAAAGGATTAGTATTACAGCTTTTTACATGCACTATTGAAGATCCCCAGCTGTCACTGTGCCTAAAAAACTGTAGAGAAGCAAATGAAGTCTCAAGATTTCAGGCATATACTATAGGAAGGGGAGTGAGAGATACAAATCCTGTAAGAGGTCACAAGATTTTATTTCATTTAAGATGCAAGGGCGATCCTGGAGAAGGTTCCATCCCAGAGTCTTTTATGCCACTATGGGCAGCAAGAGACAAAGGAAGAGCAAGCACACAAATCTCATGCTGTAGTTGCACAATCAAAGACACCAGTGATATATTTAATATTTCATAGCTGTTTATTCCAACATCAAAATGGCTTCTGTTTAGTTCCTGCAGATGAACACAAACTACTAGGTTTTATTGCTGCCTTTGTCTCCTATTTTCCATACTGGCATAAAAGACTGCTATCTGGAGCCCTTTTCCTGAATCACTGGGTCTGACTGCCTCTTCTCACATAAAAAGACAGCATTGAGAATTCAAAGGGAATTAAACCAGAATATATTATATTCATGACATATTATCACACATGTATACATGTACATTAAATCCTTTATAAATAATGGCAATGATTGCTTCTCTAGCACAGTTAGTCATCTAACACAGTTCTTGTTAATTGTTCTTGTTAACTTACCAGAATATAGTAAAAACTAGGGTGGAGGGCAAATAATTGCAGAGATTGTTGAACTTTTGCAAGAGGGGAGATTGAAGATATTTAAGGTACGTAGTTTATAGTAGAATGAATAAGAAGAAGCATGATAGATGTTTTTAAACTGAGTGACATAAAAAAGAAAGCAAAAAAATATCTCTGCCTCCTTCCTCCCATTGGCTTTCTTTCCCTTTCACTGATACATAGGCATGTGTCTTAACATTCCTAAATTTGAGTAGTCAATCATACTGTCCCCTTTTCCGTCTCTGATCTTTAAGGCTTTTACACCATTTCACAGTTTAAACCTTAAGCAGTTTTGGATGGAAATTCCTTTGGAACATTCCTAGACTGCATAAAAGCACAAGAAATAAATTGTTCCAATAATGTACACAGTTTGAAAATCTAAAGCAACCATTTTTTCCTTAAATAGTCTAGGATCTTTAATTTGTGTTGTTTCAGACAGGCTGGAGAAGCAAACAGATATTCTTGTGATCACCAGGACTTCTAAATATAAATTGCTACAGAAGGACTGCTGAAACTAAACCTGTGTGGTATTTCATTATTGTAAGAAGAAGTCAAGTTTTTGTGACAATATTTTTATCTCCAACATATTTCTAGTGCTTTAGTATAATTTACTAATGATGAAAACTAAAACATCAAAATATTTTTTGTGAAAAGTACTCAATTATCAAAAATAATATTAAACCCAACAACAGAAAGTAAATGCTAATTATAAAAAAGTGAGATTGTCTTGAAGCTTCACAGTATTTAAGGGTCTTTCCATGTGTATTAGTCTGACTCCTCAACCTTGTAAATACCTACAAGAAAATAAAAGTTTATGGTCTCCCACTGGTGAAAACAGTTTCCTCCAATATATTGTGGAGTCCTTTCTGTTATGATCCACAAAGCCACTCAGGAAAGCTATTTTCAAATCAATTTTTTCCCACTACTCTACCTTAAAAAAATAATAAATAATTCCAAATACTTCAGATAGCTTATTATAAGTTATTTTGTACATCAAGTGTTTTCTTGCACATTTGTATGACACAAATGTACAATGTAAGTTGTACAGTCATTTCCCAGTGATTTTCAGTGGGACTGTATGCACTAACAAAATTGTGGAACATGATTTTGGATATTGAATTGAGTCTACATGCAGATTAGGTTTCATGTTTGTAATTGCCTTAAGTCAATCATACAGGGAGTAATAGCTCAACTGGGAATAATAGTTCAACATATTTACATAGCCTTCATGACAAAAAAAAAAAACCCAAACCAACCAAACTGAAAACAAACTTTTACCTTTTTTAGGGATTGCCTAGTAAGATGTGCCTGATTTGACCTGCAGTCAGGTTTTTGCCTGCCAGTCATCTATTGAGAACCATGAACATTTAGTGCAATTCTGCATGTTCAGTCAGCACCTGAATGGTGTGCATGCCAGTACTGTGTGACCTGAAGGTGTATACACCAAATGTGTTTGACTTTTCATCAGTGAAAGTGTTCCTTGTCTCTGCTGTAAGCTGAAATCAGTTTTCAGGTGCTGTTTTCAGTCATGAAGTCATTTCAGTGATCAGTTTTCAGTTATGATGACTCCCATTATTCATGTTAAAGGTAGTTGTTCCTTTAATCTTTCACAGTGAATTCTTAATATTCCTAAGCTGATGAACATTATTTGCAAGTGGAAGGTGTCTGCTGATTAAGAGCAGATTTTTATAAATTCCTTTATTAAAACAAACAAACAAACAAACCAAAACCCCAACAAAACAAAAAAACAACCAACCAAAAAACAGGGCTTGATTGGGAAGGAGGTGCTGTTGCAGTCCAGGGTCATGGTAGGCTGAGGGAACTTAGAGACCAAGGTGTGAAAATGAGGGAAATTGAGAGCAAACTGCAGGCTTGCTTAGATGCTTACACCATTTGTAAAGAAAACCATTCTAGCCGTGGTGGGAAAAAAAAAAGGTGGAAAGTACATCTTCTGTTTCCTTCCAGTTTATATTCTAAAGAAAACAATACAACATCTGATCCAGGAAGAAATGCTTGGGTGAACGATTTTCCCCCTATTACTTTTCCTGTATGAGTGAGAATTTCTGCCTGAAGAAGGACACAAATTGATAATTTCAGAAATTATGAACTAGAAAAGATCAGTAACGTCCCAGAATGGTTTCACAGAGAGACCCAGTACTCTTTGTAGAGTATATCTGTACACTTTCTTTCAAATTCCTATTCGCTTTACTGGGATTTCTTGGTGCAATGTGATATGCATTCATTTATTTATTTTTATCTATGCCTGAGCTGTATTTACACACAACACCTTCAAATGAAAAAAAAATGTCATCTTATGCTTCTTTTTTTTGTAGGACACATCTGTGTCCCGGTTTTAGAACAGAACTAATTCTGTTCAGTGGTTTTACTTTTCAGTTAAGTCGCTTGTAAGTAACTGCACTTTCTGAAGTTAATGGTGTATTTTCACAGACAGTGTCTGCTCCTAGCAGTGATAACACCCCTTGTTTAGAATTACTACCAAGGATTGGTGTGCAGACCAAGGTCACTGCTGGATCTCGTGTACTACATTGGGGGTTGCAGAAAGTAAAAGGCTGCACCTGCAGGGAAGAGCAGACAGGACAGGTGACATTAAACTGGCCAACAAGTTATTCCATCCCATATACGTCATAGTCAGTTAAAAGCCAAGGGATCACGAGGGTCAAGCTCTCTTCTCCAGTGGCACATGTCCTTGATCTGATCTGTGTGTTCCTGAATCCAGCTCCAGAATCCAGCTCCTGAATCTGATTCCCATCTGCCACTGAGTCCAGTCTGGGACTTCCCCAGTGCCTGCTCCACAGCATCAGCAGTGACAGTGATGTATTTGCCGTCAGGGGGGCTGGGTTCAATATTGGTTTTGTATATACTTGTATGTATTCTATTTTATTGTTACTATTTCCATTACATCTGGTTTAGTTTTCTTTTCCAATCCATAAGTCTCTCTTCCTTATTCTCTTTCTATTCCCCTTTGGGAAGGTAGAGGGATTAATAGAGAGTAATCTGTCATTCATCTACTGGACAGCCAAATCCTAAACCATGACACTCTGACATTTACATGACAATGCTACCTTTCTTAACTTGTCTAGCTTAAATGCTCCCAAACTTATCAGGCTTCTAATACATTTTCAGTGGGTCCTTTTCCTGCAATTTTTTATTCTGTAGTATGGCTTGTAATTATTTTTAGTCTTGCTTTTTTCTTCATATTTTAGATTGTGATAAGCACCTTTTTTTTCCAAGAGCTGAAGATGACTATATGTTAAAAATTAAACAGCTTTCCTAGCCTTTTCCCTTCTCATGTTTCCCATGTGTTTGAGGCCTTTCTCCTTCCTGAGTAACAGTGCATATGGTTTAGCTACACAACTGTCTATAATAATCTGTTCTGAACAACATTGCAGCAAAGAGACCCATATTCTTTGGGAATTAACATCTGCAGGCAATAATTCTATTTCATAAAATTGTAAGTTAGAATATGGGACCTGAATTATAAAGCTGGGTTTAGGAGTTAAAAACATCCCTTCTTATTCATGTGGGGCCAAGGCACCAGAAGATATGCGCTATGAACTCTGAGATGCATGTCTACACTCTTGGTCATCTGAACTAATGAAAATCAAAATATTAAGGGATATACAGATTAGGATACCCTTATTCTTTTTCTTTATCTTATTCCAAGTTCTTCAATTATTTCACAGAACTACTCACAGAGTGAGATGCCAGTAGAGGTGTTGGTACAACAGTCATCCCTATTTATGTCATTTATCTTTCAGTGGGAAAACCACATCCAGCTCAGCTGTAAGAAAAGCCAAACAGAACAGAACTAAATTCCTTGGTGCTGCACCTAGATTGTGGTGATCCTTCTGGACCAGATCACTTGCAATTTGTTCTGCTACCCTTGGAGATCCTGGCATTATGGAAACTGATGTGAAGCATCTCTCATTCTCCCTCTTTCTCCCTTGCTATCTCAGGGCAGTTGCAACACAAACTTGATTACCTGTGTTCTGGTATTTGCAACTTCATATTAAAAGTAAATCTTAACATTAAAGTTTAGTAACTGATGAAAATATATGATTGTATTGTACAGACAAAGAATTACTCCACACAGTCACTCTGTTGCAGCTTTCGAAAATATTAGAATTAATTTCAGATGGCAGGGCTGGAGATTTATGAGACTTATTCTCCCCTTCCCTTTGTAGACTAAGCCTAAATTGTCATGGCATCCCCAATGAAGCCAGTGCAACACCCAGTTACAAGTTTTGCAAATCTGAGTAAGTGTGTGCTAGTCTATAACTTTGCAAAAGCAGTCCTCTGCTTCTCTAGTGATAGTGTACAAAGACCTCATTAGGTAACTGTTTCTGCCAACCAGCATTTCTTTGAAGTAGATTTCTGGCCTGAAATCTGTGTGAGGAAATTTTCTAAAAAATTCAACTCTTTGTTTAAAGGACATTGTTCACATAAATTCTGACAATAAGGCAAAAGTCCTTAAGTGCTTAGAGATACCATTCTTACTTCAATCTTCTTTTGACATTCCACCGATCATATTCCTTAACAATGTTCCCCCTCCACTTTTTCTTCTGTCATCTGTCCTTTGGCTCTGTTGTTTCTCAAAAGCATGTTGATGTCAGAAAGCAGTCAGTTATTTTCCTTCTCCTTCTTCATCATAATTCTCAGTTTCTTGGTGGATATAGTTAATATGATACCCAGATATCCGGTCTTATGCTACCACTGTACTACTCCTGAGGAATATAAATACACTGTGTGGTAAACTATGCCTAAAAAGCATGTTGGTTTATTTATATTTAGAGATACTTCTTTTGTGACAGCTGCTAAGATTGTTCCTGACTGCACCAACACTCAAAACTTTTGTGTGCTTTGATATATGTCCAACAGTAAAGAACTGTAAAAAGGTGGCTGCACCTACCACTGAACACTACATTTTGTACAGCAGCAAAAGTTGTGAGGAAAATACCTAGGCATGGGATGAAATGGTGTATTTTCAAAGTTCATTGGCCAACATAACAGAAACACACAGAGGTCAGCTTGAAGAACTGAGTAGGTGTGTAAGCCCAGGGCACTAAAAAGTAGACTTGATCTTTAATAAATACAAATTGTCAAAGCATCAGGTTTATATCCAGCTTGAATGATGGCTTCATCAAGAAACAGAATGATCATTGCCATCTTGAGGCACTGCTGATTGGAAATGAGGAGCATTGCTTCTAAATCATTGAATGCTCATTTTCTCCAATTCTGATCTGTGATGACTCTTCTTAGAGATCACAATCCAATGTGACCTGGCTTCAGGCCAGGGAGCAGAATACAGTTCTAGATCTTTCTGACTGCAAATTGAATTGCTCCTCTTGACATTAAAGTCAAACCAAAGCCTCATCAGGACAGCACTGCTTTGGCAATCTTAGTATGATGTGTTGACATATATCTGAAATTTGTGTTTCAAAAACTAATTATTTTTGCTCTTGCTATGCAGATACAATACACTAATGTGAATAAACAATTATGAATGCATGCAGCATCAAAAGTGTCTTGGGATTAGGGACTCCTGAATTCCAGTTCTTTTATTGACTTTTAGCTTCTTGAAAGTGTGTCCTTGTCAATTTTCAGGATCCTTTTGAGACCTCTGAATCTTAATTGCAAGCTACTTAGAAACATATGTGCAGCACAGGCTACCCATATCTTTGTATGTCACACCAGTCCATCTTTAATATTCACTATCCAGTGTCCAAGTGCAGTGTATGTAAAAATGTTCTACCTTTCTGCTGATATATATTATCTAATGATTTACAACTTAATATTATGCCTTACTTCTCTATCTGTACAAAAGTATCCTTCTATATACATTTTTTTTTTTATGATTGAGTATTAATATTGGATCTTGTTTTGAAGATATAAGACTCTACATTAATTTGAAATGAAGCAATTAAACCAAGTCTGTGCAGGCCTCCAATTCTGGTCTGTCATTTACATGGGTGCCTAGCAAATAGCATGCCATGTGGAGTTTCTGGAGGGCATGTTGTTAGCCTCTCTGAAATGTATACTTGCAGCATAGGGATAGAGAAGACAGACAAACCTGATCCCAGTAGTAATTAAAAGGTCACCAGTAACAGTATAAATGTAATCTTCCAGTCAGCCAATTGCTATTCACCTCGTGTTCATCACAGTAGAACATCAAGTACCACAAGAACAAACTATAAAATATGTAAGACACAAAACAGCCTGAGAATATGGGAGTAAATGTCTCTGTGCAATTATCTATTTTCTCCTGCTGAGTGTTCAAAATATTTTTTAAATTTTGAGAGTGAGAAGGATACATATGGGTTTTGTCATGCTTTTAATTTCTTTTAGAAAATGGAAAAAAATAGCTGTAATATAGTTAAGATTGTGTCAGAAGCTATTGCTCCATCACAGAGAACAACATTTCTCAAATGCAATGCTAACAAAAAGAAGAAATATTTCATGTCCAGATGGAGATCAGTGTCAAGTAGAGTCCCTCAGGGGTCTGTACTGGGACCTGTACTGTTTAATATTTTCATCAATAATATTGACAGTGGGATTGAGTGCACCATCAGCAAGTTCGCAGATGACACCAAGCCAAGTGGTGCTGTTGACAGGCTGGAGGGATGGGATGTCATCCAGAGGGACCTGCATATGCTGGAGAGGTGGGCCCAGGTGAACCTCGTGAGGTTCAACAAGACTGAGTGCAGCATTCTCCACCTGAGTCGGAACAACCCTCACTATCAATACAGGCTGGGAGACAAGGTGTTGGAAAGGAGCTCTGCAGAAAAGGACTTGAGGGTGTTGGTGGATGACAAGCTGGACATGAGCCAACAGTGTGCACTTGCAACCCAGAAGGCCAATTGCATCCTGGGCTGCATCAAGAGAAGTGTGGCCAGCAGATCGAGAGAGGTGATTCTGTCCCTCTACTCTGCTCTGGTGAGACCGCACCTGGAGTACTGTGTCCAGCTCTGGAGCCCTCAACACAGGAAAGATATGGACCTGATGGAGTGGGTCCAGAGAAGGGCCACAAAGATGATCAGAGGGCTGGAACACCTCTCCTACGAGGACAGGCTGAGAGAGCTGGGGTTGTTCAGCCTGGTGAAGAGAAGGCTCTGGGGAGACCTACTAGCGACCTTCCAGTACCTGAAGGGGGCCTACAGGAAGGCTGGAGAGGGGC
>WUAM01000107.1:36832733-36847025 GCA_024336885.1 Actenoides hombroni | reverse complement strand
GTTGAGGCCCCATCCCTGGAGATATTCAAGGTGAGGTTGGACAAGGCTCTGAGCAGCCTGGTCTAGTTGAGGGTATCACTAGATACTCACTGCAGGGGGGCTGGACTAGATGACTTTCAAAGGTCCCTTCCAACCCTAGCCATTCTATAATTCTATGATTCTATGAAACATCTGGGCAATATAAAACCAAGACTAGGGATGTAGGTGTTGGCGACAATGGCTGCTGGCTGCTGTCTCCATATGACTGTAATACTTCTGACCTGTTTGCTGAAATAGTCACCTCTGAAGAGCTAGAAGTGTGTCTGAAAAGTCTGATAACCACAAGGCTGAATAAGAATAGGGCAAAAAGTCACAGAAATACTACACTGAGATCTGGCTGTACTAGCTATGCTAGTGGAAGTGTCACCCTAGTGAATGCATGTTGAAAAACCCAACCCAAAACTCACTTCATCTTGCATACTCAGGTCTACATTGCCTACTTTAATACTGCTGTTCTGTGAAGAAGATTATATTTGTCAGCTTTCCTTTAAACACTGATGGCATTACAGGATTGAATGATTCCTGTGAGGATTTAGAAGCTTCATTTGGCAGCACTCAAGCAGTTAACAAAGCATTGTAAAATTAAGTAAAACAAATCCTTATATTCATTCTCTGTGAGGACAGTCTAGTTTTCAGAATTCAGGCATGACATAAATGAAATACATATGCTGACATAAATAGTCATATAAATTTGGCTTAAAAACTCAGAAGGAGCTTTAAAAAAAGATAAACACTATAATTTCTATGTGGTGATACAAGAAATGAAGTAGATAATTTAGGTTAAAGAGAGTAAATTAAATTATAGTGGTTTCTGCTGTGTGGGTTTTTATGTGATATATACCAGGAACTATAGATTTAATTACACAAATCAGTCTTTCACTAATGAATTCCATAGTCTTGTCCTTCAGCTATAAAGAGCTTTAATATCTTTAGTATTTAATATTTTTCTTTCAAAATATATTTTCAAATGTATTTTTGTTTCATTCTTTTAATTTTCCCAATGACACAACTTTTTTACAAGTCTACTTATAGTAATCAGCAGAAGAGTGTCTCAGAAGAGGATAGAGCTAAGGGTGATGGTTAAAACCTTGAAAGAAAAGGATTTGTGATTATGTGCATTTTTCAGACTTCAGACTGATAGAATGCAGAACCTAAAAAGAAAATCCTGTCCGTGTAGTGACTTTCCAAACAAATTTAAGGTTATTACTTGGCCATGGAAAGAAGTCTAAGAAGATGTAAATCTGCAACAAGTTGGACACTAGCTGTTCTCGGGGAGGAAAAAAAAAAACTTGGGCCACACTCAAAGGAAAGAAAGAAGAAGGGAAGAAAACCTCAATAAGATTGTAGCTCTGGGGTCTTTCTGATGCAGGCTGCAGAGGAATGATAGAAGTTGAAAAGCAGACTGTGTGGGCGATAGGTGAGCTCTGTTGTGACCCCAAAAGGTCAGTTAACTCTGTGTTTCATGTCAAGATTGAGCCTTTATTGAGAAATCTTTCTAACAAAACTTATGCAGTGAAACTGCAAGCAGAGTGAGGAGATGGCAACACACAGGCAAGGGTCTTCACCTATTTAGTACTGCTGATACCCCTTGAAACACTTCTGAGGAATTCAACATCTTTGTGACAGATTTGTAATATGCAAAAGATATTTTCATGCAATTCTGGTAGACTTTTCAGTTTGTGTTGTGCCTACAGCACAAGTATCTGACACAAATTCTACCTGGACAAACTGAAATAATGTATTTTGATGTGTTTTTAACAGTTCATCAGATTTTCATTTCAAAGTGTAAAAAACACCCCCACCAAAAAAAAAGATAAATAAATAAAAAAAAAGCGAGTCAATTAAACAAAACTATCCATTTCAAAAGATCTTTTTTCATTTTGCAGTTGAAACAGAACCCATTATTTGCACTGCTCTATCTTTAGTGATGTGTGTCACTTCCATCTCAGAGTAAACTTAGTTAGAAAGAAAATAGTGACTGACAACCAGGCTTTTAATTAAATGGGTTGATTCTATTGTATAAAATAGTATCTCCAAACTCATCTGTTTTAGACAGCTTTTCCAATTTGAGCTTCCTTCCAGGACCTGTGAATGAAGAACTAATTTCTATTTCAAAGAACCAATTATTCTGTTTGGTACGGAAACATGCTAAAAGGCAGATAGCTATTTTCTCTTAAATTTGATCAGTACATCTAGTCAGTGTTTTCTTTATTAATAGAAAATCTGCAACAAGAGAAAACACATCTTCCTACTCTATTCTGGGCCTCATATAATTTCAATTCAACTTCCAGTGTAGTCAGACTGATGAAAAGTCAGGTATCAAGCTGGAAATAAATGCCTGATTTTATTTACTTCTGTGCCATTGTAACTTCAAGCACTAGTCCTCTCATGGAAAGGCAAGTTTAGAGGATACTCTGTTTACATCTCTGAAGAGAAAACATCTGCCAACATAAAAAAACATTGTCTTTCTTCCTATCATTGAAGCTCTGTGACCTCCTCTATTAGCAACATTCTTCCTTTCCCTGACCACCTCATGGAAATGCTTCAGAGCGAGAAGCACAAAATGCAAGGTCAAATAAATGTAGAATAGTAGCAAAATTTGTTCTTGTAGTCTGGGAACTCATCCTCTGGAAGTAACAAAGAAAAGGCCTACATTGAACTACCAGATCACGGGATGAACACGAAGATGTGCTGTATAATGGAAATGACAACTGCAACTAAAGGGGGAATGTTTTTATTATAGGTAGGGAAGCAAAGGGAAGCATGCTAAGACCTAGTCCAGAATCTTCTGAAACTTCTGTTTGCTTTTGTTTAATTGTGATATAAATCTCAGCAAGAATAGGTTCAGAGAAAGGTTGCAACTATGACCACAAAAACTGAATTCCCATCTCATGGGATGAGACAAAAAGAATTTTACTTCATTTTACAAGGCAGAACAATTCAAAGAGGGGTCTTGAGAATCACCGAAAGAAAGAAGACTTAGTTAAGCTGAAGGGCAATGTTGCATAAAGAGCTCTGGGCCCATAAACTGTCAGTGAACTCAGGCTGGAAATAGGTATGTGTCCTGTCATTAGAAGGTAAAAAACCTTTTACTTTCTCTATATCAATAGTGAAGAAACTCATTTTAGAATGAGTCAGAGTTCTTTTATAAAACCAATTACATAATTTGATTGCAGTGGAAAGGGAGATAGGAAGTTATAAAGCAGGAGCTTATGTTTACTCTTAAATTCCTTTACTGCTTAATGACTTCTTTATGTTATTTGTTCTCCAAAGGTAATGCAAGTATTACAATTGCTAGGCTGGACTGTTGCAGATATAAGAAATGAAGCATATTATGTACATTTCCCTGACTTGGTCCTTTTTTCCTTTCTTCAGCAGTGGATCCTGACATTACACAGAATACCACCTCAAGTGTGACTCCCATTTCCAGAACAGATGAAATTTTATGAAGGGAAAGGACAGATGAATACTATTGTGTTGTCTTAAGACGCTTCTCTTTCCTGCATGGGTGCAGGCTAGGAAAGGCTTACAGAGTTGTCAACTCACACATGCAATCAGTTGCTTGTAAAGAAACCCTCTATCCTCCTCTGGGGGATACGCCAACATGTCCTTCTCCAGAAACAAATGCCCTACTTGTCTGAAACAAACCTACGTAGGAAAAGAAAGCCCTCAGAGACTCAAGATCTTCTAGACCAGGGGGAGTTTTCTTCGTAATTTTTCAGTTTTAGGCATTTAGATTTGTTAAATGTGGTGCCAAGGCTAAAAAAAAAAAAGACCCAATGGTTTGTTGATCATCAAAGAATACCATAGGCAGTGTCAAAACCATGTGGAGCAAGTTAGAAAAAAAAATAATCATGTAAGCATACCTAATCACTGCTCCTTTTTTCTATATGTCAGTCTCTGAGAATGGTGTATCTCCACCTCTGATTGCACACAGTATTTGAGCTGTCACTGTGTTGAATAGAAATTCTGAGGAAGGTGTCAAAGCATAGTATTGAAAAAACTATTTTGAAACTGAGAGGAAGGAATGATTGCTATAGATTCAGAATAAGAAATTACTTCTCAGTCAATTCACACACAGACTGGTTTCTGAAACAATGAGTTTATAGTGGAAGGCATGTATTGTAAAAGGTAAAGGAATTTCTATTCTCTATCACAACTTTCCTTGAGGGAATATTAGTTGAAATAAATATGTATGCATGTGATTGTATATAAGCACACACGCATAAAATAATCATTATACCATCTTAGAATGGAGGTCATCTGCTGATTCGAACAAACTAAATGAGCCACACGGGCAAAATTGGTTACATTCCTTAGAAAATACTATGAATAAAACCAGGATATGCCTATACAAAAAATACATTTTCCCACCAAGAAAAGACATATCATACTGCTGACAAAGCTCTGTGACTGTACAACATACATAGAAATATGCTAAAAGTCTTATACTGACTGGTTCACTGCATGGAGTTTAGCCAAAAGGCTAAGGCTTAGGTGTAAGGGAAAGATCAAGCCCATAGTATAGGGTATGTCTCCTTTCTCCCTCTCTCAAGCCAGGCAGAAAGATTGGACTCTACAGTGTGATCTGGATAGACTGAGTCAATGGACTGAAGCCAATGGTATGAGGTTCAACAGACCAAGTGCTGGGTCCTGAACCTGGGTCACAACAAGCCCGGGCAACGTTATAGACTTGGGGAAGAGCAGCTGGAAAGCTGCCTGTTGGAAAAGGACATGACAGTGTTGGTCCACAGCTGGCAGTGTGCCCAGGTGACCAAGAAGGCTAACAGCATCCTGACTTGTATTAGAAATAGTCTGGCCAGCAGGACTAGGGAAGGGATCATCCCCCTGTATTCAGCACTGGTGAGGCCAAGTCTCAAATACTCTGTTCCGTTTTCAGCCTCTCACTACAAGAAAGACACTGAGGTGCTGGAGTATGTCCAAAGAAAGGTAGTGAAGCTGGTGAAGGGTCTAGAGAACAAATCTTATGAGGAGCAGCTGAGGGAAGTGGGATTGTTTAGCCTGGAGAAAAGACATCTCAGGGGAGACCTTATCACTCTCTGCAACTACCACAAAGGAGGTTGTAGTGAGGTGGGTGTTGGTCTGTTGTCCCATGTAACAAATGATAGGACAGGAGGAAATGGCATCAAGTTGCACTGGGGGAGGTTGGGGTTTGCTGTTAGGAAACATTTCTTCACAAAAAGGCTTGTTAAGCAGTGGAACAGGCTGCCCAGGAAAGTGGTGGAGTCATCATCCCTAGAGGTGTTTAAAAGACATTTGAATGTGGTGCTCAGGGACATGTTTTAGTGGTGACCTGGCAGTGCTGGGTTAATGGTAGGAGTCAATGATCTTTTCCAACCAAAATGATTCTATGATTCTATCAAAAATTTCATTTCCAAGAAATAAGGCTCAATACAAACTGTGCCTGCTCTCTTTGTGCATAGATTTCTCTGCTTAGTCACCATCCAGAATGTGGCAAAAAAAGGGATTTTTAAAGTTATAAGAAAGAGCACGTTGCTTTTACTCCCCACAGTCCTTAATGTCACACATCTCTGGGTTGACTGGTCAGGATTATTTTATGTCTGAGTAGTTTTCAGGAAATACTGTGTCTGGCCTTACTGCAGCTCCTATTTGCTCTGACGAACTCTTCACAGGCTGCAACTTGACCTCTGTGTAGTAAGAAGTAAAATAAACTACATCTGGACCAAGGTAGTAGGCATGTTGTCAGTTTATTTAAAACTAACCTTTCAGCCCTTCGCAGTAGTTTGTCAGGCTCTGAGGAGTTATCTCAGGAATGGGCATCTATAAAGCAAAAGGGAAAGCAATTTAGAAATATGGCAGTGTCACCATTCTGGCCAGGTCCCAAAGACACAGTTGGAATAGTGTGCCCTGAATTAACAAACTAACTGACAGTTGGGCTATTCAATATGATCAACAGCTGTTTTATGAGTTGTCTGCCTCATTCAATGCATATGTGTACTGAGGGGCTGCTGTATTGATGCAGCAGAATAAATAAAGTCGGTGGGACTGCGGAGAAGAATATCCTTTGTTGTTTTCTGAGGGAAGATGAAATATATGTAACATTTTGATCACTTAATTTAAATCCAGTTCAAAAGAATTAATATGTCCACTCTTAAAAGTGGTCTTTATGTATGATATGTATGATAAATATGATGACATGGAAATAAAACAGGAAACTGTGAATTTGTTGTTCTGCTGTTTTATAGTTTTATAGAAATTGCTGATGAGCACATGAATGAATAAAAGAGACAAGTATCTTGGTTGAGTCTCTGTTAATAAGGATTTATTGAAATACAAATACGTCATAAAAGTACAAAGCCAGCTAGAATAGCTCACAGCAAATTCAGGTCGACTGAGACAAAGCCATCCCGCTGGATGCTATCAACACTGCTAGCTCACACTGCTAAAGAAACAGAGTTTCAGTTTGCTTGCACAGACTAGTTAGCAGCTTTCCTCTCTTAGTGCGGATCTGTCAGCTATACAATTGAAATTAATTGAACTCCCAGGATTCCTGAAGATGGCTTCTTTGTTTTTGTTCTTTTCCAACACAAACTTACTCTTCAACATAAGTAAAGCACACTGAGGGGAGGGAGAGAACGTGGTGGTTAGAAAATATTTTTTATTCAAGAACTTATTTTTTTAGAAGTAGGTTTCTATATTTTTCCCCATTGCTTTTCTTTGAATATGAGATCCCTACATATGCTATACTTGTCTTAACATTTTGACAAAAAAACATTGTTATTACTTTGTAAAGCATTTTCATTTCCTGTAATTGACACTTATGCATTTAGCTTCCTCTAAAAGACTGCGTTTTACTCTCACAAAGATGAAATGATTTCTTTTTTTCTTGTAAATACAGACGATAAAAACTAAAGGCTTATTAAAGAAAATGGATTCTCTTGCTTGTTTTGTCCAGTTTGATGCTATGGGTCAGAACTGCTGTAAATAGTATTTTCTCTTTGAAATTTATTTTAGCATTTCTAAATGTAAAAATATGTGCACATATTTGCAGTCCTCAAGAGAAATGTAATTACTGTAAATTCCATGATTGATCCTATTTGTTCATGAATCTAATCCAAAAAGCCTCAACTCATTTATCATTTCCATTCTACGTGGAATAAACTTCTGCAATTTCTACATTCTCCTAAGAAGTCCCTTGCTACCATATTTATTTTTTTGGTTTGTTGTTATTTTGTTTCAGTAGAATGAGAAACCACTAGTGTAAAAGACTTAAATAATTATCTCTGATAGATCTTCATTGTGTGGGAAAGAGTTTCTTGCAAGAAACAGTGTCTGTTCTCTGTCAAGGCATAACTGGAGTCCAGTCCCTGCATAAAGTGAATTTCTATTTGACACTGAGGGTTTTCTGAACATCATATGGGACAGTACATAAAGCAAACTATGAAGACAGTCTGAGTGGAAGAACATAGTGGTAGGAAGCCTCATTAGGGCTGATATATCCCTGGAAACTAGGAAACAGCAGGAGATGAGTGTGCTTCCCTCTACGGGTACATCTATATGACAAAGTTTCTGTGGCTAATTGCAGCTCAACCTGGGAGCTTGTGACCTTCCCTTTTCCTGACTATGTGTTTGCTCTGTGTGTTTGTTTTATCACAATATCTGGGTAATTCCTCTTCTCTGTAGTTCTGCAATGTGCCTTCTGGAACCCCTGTGAGATGATACAGCCTGCTGAAAACACACTGGGATTTCCTTTTGCCAAGGGTAACAGCCTTCTTGGGAATTGGCCTGGGGTGTGTTACAGTGCAGCTTGCCTTCCTTTCACAGCCTAGAAAGCAGATCATTGCATAAGACTTTGGGGATGAAAACTGTTGTAGTTGACTATCATGCATAGACTAATTGACCATGTATGGCATACAATTAAATGCACTTAAGATACTATGAAAGAGTTGTAGACCTACTGGAGAAACTCTTCTGAGGACAATAAAATTGTAGCAGAAGAGACTGTGGCTCAGCCATGGATTTTAGGGACATGTGAAGAGTTAGACTATGGTTCCATAAAAGCAACTCAAGCAAGTATTTGCAGCATTAAAGACAAGATCTTTCCTGCTCCCCTTAATGCCATTCTCTGCATTGAGACTGTACAGCACATTGTCCTGGATGAGTTCAGGACTTGTAAATGCCTGCTGAGGTTCTTAACATGTAGTTTATTTTATGTCTGATACACCTAACATTTTTGTGGTTACAGCTTTGTTAATGATAAGGGTTAAAAAGAAAATTACTTAATTGGAGAATTCTACTCTGGTGTTGCAGACTAGTCTCGTGAATTCAGTGAATGTAAATAATATGGCCCACTGCTTGTGACAGCGAAAAATTAGCTTGATTCATACCAAATAGAGCTCCATTCTCATATGTTAGGATAATGTTGATAAATTTCTAGTTTTAGAAACAAACATGAAGGAGTTCATGCTACAGAACTTGTCTCAGACAATTTGTTCCACTCCCCTACCTAACTACAGTATTGGAAATTCATACTGATTTTAGAGAACATCTTGATTTCAGTCTTTGTATGTGCATGTACAGGTATATTTGCTTACTCTGCAAAACTTATGGCCGAACATGAAGAGACTAATTTCTTCTTCTAAGAAAAGAAACATCGTCACAAAATTGCTCCAGAAACATAGTAATGGTTTAAAAAATAATAATAATGTAATAATGTAATGAAATAATACTGTAATAATAATGTAGTAATAACCCAGCAGTGTATGTGAATGTTTCTAACCTGTTTCACTGAAAAACAAGCAACTATAAGCATCTTGGTTTCCCAAGAGAACTTGTGACTGTATTCCAAATCACAGAAGGGTTTTCTTCTTTTGGGAAAGCTCTGTAGGGTTTGGCCATTACTCTAGAAAAGTTCTTCATTGGTTTAAGCACTCGTTTCTCTCTGAGAGTTACTGTCAATGTACAACTTTGATGTTGTGTATGTCCTCTAAATTTCTAATGCTAATAACTAGGATTAAGAGCACCTGAAGAACAACTCAGGCTGTTATGGCCATTTAAAATAATACAAATTCTGTATACCTTGGTTGACTTCAGTATTTTAAGCAAATGAATTTCACATGATAGTATAACAAAGGCCAGATCAAAAACTGATCAATGTCATTCAGCATCTGTCTCTTTGCTTCCAAGAACTTTGGAGCAAAGCCAGACTGTTTAGACAAGTAATGGCTTTCTGACTTAAGTGATTGAAAGCAGTCTTCAAACTTCAATAAAATTTCTTAAGCTGTAAGAGGTATAAATAATTTAAGTGGAAAGGTACTTTCCCAACTGAGCTTCACTCTGTGTATTTC
Organism: Actenoides hombroni; assembly: GCA_024336885.1. NCBI lineage: Eukaryota > Metazoa > Chordata > Aves > Coraciiformes > Alcedinidae > Actenoides > Actenoides hombroni. The sequence continues at coordinate 36,837,657 of WUAM01000107.1, read as the reverse complement.
AGTGTTCTTCACATTGTTTCCTTCAAAATGAAAGTTAGGTTGAAGTCAAGAGGACAACTGTCTTTGCAATGAAAATGTTGAATACATGCTTTCAGAATATGTCAATTCTTCTTGCACAGGGGAAAATATCACTAATTCTGAGGTAAAAGTTTATCCCCTGACAGGAAAAGAAAGTTTTGCCTCAACTGTTAATCATTCCTGTAAAAACATGACTAAACCTGAAATTTATCCTGAAAACCATAAAGGAAAAGAAAACAAAACAATAGCTCTATGAAGTTCTGATGTCTCTGAAAAGCATAAGCAAGACTTACAGTTGAAAGTCCTAAAATGTACATTCAGATAGAGATAAGAGGATTCAGTATGAGTGTTTGGAAGCAATACAAGCAGAAAGCTGAGAAAGGATGCTCCTTGTAGTGTTGATCTGTACTGCAAACTAGGACTCAAAAGTTGCTTTCTAATGGTCTTGCAGGTAATGTGCAGTACACTGTTGTACTATGAAAAGAAAACCTAGTAGCAAGTAGAGAAAGCTGCTATTCCACAATCTAAAGATTTCCCTGACAGACAAATTTGAGGCAGTGCCCTCTGGAATTGGTGCTATGCTTAGTTAATCAACTAAACTTGTCTTACTATCCCTGCTGTAACTATCCTGTTATAAATCCTGTCACAGTGCACCTGCTGGGTTGCAGCTCTGGTGAGCTGGTCTGAGAAGGGCAACTGAGCAATTTGTATTGCTTTGGTTGATTGTGGACTCTTGTGTAGCTGTACTAATTTATGCCATTGCCCTTGGAGAAAAGCAGAATAAGGAGAAACAGAAATGGTTTTGTTCCTTTGTCCTTTGGGCTTTCAGCAGGTTAATGCACACCATGTGCAAGAATTATTTTATGGTGTCAAAGACATAGGAGGGAACTATCTCAAAGGGACTGTGAATAGTTGGGGGGAGGGTATTATAGCACACTGAAATACGTTAATGACATGTTAAGTATTCAGACACTATTTATTTACATTTCATTCTTTCAGCTGTTAGAGGAGCTGTTTCTAGGAATGAGTGCTACATGGAACAATTTGGGATGCCTTAAATTAGGATACATTTAAAAGGGCTGATCAGGAACATCATTTTTAACATGACATTTTTCCCGTGTATGCATGTTTTTAGCAGGCTCAAAAGCTGGATTTAGGCTTTATTCTTACAGAGTCCCGCTTAGCAAACAAGTGGAATTGTTTCAGAAAGGAGCAACCAAATATTCAAGACAGGGAAAAAAATTCACATCAGAACACTTAAAAGACTTGAATAATTTGGTTATAAAAGGACAATAGGAAAGTATATGAAAGTTCTGAACAGGTTCCATGTGAATCATGACATGGGTTGGATTCCTTTGTGAATAATATAAACAATGATGTTATTATTCATAGTTATTTATTTTGCAAGGGATAAAAATATTCATATTTTTGGGAATAAATTTGTCTATATATGAAAAGAGTTAAGGACAAACCTCCCTTGGAAACATAATTATCTTCTGTAAAGTTCAGCCTCATAATTACAAAAGTATTCCCAAAATGGGACAAAAGATATTTTGCTGATTATGTTTATAAGATATATTTGTGAGATGGACCATAGATCAATGCAGAGTTGCTGCTTTAGGTACTTAATGGCTTCCATTATCACTGAGTGTATTGAAATTCTTAATATTTATCCATATCAGGGGCACGGAACTTCTCCATTGTACAAACAGGAAGCTAAAGTTTTGAATAAATATTTAAGTTGCTTGTCTAAGGTCATGTAAGGACCCTGGAAGACTGGAGACTCAAACTATTTTAACTCACCAGTTTGTTTCTTTATCTGGTGAACTACATGAAGCTGGTATGAGAGAAGTTAGAAGCATCCAGTTTTCACTGTCAGAAATTCAGGAGAGGTCACAAGACTCAAACCAAGACCTTATCCTGGACCTTTATGAAAGTTTTAAAAAGCTTTCTTCAAACTTTCCTAAGGCAACATCAAGATTTTGCAGGAAGCACATAATCTCAGGTGGTGAACACATCTCACACAGCTCCCTGCAGAATGCCTACGTCTGATGGTCCTCTGTATAGGGCCAAGAAGCCTCCCATAAGGAGCCACTGTTGACCACAGTTTTGCTTATAAGCTCTGCCAGGAAAGCCAAATAGATAAAGCTCTTTTTATCCTGCATCTTTCTCTATCTATACAGCCTACACGTGTCCCTGAATGCACAGGGATGAGGAGAGTGATATAATTTGTGATTATAGATGGTAAATTTTGTGATAGCACTTTAGAAACACTTTTTATAAATACAAATAAATAATTTTACAGAACACTAGTCTTTGATAAAAGCATAATAAAAAGCAAGCAAACAAAAAACTATAATGAAGATAAATGTACCTGGAAATTACAAAAGTGGGTTTCAGAATGTAGTTATAAATTGGCAAGACAAACTAACAAAGTCAAGTCAGGTCTTTAAAACAGTTAAACCAAGTTTTTTAAGCAGTAAAGGACGGTTGATAACTCTTTCAAAGAATTACTTAGCGTTACTTCAAGGGGTCTTTCATGAATTACAATATTTGTCTCTATAGACAGTTTTGCTCTCTGTATGCCCAGCATCAAGAGTTTAGGAATACTTCTATTGTCCTTTGTAATTACTTTAGAGATGTAAAGTGTACTGTTTTCAGTAACTACTGGGAAAATAAGATGAAAGTGACCTTTGGAGAAACATTTTTTGTAGGCTTTGTGTTGGTCTTCACAAATAAATCCTTTTGGAATAGGATTTTGTTTTTCAGTTAATGGAATTAAATATAATATTTTCAAGAGTTCTGTGTTCCAAAGTATTCCAGACTGCTTGGTGTATTGATTTTTGCCTAAAAGTGTGTGTGGTGTGTGAAAGTGTTGCAACCACGTGGATACAAAAAATAAGGTTGACAAAAGATTAAAATGATGTAGAGGTAAGCAAACTGAACAGGAAAAAACACCCAAACCTAAGAAAGGAGAAGGCAAATGTAACCACACTACAGGTATAGTTCAGGGAGTGTCCTGTGGTCCTTATTGACATGTGTACCCCTTGTATCTATTGTGGCTCCAATTTGGGATGATTTTACCATTTTAACATCTCTTTGCATACTTAGCTTTTATTTGAGAAAAAAATAGAGCATTTCAGCTGAGCAGAAGTTTTAATGCACACTAATAAATGCTCTCCATTTCTTTAAGGCAATGTATTACACACCACAGACATGCAGAAGATAGGACCCATTCATGCTACAAAGTGAGTTTAGTTGTGTGTGTTCTCTAAATCTAGCATGCTGTTATTCACTGGAGTGGTTGTGTACCTGTTAATTGTAGATGAAGTCTTACTACACTGATAGAAGAAAGCAGCAAGATGGAAGAAAGTACTTAATCATAAGCAATGAGCATATGATTAAATCCTTCTAAAGATAAAGGGAATTACATGATTAAGTGCTTTCTTCAGAGAGAAATCTAAGCACATGTTTATGCAGCTCCTAGAAAAGCTGCAGTAGACAACTGCTTTTTTAAATATAGGGTGCACAGCCTTTCTGTATTAAAGCAGAGAAAATTTGCCTTATGTTATTTAATTTAGGTACAGAATTAGGAACCTGACATGTCATCAATAAAGCCTTTGAGCAAAGTTTGAATCCCTGTATGATAGGAATTGTGAATAGAACAAAGAGTGCACAGAAATAAATTTTAGACTTAAATATTTGAAGTAGAGAACAAATGGTCAAAAATTTGTCTCTGTGCCAAGTCAGAGTCAAATGGTTTTTTCATTAACACCTCTCTTTCCTCTACTTTTCACAGCTAGAGGCAGAGAAGCATGAAGACTGTGAATAAAGAAGACTGAGAAAATACTTTAATATATTGAAGAAAACAAGCCTGCCCCAGATCCATAATTGCTGCAGTGTAAATATACTAGATGAAGTAGTATTTGTTTGGGTTTTTTTTATTGTGTAATGACTAAGTATTAGGCTTTTAAAGACTGTTCTCTTCTGATCTGTTCTCTCCATTACTTCCAAATATCTCCAAATGACTTTTGTAATCTGAAACAGTAGGAGATTTCTATCTCTTTCTTTTAATTGTTTTATATAAAATCTATGTCAATAGCTGCTCATGAAAAAAATACCATTTACAGCTCTGAGAATGCCAGGCATAGTAAAGAAGACATCCAAATTACTTTGTGTAGTATTGTTTATATTGTCTTTTAAAAAGCATGACAAATTATAATGGTTTATTTTGTTTCCTTAAGCATATTCTTTTATCTTGTGCTTAGTCTTGATAGGAATTTTGAAGACTGGTAATGAGTTAACGAACTCAGAGATGATCACCACAGTTGCTGCTTGCATGAGAACAGTCCTGTGGCATAACTCTGCCCTCTACTTTTCACATTCATTAGAAGAGGTTTCAAAACAGACACAAGGAATAAGGAAATTGTATGTCAGAGAACTTAAATCCAGGAAAATACCTTTCAGATCCTTTTCTGAAGCAGCTCTGATTGTCAATGCTCCTAATAGTAATTAGTTCAATTACAATATTGAAAAATGGGATATCTGGAATTTTCTTCTTTAAAAATAAGAAAAAATTAATGCAAGAAGATGAAGAAATTAAAATAAGCTTTTCTTGTTTGGGCAGTAGAGCATGCAAGCCCCGTGTACTATGTGTGTGGTCATGTACCGCTTCTGAGTAAGTGCCTCTTTTAGGAGTTCTTCACAATTAGACCTTTTACTTCTTGAGCCAATCAATATATTCCTGGTTAGAAGCAGATGAAAGGACACTACATCAGTCTTTAAATTCATGCCTGCAAAAGTAAAAACACTTTTGTACAGCACTTCCTTCCTTCCTTCCTTCTTTCCTTCCTTCCTTCCTTCCTTCCTTCCTTCCTTCCTTCCTTCCTTCCTTCCTTCCTTCCTT
>WUAM01000107.1:36807455-36825426 GCA_024336885.1 Actenoides hombroni | reverse complement strand
TCACCTGTTCTCCATGATCTTTCAAAAATGATGGAGAGTGGTAGAGCAACAACATCAGCCAGCTCCCTCAGCACTCGTGGGTGAAGCCCATCAGGGCCTATGGATTTGTGTGTGTTCAGTTTAAGCGATTGATTTCTAACCCAATCCTCATTTACCAGTGGAGAGTCTTCCTCCTTCCATGCTTTCACTCTTACTTCCAGGGTCAGGGATTCCTGATGGCTGGTCTTAGCAGTGAAGACTGAAGCAAAGAAGGTATTTAGTAACTTTGCCTTCTCTGCATCCTCTGTCACCAAGTCTCCCGCACCATTCATCAGTGGGCTCACATTTTCCCTACTCTTCCTTTTACCGCTGATGTATTTGAAGAAGCCCTTCTTGTTCTCCTTTACTACCTTTTGCCAGAATTATTTCCAAGAGGGCCTTGGTCTCCCTTGTTGCATCCCTACATACCCTGACAGCACTCCTATAATTCTCACAAGAGATCAGTCCCTTTTTCCACATGCTATGAATTTCATTCTTCCACTTGATTTTTTTCAGCAGCTCCTTGCTCATCCACTAATCTCTACCATGTCGTGACCACTACCACCAAGGCTGCCTCCAACCTTCACATCCCCAACCAGACCTTCTTTGTTCGTTAATACAAGATCCAGCAGCACTCCCTTTCTTGTTTGCACTTCCAACACCTCTATCAGGAAGTTATCATCCATGCATTGCAAGAGCCTTCTGGACTGATTATGCCTTGCTGTTTAGTCTTTCTAAAAAATATCAGGGTGATTGAAGTCACCCGTGATCATCACCAGGGCATGTGATCTTGAGGCTACTTCCAGCTGCCTGTAGAAGGTCTCGTCAACATCCTCTCCCTGGTTTGGTGGTCTGTAGTAGACACCCACAACAGTTTGACCTATATTTGCATGCCCCTTAATTCTCACCCATAAGGTTTCAACACGTTCTTCACCCCCCCCCAGGAAGAGCTCAATGCATTCCAGTTGCTCACATAAAGAGTAACTCCACCGCCTTGCCTTGCTGGTCTATCTTTCAAAAAAATTCATAACTATCCATGACAACATTCCAGTCATGTGAGCTATCCCACCATGTCTCAGTAACTGCAATGAGATCATGGCCCTGCGACCCAACATAGAACTCCAGTTCTTCCTGCTTATTCCCTATGTGGCGTACATTGGTGTATAAGCATTTCGGAGAGGGAGCTGAGTGTATATTTTTCACCCTTGGGGGGTGGAAGACCTTCTGTTTCTCAAAAATGTCAGCACACTGCCCGACAAGTGCTTGGATAGGATATCCATGGCCGTCTCTAGATAGTTTGGATGTATCCTCCTTTATATCTAGTTTAAAGCCCTGTCAATCAGCCCTGCAATCTCTTGTGCAAAGACTCTCTTCCCCCTTTAAGAAAAGTGTTTCTTATTAGGTATCAGCAAACCTGATGCTGTATAGGTCATCCCGTTGTCAAAAAGCCAGAACTGGTATGGTGACACCAGCTATGGAGCCATGTGTTAATAGCCTGTATTTTCCTGTTCACTCCTATGTTGCTGAGTGCCACTGGAAGGAGAGAGGAAAAGATATGTGCCCCAGAAGGTGTCACCAGTTGTCCCAAGGCTCTAAAGTCTCTTTTAATTGTTCTTATATTACTAGTCTCTGTGCTCACCACCTACATGGAAGACCAGCTATGGATTATAATCTGATGACTGTACCAAGATAGGAAGTTTCCTAGTGACAACCTTAACCCAGGTTCCAGGGAGACAGCAGACTTCTCTGTGAGAAGGGTCTACCTGACATTGGATCATCTGTTCCTGTCAGAAGGGAGTTGCCTACAAATATAACCCTTCTATTTTTTTTCTTGTGGGTGTGATATGATCAGTAGGCCTTTCTGATGGTGAAGGTTGAACATCGACTGTATCCTCCTTTGGCTGATCTTTCTCAACCAGGGCCTCATATCTGTTCTTCAGTGGCACTGGGAGTGGGGTGAGGTTGGCAAGGAGGGAGTTCGTCTGTTGCCAAAACAATGAACTTGCCTCCATTCACTGCCCTCAACCAGACACTGCCTCTGTTCTGACAGGGGCAGGGTACAGGATCTTGCTGATCCTGGGTAAATTCACAGTACTTCACAATACTGAGGTCAAAAGACCAGCAATTGTGCTCTGCCTTGGGAAGGGAAAAGGAAATAAAAAAAATTGTGCTGGAGCAATATTGAATGCTTCAGTTTACTATGTATGTTTTCATAATATTGCTAGAAATTGATAAATATACTGATGCCTCTGAGTAGTGGATTTAAGAAATTGGAACCCAAACAACCATGTAGTTAACAAGAAAAGGTCCACTGCCTGCTATGAAGAATATTCTGCTTTTTCATCATTTTCAGCAAAACATCCTAGCTGGTGCTTGGGAGGAAATTACATTTTCTTGAACCAATCTATAAGATAGTCCTTTGGACCACCACACTTAAATAAAGTGGCAATTCTTGCTATAACACAACACATATTTGTTTTATTTTTGCCTACTTTTTATGTCATGGTTCAACCATTTGCATGTATTCTTGTTTAGTAATAATTCATACAGAAAAGACTAAAATAATTCAACAGAAAAGCTGAGATATTGGATAATTGTTTTCCCCAGAAAATCTTAGAAAATATACAAATATAAACATATATAATACCAAAAATGTTACAAAAACAAACAAACAAAAAAACCCAAACCACCCAAGATGATTTTTGTACTATAAAATGTAATATTTTCCTTACAAAAGTGTGAGGCAGTTAACATATAGCTGTTGGTCAATAATCCACTTTTTGAAAGGAATTTTTTTGTTTGTTTGTAAATTAGTAAACCATAATAAAATATTCTGAAATCTGCTGCAGAATTGTAAGCTACGACTTTCTTCACTTTAAGTCACATACAAGCATCAGGAATTTTGTTCCTTGACTGAAAAATGTAATTTTTGTATGTGAGCAAGTATTATGCACCGCCAAAAATTTTTACTGCCTTGTTTCATGCATTTCAGATATGGACTTTTAAAATAAAGCTCAGGAAGGGGCTTTAGAGTCATTCTGATCAGTGACAATTTTTTTCCATTAGCACACAGTTCAGATTGAATGTGCTGCAGCACTTCAGGGAAAAGCTGAATTTTCACCAGTTCAGGTGAAATAGTAAGGAGAAGATGACTCCAAGATGTCTTTCTGGGATTAATATTCCCCTTCATAGGAGTTAGGTAGCTGCATAGCAAACTGTTTCTTAAGATTGCCATTCAGCAGTGTGCTCTGCCACGTGCAAGGCCATGTAGTGACATTTTTGACATTTTCTATGGGGAAAAAAAAAAAAAGAATTACAGAGGGCAGAGGATATTTTTCTTTTTGCAGTCTAGAACTATACGGTAAAAACGTGTTTTTCAATTATTTTGAGACCAAGATGTGTTTAGGAACATTCACTGATGCTGATTTGTGTATCACCTCCCAGTGGCCTTAGTGCAAATTGTACATGCCGACCAGTGACAGCACATCTTTCAGAATTGTTTTTTAGAATTAAAGGGAAACAAGGTAAAGTGTTTCACCTCATGTACAGCCTTTCTCACTACCTCGGTCAGTTCAAATGATTGTGGCAATCTTGGAAACGCAATCTTATTACACTGAAATTCCTCACAGCTTAGGAAATTCCATGTTTCTCCTGTTCTAAACCTGACATTACATTAAATGAAAAAAATCTACACACAAATTAGCAGCTTGTCTGTTTTTTACTTTACCAGCCTGTTTCAGTTAAAATAAGGACTAGACACAAAACATTTCAGAGAGTTTTTGAGCACTATACATACTATGATTCTCAGATTATAGCCAAAAATATTATACTAAGTATATTTTTACAGAAAAATGATCATCTGTATGCATGAAAAAATATGAGGATTTAGTAAAGTGCAGATATAGCCCACTCCAATGAATTAGACTTGTAAATTTGTTACACAGCTTTCATCATGTGGTTTTGGACATTTTCTTCAGCAATGGAGAACAGGGAGGTGATTTCACTGGAATGCATGACATAGCCATGTACTGGTAGGTGCAAAGTCTTGTGGTTTAAAATTATTTACAATTACACTTTTCTGCACTTTTAGTTTATGTGTGTCAAGGGACAATTAAGAAGAAAGAAATAGTTATTAATTTGGATTTTTTTTTCTGTTTTTTAATTTTGAAAGTTGTTAATTTAGAAAATATACGTATATACATTTTTTCCTTTATACATATGCACAGACTACAATGTGTATTTTGAAAGTGTATATGTGTGTATCTGTGAGTGTGCCCATATGTGCAAGGACTTCATAATTTTTACCCCTCTGGTTTGTCTTTTAATTTGTATACTGAAACAACAACACAAGATTTTCATGCTTTTCTTTGCTAAGTTCACACAACAGTAAGTAAATTTAGGTTTTGGATTTGAATCTAGAAAATGAAAGGGAAATGAAATGCATTGTGGAATATGTCTTTACAACCTGTGCTTTATGATGCATTACAAGCTTTCTGGTTTAGTTTGATGACTATTTAGATAATGAAATTCTGATATTCTTTTCCCCAAATAGGGTGTTTTCTCTACTTGGATAGGTTTTAGATTGTGGTGTCTGTCTTGATTAGAAGTTAATGTCTTGTTTGTGAAATGAATCCTTGAACACTGAATTTCTTTGTTCCGTAATTTTCTTTTTTAAATCTAGACTTCTTCAGGAGCACTGAAGTCTCAGTTGTATTCAGTGTACACCTAACCAAGGCTGCAGACAGTATTGATTATTTTTCCAGTTCATCACACAGATCAGAACACTGAGGTGAAAAAAAAAGTTCGGACTGAACCATTTTTTTCATTCCCTTATTTTGATGATGAAACTTTTAATGTAGAATGAAATGTGTTATTTTAAAGTACGGTTGAAAAGCAGTAGAAGTCAAGGACTGAATAGTCAAGCACTGCCAACAACAGGTCTATATCATGTTCCCCTATCAAGTGGCTCAAGAATGAGGAGACTGATTATGGCATCCGGCTTTTCTTCTTCACCTAATATGTGGGTTACATACTGTCCCACAATACTGCTCACCTTCCTGAAGCAAGTTGATTGCAGTCTTTTGGCAATCTCTTGAAAGAGTTTGAAAGAAGAAGGAAGGCAAGGAGAAAAACACTTAAGAAGGTTATATATGACCTCAGTTTTCAATATGATTGCTGAAGGCTGGGAACCGAGAGATATTTAAGGAAAAAGCTGTCGTACACTGTGGGTGAGGGTATACTTCAAAATACACGACTACATGATTTAAAGTAAAAAACAGTGTAGACACAACTAAACCAGTAATTTTAGCAAACATATTTACATAAATGAAACAACATATTGTCATATAATTATACAGCATTTATATAATGCATATTATACAATATAACAATTATGTACGATATTATTGTATAATTGTTATATAATCATATAATAACATTTCTATAATATAATGTCTAGAATATTATGGGATTGTATAATAGAAATATGTATTATTACACATACATGAAGAAAAAACCAACGCAAATCTAGTCTTATTTTGTTTGTTTGGATTGCCCTGAAACCATCTGGAAGAAGAGTTCCAGTTTTAGAAATACCTTCAGGTGAAGATACGGAAGAGGTAACAGTGCCAAATCAGTCCTGTTTCTGGAAATTTTGTCCTAGTCAGTCTCCACCTCTCCACCCTTAGACCTGTTATTTTAAACCTGAAACATGTTGGGGACGTATTATTTCTGTCAGTTTTCCTTAGTCTTCAGAATGAAGATTTCCCTTTCGTGGAGCATCAAGTCTTGTAAAAATCCCATTAACTGGGGACAAAAACTCTGTTCCCAAGTGTCTTTTGGGAAAGAAATTCAATGACCATCCATCTAAGGTCTCTATGAGGAGCAAAGGTATCCCCAAATCTTTCCTCATTATTTACACCTTCTGTTGTCTGCTGCTGCCTTCCTGTACTTTTTGAAGAACCCCTGGGAATGCAGAGAACATATTGCACAAAACATGTTTCCAACCCAGCAGATCAGGTTATACTATTTAGATATGATACACTTAAAGTACAGCTTTCAAAAATAAGAAACAAGATTTCTCAGTGTCATGGACTCTCCAAATGCTGATTCTTTTACCAATGTCATCTGACCCTGACAATTTTCTTCAAACTCCCAGCAGCTTGTACTGCTTACAGCTGATTTCCAACATGTGAAACCCCTACTAGTTCAGCAAGACTTAATAGATTGCACAGGTCATAGCCAAAAGTCTGTGTGGAGCAAAATCTTTCCCCAAGAGACAGTTATGAAAGAAGACCACTGGAGGACCTTCAAGGGAAGCAGGTTGTTCTTACTTCTCAGAAGAGTGAATCCTGAAGTGAGGGGCACTGGAGTGGTGTGCAGATTGCAGGTCCCCAAGGACTACTTGTCCTCCTCACATCAGTACCAGCTTCTCCACTTTCTCTCCCTAACCTGAAGCTTTCCAGCATCCCTGCTGTCTTCAGGTGAATGACCCTGTTAGCATGTAGCATCTTTTTCTGGACATGCATAGAAACCTAAAAGCCAAGTTAAGTCTGTTTCCAAAGATATTTGAGAGGGCAAAGAGGAGGAGAGAGCTCTCCACAGACCACAGAAAGTGTTTACTGCTCACTTTACACAGGTTTCTATTTCCCTGCTTACAAGAAGTGGAAAATTAAGCCATCTCATAAACTCATTATGTCCTGAAGCCAACAGGGAAAGTATTGGCCTCTGGATGCCTAGTCTAAACTTCGATGAATTTTTTTTTAATTTTTTTTTTTTTTCAGGTGAATGTAATCTGATTCTAACATGCCTTTCTTCATTATACTGCCATATGGTTCTTAGGTGTAACAGATGAAGTCAGATTATCCATGTCACCCTTCCTTTTCAGCCTGGTATGAATATATTGAGCACCAGTTCTTGATAATGTTCAGCTGCTGGATTAAAGACGCCTTTGACATTTACTTTCTCTCAGGAGCCAGAAAAGCCAGTCTAATCATGCTAGACAAATACTTGACAGTTATTCGCCATATCATCAGCTGAACCATTTTGTGCTGTGACTGATGAGGTAAGGGAAGCTGGTATTTGTATTACCTGAAGAGAAACTTCTAGGGAATGCCTTGAGCAGTCCCAGAGTGGCACAATTTAGCATGTTGCCATTGTTATTAGCCAACTCCATAACTCTGCTTTGGAGATCAATGTTCTTGAGCTACTCAGGAGGTATAAAACCAGTTTATATGACACAGTCTGCAGCTAGCCACAAGTAAGAAAAATAATATCTTTAGGAGTAGGTCAAATTCTTTCTAGGCTGTAGAGGATTAAACACAGTCAGTGTCCCAAGGACCCCAAAATACCAGATTCTTAAATGATGTCATTCACTGCCATCTGCAGTAAAATAAAACACATATTCAATTTGCATCACTTCCTTTTCTTCTAAAAAATATAAAGTCTAATTTTCAATCTCTTCTTGGATGACCAAGGTCCATCTTCCCCTGTTGTGGCCACACTTCTCTATCTGCATCAGTAAACTGTGCAACTCAGTAAGATTGGGTGTATAGAGCTAAACATTGCTGAGGCCATAGTGGGCTTACATTCAGAGTGAGGAGTTTATCTGAGTCACTCTGGTGACCATGGTTTGAAATCATATTACCAGCTGGACCACATTAGGTACACTGGGATGCAATTTCTAGTTTAGTTCCATCCAAAAGGAGCCTCAGCAGTGAGCAATGACACCCTCATCTACTGAGAACCAACCTGCAGTAGGTGGGGGTGATGCACTTGATAAGTTATCTCCTGATCCAAAAAAAGCAACGCAGATGCCAGCACTGTAAAGTACCACAGTGAAGACACCTTTTCAATCATCCACAGGCTTGGTTATACAGGGTCGGTGTGGTGCTGCTCAGTCCTTGCTCCCTGGGGAGCAGGAGCAACTACCCATCTTCAGGCCCCCACAGTCAGGACAGGTGGAGCTGCAAACACTATCACAGGCAGGGTGGGAAATTTTGCAGATTGTCTACCCCAAGGCACCATCTGATCTCTCCACTGATTGCTTTGAAAGTATCCCAAGATACTTAAAAAGGAAAGACTGTAAGTCGCGGATGTTTTTGTCCAGCAAAGGTGATGAGTATACCCTGTTCAAATAATTTTGCCCTAAAGTTGTAACTGGAATACAGTGTTCTTGCCTTTGTATCTTTGTCTCCTGCACAGCACTGCAGTAAAATATAAACACTTGCTGCATTTTTGCCAAGTGAGCCAAAATTTTACTAATACTGTTTTTAAATGTAGAAAGTACTTTAGCAGCTTTCAGGGGAAATGCTGTTGGGCCAAGCTATAATGCCTTAGTTGAGCAATGGGTGACTTGACTGATGAATTCAGATCTCTTGTTATTTTTATGTTTTCTGTGGAGACAATGTTTTTTGGGTTTTGCTACACATATGTTCTATGCCATGTTGTTGCATTCTGAAATAATTATTTAATAGAAAGTTTAAAATATACTTGCAGAGCATAAAGATATAGGTAAAGTTAAACACTATAAATCTTCCTAGAGAAGCTTCTGGGGAAAACCAAAGATTACCTTAGAGACCATATTTCCTTCCATATTGCAAACCTGTCCTAGACCTGCCTAGAAGATAACACTAAAAGCTGCTTCCACTCCTCACCTCCAGATGTATCTGAAGCCAGGGAGCAAAGTAAGAGCAATTAAAGCAAATGTTTTCTCTCAAAACATATGCTAATGCAAGATTACTCAGGAAATTGGATGTCTTTATATAGTATTATTTTGGGCAAGCAGTGTGAGATGCCTGAGGCTGAGAAAAGCTTGAGGAAAACTGGCATGTAGCCCTGAGGAAGTCTAAAGAAGGGGCTTTGGGGTCACAACATGGTCTAAAAGACAAAGGTGGGACAATCACCTAAACTTTCACAAGGTTCTTAGTTTGAAAGGCTCAATCTACGGTCACTATAATGATAAGGTTTTACCTGAGTTAATATTACTGATTATCTGTCAGAATTATAAAATCCTCTAACTAGTCAAAGTCACAGTTTTTTAATCTAGGAATGATACTTTTCTTATTATATATGTTGCACTGCTTTCTACTACAGATAATAAATAATTTTGTTGAAAGACATTTTGTGGAAAAAACCAATATCTTCATTCCCAGTTTTCTGGGGATAAAACTGTAACCCATACCATTTGGTATAAATCATAGGGATTTTATATCAGACTCATTTGTTGTTTCAACCTAGGTGAAGCTGTCTTATCATTTTCATTTAGAATTTCAGTATGACTTCATTTGAACAAATTTTTAAGGTACAACACTAAAGATTTTAATATAAAAGCTACCTGCATGTGTATCTGCAGGGACATTTCTGTATATGAGAAATCAAGTTATGTAATTTGCAATCTATTAGGCAATACAATGTTATCAAGATGTGCATATATATATTGATTCATATGTATAGGAGCAATTAATAATAAATAACATCTTCTTTGTATATATTATCAACATCATTTTATGGAAAATAGCTTCAAGTTATGACAAATGAATATTTAATTTTTACTTTCCTTTTATGGTTGATAACATGAAAGTGAACCTAAGATCTCTTTCAAAGTAACGCTACTAGCAAAGACACTATATGACAGTGTACACTTTGTATTAGCAATAAATCTGTATGAAGACACAACTTTTTACTGCTCTGTTACAGATAGTCCACCTAAGCTCCTACCCAACAATCCTTGAAATCCAAAAAATTGTATAACTACTTCATCACATAAATTCTTATTCTTCAAATCTACACAATCCTTATATTACTTTGTGCTTGCCACTAGTGCATTAAGTAATGTGTTTACAGGTTTTCCACACAGTGTTCACATTTTCATCATCCTATTTCTCATGTCCCGTCAGAGTATGAAAAGAATGTCTTGTTTTGGTAAGTAGGTACTTTTCAGTGTACTTGATGCTCTCTCTCTCTAAGTTGGGCAATATCACAAGCATTTACACATTAATTTTACAGCTCCTGCAGAAATCTATTTGCCAATCTCAGACTCTATTCCCCACCTTAAGATTGACTCTGGCATGTTATTTAATAATAAAAAGGTCAGCTGTTTCAGTATAAGGTTATTAAAGGGATTATTCAATTTGGGCCTCTAGGTATATCCTAGACCCCTGTAATATAAAGACTAGCAAGTGCCAGTTAATAAGAAGATAACTAGGACAGGTTTTGTATATTCATGTTCATGTAATTTCCTGATGCACTCATGGTCAGGTTTATCATTGAAAAGTAACAATGAAATGCATGAATAAAGCCAGTTGTGTTTTTCAGGATAGCGAGGTGCTTTGTAACCACACCAGCATTTGGTATTAGTGAGAAATCCTATACAATTTTTCTAACTGCAGAAAAAAATGATTAACTGTGGCTTGTATTTTCAAATAAAAAGCACTACAGCTTCTTTCAAATGTTTCCCTTGAGCTATCAATCTTTTTCTGTGTGTCTAGCCTCAGCAACCTGGTTCTCATTCATAAACTCACCATATAAAGAAACAGGTTTTGTTGTTAACAGTGGGGTGATTTTACATGGCGATGCAATGGCAGAGCTGTATAATATCCAGCAGATGTTTACTTTAATACTTTTTTCTGACTGTGATTATGCAGTGGCATCAGTTCTTCCCCTCTCCAGAGGGATACTTTTCTATTCCATACACTAAGGTCAACACTGGAGGTATGGCTGGCTGTGACTGCTTCTTTTGTATGTTCCTGGAAAAACATTCTGATACATTATGCCTGGGTTTTATTTCCTCTATGTCAGATAACATTATGTGATCCTGAAAGAGTGTTTCTAAATTCTGCAGAAATGTCCAACAGTATGAAAAATATCCACTGTCATTCATGAATAGGAGGAAATTATCTACATCATTACTTTTACTTTCCAAAGCCAAGACTGAATGCAAAACGTTCTTAGCCTAGAAGAATCAGATGAACTTAAAATTTGCCTTGTGAATATGTTAATCAGTACTATTTTACCTAAAAGTTTTAGCTGGATGTTGCTGTTGGCTAGAACTGACGTAACTCGGATAAGTAGAGCAAGTATTGCTGCATGAGTGAAGAACTAGTGGGCACAACATACTGTGTGTGAATTTGAAGTATTTATGGGCCTTTTTGCCTATCCAGAAGACTGAGCTGTGTGCTTTAATCTTTTCCTTTTGAATTGGCCAGAGAGTTTTGATACCTGAGCTCCAGGAGGGAAGATGAGCAATTAATGAGTGGCTCCAGGTGAGAG
The DNA here is from genome assembly GCA_024336885.1 of Actenoides hombroni. Taxonomy (NCBI): domain Eukaryota; kingdom Metazoa; phylum Chordata; class Aves; order Coraciiformes; family Alcedinidae; genus Actenoides; species Actenoides hombroni. Next base: position 36,814,140 of record WUAM01000107.1, on the reverse strand, counting down.
GTTTGTCTGCTGTTTGGTACAAACTGTTCATGGAGAATTTTTCACCCTTCTAGCTAGGTTTCATTATCATATTACTTTTTCTTTATATTTTCATCTGGTATTGAAAGACAAAGAGAGTCGTGTTTGTAATGAAGAGGAAGAAGCTATTGGTAGCATAGCTGGTTGGGCATCAAAATTAATGGTTCAGTTTAGAAATGCTAAAAGAATTTTTATCAATATAGTGATATATGCTTTATATATAATTACATATAGATAAACTATTTTTGTAAAAAACCCTTTAATTGTTGTTTTTGAATAGTATATTTTGTTTACCTCTTAAGAGTTAACTTGAACGGACTATACAGCCACAAACCAAATATTTTTTTTAGTTTCTCGATTATTGAAAAATATTTGCTCAAAATAGTTCAAAGCTTTTAAACACTCTTCTTAATTTGAAAAAAATAAAATAAAATGAAGAAAGTGTGTTATGACTGGCCTTGAACTATCTTTTAAACTATTTACATGGTGGTTTCATTTCCCTATTTGTTTAAGTTATTTTTTAATAAAACAAGTCAAATGACACATTTTTAACATATATGACTTAAAACTAAAACTAATCACTTGACCTGCTAGGCAGGAATTATAACTTAATTATTCTTTCTTTCTTTTTTTTTTTTTTAATATGTTGCTTGTATTTACACTACAGCTTTTTAGAGATATTATAGCCTTGAATTAGAATAATTAAAGCTACCTCCTCTTATCTGCCAGCCTGGGTGAGAATAAGAATGCACTAGTTTGATATATACATTTTCATCCCACCAATTCATGCATAATTTAGAATCCATCATATAGCTACACTCCTTAAATTCCTTACAGTCCATAAAAATGCATTTCCTTCTCCATCAGGGTTATGAAGAGAGATTTAAACTATAATTCAACTTTGGGTTGGTTTTATTTTATATTTGATTGTTTTCTGGACTCTCCTTCTGAGGATTAAAAATCATGTCTTAAGGCAGGCCATTAAATATCATCTATCTGAGAGATTTGTAGGTACTAGAAAAATGGTGGTTAGACTTGATAAAGGAAAGAACTATAGAAAAAAGAAACTCAAATTCTCTCTTATTTCTGCTCTGTTGGATATTAGTTCTAGCTGTAGCTTTCATTTAAATGTAAATACATTACATTTCACTAAATGAATCATAACAGGTAGTATATTTTTATGACAAATTGGCCAGGAGAGAAGAACATGGCATTGCGCTTTCACAACCTGCAAATTGTTTCTCTTTTTTGACTGGCTTAAAGTAGAAGATAGGAAGCAAAGCTTCTCAAAATTAACATGGTTTTGTTGGCAAGGCAGATCTAACATAGAATTAATGTTGTCAAAACTAACATTTCTAGTCATTAAGAAGAAGTATTTGATGTGAACAATATTAATGCCTAAGCAAACACTTTCTAATCTTCAGTAGGGATGAACAGGAAATGATGAATGCAGCAGAAGATAACAACATAGAAGGACAAATTAGGATTTGGTTTTTTGACAATTAAGTCTCAGTGGTCTATCAAAATTATAAATAATTATCTCCACTCTTCGTTATATACCTGAGAATGAAAGACAACAATGGGACTCCTATCTCCAACTGCACAATCTTTGGAAGCAGGGATGATGCAAAGCAAAAGACTGGGTCTGGAATCTATGCAAAGTGACAAGCCAGAGTCACAGTTCATTCAGAAATGCAAGTAGGTTTTAAAAATTACTTTTATTTAACATATTAAAGGCATACACACAATGCATGAAATAAGTAGTATACATAGTGAATTTTTATTTTACAAACTTCTGCTTTGTTAAGGTGCATGTGCAGTTACGATTGTCTCCATGTGAAAATGAATTCTCACAGCATTGCTAAATATCAGCAGTACTATCAAGAAATCTGTGTACCAGATATCATTATGAACTCAATATTCATACCTAGAATATCTAACATTCTAGTCTCTGCAGAATAAAAAAAATATGGGGTTTTCCATATACAACATTCTCAGTACTGTCTTAATTGCATTTTAGCCGTATCAACATAAAAAGTGTGATTTCATTATGAGTTCACTCTGCAGCTTCTTAGGGTCATGGGGAACAAGATGAAAAATGAGCCTGTGGGCATGAACTGAAGCTTAGTGGTCTGTTTGACATGAGAATCTAGAGAAGCTGTCAGAGCCAGCGTACTGCTGAGTTGCAGGTACTGAACAGCCCTGCTTTGTGTTCCTTCCTGAGGATGGCAGAGTGCCAGTTCACCAGGACTTGGTGAGAGTAAAGGAGATGTTATGATGATCTGTGTTTTCTGCTCAACTAGCAGGCATTTGGGACCACAGCTTTCTTCCAAGAAAGGTGCAGCTGCACCCTGATGTCTGCAGTGACTATCCAAAGACCAGAATGCTGCAAAGCTTTGACCTTTGGTCTTCTCTGGCAAGCATCTTTCTATACAGGGTATGATGCAGAGCAGGCTGCAGCCCTGAGACCTGCAACATCTCCCCAGGGTTCAGTTTTGTGGGCATCCCCAGAATATGAGAGGAAGAGAGAAGCTGGCATGGGAACACCTGAATGTGGGGAACAGGTATGTCTTAGACATAGGTTGTGTGACTCCTTCCACTTTACTTATCTTTCAATAGCTCCAAACCTGTGTTGTCCCACAATCAAACAGAGTGACAATGAAGTGCGCACTCTAGATCACTAATGGACAACTAGATCACCATGCAGCTCCCAAGGGACATGTAAGTGGAGAGCTGCCAACTGGATGGGAACCACTGCTGAAGAAAAGGAAACATTACGAAGACGTGTGCTTTCTTCTTTTATATTAATTGAAAAATTGAGGGCTAATTTAATTTCAAGTAAACTGTCCCCTTAACAAATGAATTTTGGATTTCCTTTTAGCAGTAAGAGAGAAAAAGAATTTGCTTACTGGATACTTACCTCTCAGCTTAATGCCAGGTATCCCTTTTGGATTCATTCAGAAACAATCAGCAAGATCAGGTTTTTGGGAGAAAAGACATAAGCTCTTCCTGCAAGGCATAGTAAGAAGTGCTTAAGTAGCCACATGACACATAGAACTGCCCTTTTCTTTCTGTGTTTTTCCTTCTTTGATAGATGTGCAGCAGAGTATGGATAGCAAACAAATATTTAAATTGCATTGCTTATGTGAACTTCTGCTTGTTAGTGTGTCTGTTTGTTGGTTGAGTTCATTAAACCATAGGCTTAATATCATCCAGATTAGAATCAGAAGTAGGCGTGACACCTCTTAAAGTTAACAAAAAGTTTCATTTCCATTCCTGTTATGATTCATAATCAGAGGTAGTTATCTATGACCACATACTTTGTCCTGACATATGTCAGCCTGGGTGTTTTTAATTATGTTGATTTTGCTGTGATTTTTTTTTTTTTTTAATATATTAGGTTGCAGACTTCTTACATTGACTAATAACTTGTTTGAATATATTCATTTAATACTGCTTCAATTTTGCTTTGCTAATCTTTCTTAATAATAGAGGAAATTCATTATAATGAAAAATTTTAATGTTTATATCAGTCCCTGATGATCACTGATGTATTCAACTGTTCATAGGCAGTCTTGGAGTGGTGATGGTTAGGATGTAGAGGGAGAATTTTCCAGTCTAGAGTCATCAGGACTACATAAGATTGCTAAGCCCACAGTTGCTTATGTTGACTAATACTGTCAAGCTTGTTTTGCTAGTGGGACTTTTAGACCTACTCTGCTTTAATCCATCTGTTATGTCTTGCATTCACTTGGGGAAAGAGATTGTCTTATTATTCTATCACTGTACAGTGGTTTAGTGCAATGAAGTCCTGGTCTCCGAAAAGGTACTTAGTAACACAAATGAGCAAAAATATTGCAGGCACCTACTCATCACTGAATGCAGAGTAGACATGTCTCATACTGTTTGCTTTTGTCTCCTTGGACAACAAAAGGGCTCCAACTGTGCTGTGCACATGGTACCTGCTCTAGACGGCCACCTGTTCTGCACAAAGCCTTCAGTTTCCCTCTTGTCCTCATACAGAAGAGCAGCAATGGGTAGAGGTATGGTTCTTCAGCCTGTAAATTGTATATTAGAGACAAGGACAGATTACATGAGAAGTATTTTGTCCTATAGGGAGTTACTCTAGGAGTATCTAGTCAATCCTTTCTGCTTCCTCCTGCCACTGTACAATCAGTCTTTCCTCCCCTGTTTCTGAATAGGGCAGTTTCCAGACTCACCTTCAGTCTTTCACTTGTGCTTAGCTTTGGATGTTTCTTCGCTGAAATGGATAAGCATGCAAAAAATAGATAGGCCCAGAAGCAGTGCTACTTCTGAGCAACATTTATAAGTATGTCAGAGTCTCGCTGTTACAGAATTTTTTTCTTAGCTTGGGCTCCATTTTATATGAATTTAAATGGAGGCAAAGAGGTTGCTAGGATGCTAACTTTTCTGCTATTCTGTATTTAGGAGTATCATATAATGCAAGGCAATAGTTAGATTTTCCTTTATTAGATTTGACTGACCAGACCCATTAATATTTAATGGGAATCAAACTGTTGGATACTCTTATCCAGAATATGCAATGGTTCTCCAGAGTATTATAAATTGCTTTGAATCCTGGATTCTTCCAAGTTCATCAGTCTTTCTGCAGGACACCATGATGATTGAAATCAACAGAGGCACTCACCCTAATAGCTTCCTAATCAAATTGGAAAAGTCTATTTTCAAGCACGGAAGATCATCTCTGAAACTTGCTTCCTTTCCTTTGGACTATCACTGTCAAAAATAGTGGGCCTTCTCATTAGTCAGCAAATTTCATTTGTTGTCCCAAACTTCTTTAATGGCAATGGAAGTGGTGAATTGATTGGAATGAAAATCTTATGATTAGTGTGCTAGGAAGGTTTAATATCATATGTATATTTGTATTTCCATATGTGTGTATGTATTTTCTCTTCTGCTCAGTAGGTTTTATAAAAATGCATACCTTGTTTATACTTCTCAGGAGCCTTTGGTTAGATGTATCTTTACCTCACTGAATTAAGAAAAATAAATCTCCTCTGGATAAACTGTACTTCTGAAGCTGAGATTATATTACTACTTGAAAAATGTTATTTTCTGCAGAAGAAAAACTGAAGAGATTTATTAGAAGTTGAAAACAGTTAATAAAAGACAGAAAATGTTAGACTTGCCTTCCTGTTTTGACTGCTTTCTCAGGACAGTGAGTCTGCTCTTTCTCAGCCTTGCAGCAATGTGCTTCAGCTACTTCTGTCACAGTCATTAGATAGTTTCTTGACTGTCCTGTGCTCCAATCTGTCACTTCAACTCCTGTGCTGTGTAACCAAAAGAATTGTCACAGGACTGTGGGACAAGATATACAGCACCGCTGGCATGGAAATCTGGATAGTCTTCCTAAGTCTGTTGCTTTCTACAGGAAAGTAAGCAACTTAGTTCTTCTAACAAGAAAGTAGAAGCAAAGTGACAGCATCCAGCCACTGCAGTCAGCATGGCTGAGCAGTTACATATGGCACAATCCTGTGTCCCTGACTCACCAGTAGTGACCAATAAAGATCACTAAACACGAGAACTACTGTAGAGTCTGAGGTAGCTGAACTCACGGGACCCAGAACTAAGGTTGCTTGTTTCATCCCAGATCCCAGCTCCAACCCCTCCTGAGCCTGATCACCACCCTCATATCTCTTCTCTTTTCTACTTGCCTGCTAGTTTGACTTGAAGTTCACTAGTTCGCACAAAGGCACATACTGTGGGTGGTTGCAACATCTGACCCTGGCCTGTGCCCTCACCCCAGGCATGCTCTCCCTGAGGTCAGAGCATCACTACTTATGTCCCACTACTGGCCTGCCCCACTACAAGCAGTCTACACCTGCACTGCCTCTGGATGGGACAGGGACACACCTGTAGGATTCAATAAGAAAATAGAACAGACTGTAATGGTCAAGCACAGGGCTCTGAAAAATGAACTGTAAGCTGCCTGCTAACATGTGACTGAACACTTTTATCCTCCCTCCTCTTTTTCCTATGCTTATTCCTCCCTGATCTGCCTTGATCCCTCCCTTTATCATCCTGCCTTCCCTCCCCTAATCATCCAACAGGTATTGTATGATCATAAATGTCTCATGTGCTCTACCCCCAAATTCTCTTTCCCCTGCATCTCGATATTGATCCTACACACTTTTAAAAGGAACAGCCTTAGTCTGTCAGAGAGTTTCTTTGGTGGGTTTTATACCAGGGACAATGGCTTAATCATTCCTTGCTGTGCAAAAACTTGGCATTTTCTGTTCTTCAATGATCTGATCACTTGGATTCGTCTACCTGTCAATGATCCTCTGCTCACTGATGGTTAGCAATTTGATTAGCCTTTAATCAGTTAAACCAACAGTTAGCCTCCAGCCACAGAGTATTTTCTCTATGGCTATTCCTTGGAATAAGTTATTCAAGGTGCTATAAAAAGCAAAAGAATTGAAAGAAGAGGCCCTTACTGAGGCACAGGGTCTAAACACATAAAGAACTGGGTAAGTATTGTACTTATGCAAGGATAGATACATGCGAATGGAGGAGTACCTACTCCAGAGAAAATGCTTTCATTTCAGGGAACTGGACATGTAAGCTCTGCTCTGTGCTCCTGGAGGCCTGGATTAAGTGGTGCATCCCTCAGGCACAACATAAC
>WUAM01000107.1:36783374-36806597 GCA_024336885.1 Actenoides hombroni | reverse complement strand
GTTGAGGTAGGGTGAGAGGTGGGGAGTGGTGCGGGGGGGGGGGGGTGGGGGGCCGGGGGGGGAGGCGTGCATATATAAAATGCATAAGTTTATTTATGGAGACCCATAATAATGCACTGTAGGTTACTGAAGTATGTAGAATGAACAACCATAATAGCAATGACATCATAAATTTCTAAATTACTGTTAGGGATTAAGGCTTGGAGAGACTGGTAGGAAAGGTACAAGAATTTTCCTGTAATTGCTCTGTAGTCATATAGTCATGTAAGTCAGACTCTTTTCTTTTTTTTTTTTTTATTTTCTCCTTTTTTTTTTGTAGTCCTTGGTGACTAATCCCAGTTCATGTGAGCCAATTAGTCTTGTAGGTAATGTTCCTGTTGCTTGTGAAACAAATTTGAAATATATGCACATATGTGCACATATGTATACACACATGCATAGCTTTATCTGCTATTATTTGGAAAAGACTAAAAAGCCTTTTTATTTTTTGAGAAAATTGAACATGAGACTTGAAATATGTGGAACTCGTACTGTCACTACATAGACTTCCCTTTCTATAAAATGGGATAGCAAGAACTCAGAAAAAACTTGTGCTTCTCCTTGATGCTGTAAGTCAAGCAAATTGAATCAAGGAAATACTGGATTTCTTCAAGTGTCTTGTGAATAAAAATTACTTGTAATAAAAAACAGCATTGTGCAAGCCTCTCACCCATGTCACCTGCCCTCCCCATACACCTTGAACATTCACCTCATGTCTCTTTCTTTTCCTCCTTTCCCTAGATCACATTCTTTTGTCTCTTTTGTGTGCAGTTGGTGATATTTTCTCTTTCAGTCCGTGCTCTGTGCCAGCTTTGTCTTCCCAGGAGAGCTCATAGAGGGCAACTGCCTATTCTGCTCATGATGGTGTTTGTTGAGGTGGATGGAGATGTGGATGAGCTGATAGTTCTGCATCTGGAAAATATATGCAAGTCCATGATCAGTCCACATATCCCTCTCCATGACTCAGCATCGGAAATGGCTGTATGAATCACATATTACTCAATAGCCTCTTAAGCATTAAAGAAGGCACACTATCCTACCAGTTTCCAGGGAGCTGTACTGAAGAGCATTTCATTGTACCCTGAAGAGTCAACCGAGAAACAGTTCATAAAATTATGTAGCTTACCAGGCCTTTAAGCTCTGTGCAGCTGAACTATATGTTTCCATGCTGGTATTCAATTTATCCTTGTCAATTGCCTGGTGCTAAGACTAATTTCCCAGATCACTATTTCTTCAAATTTACTCACTTTTTTTGTACTAAGTGTTTTAAATATCCAAAGCTTAGTAAAATGCTGACTTTTTCCTTCCCATACATAGTGGGTTTGAAAGCATTACCTGACTTCTGAAATGTCTGAAGCAGTCAGAGAGTTTAAATGCAAGAAAAATGCAGAAAAAACTACTGCAAATAATTTTTACAGGCACATATAAATTCAGGAGGCTTCTGGCTGCTATAATATCCTTTTTCAATCAGAAGGCAAGTTCTAAAGAGTTTGCATTCTTAAAGTATTCAGAGACAGTAAAAGTGTATATTGAATTACTTTGTGTTCAAATAAAAATGTGCCAATGCTATTCCTCTCTTTCAGTGGTTGCATTTTCTGCTATTGTGTCTCAAAACTGTGTTCTCAGGTGATTCTCTAGTTCATAGAGAACAAAGGCTTTTCCTCATTATCTCTCACCACACAGTCTCCTGATAACCTTTGGACGTCAAATTTGGCAGATGTCCCTGGCGTATTGCTGCAGGTAAGCCAGTGGGTCACAGCTGGGGTGCCTTGTTGGCGTGACCACAAGCACAGCTGGGGCCTTGGAATGCTGGGTGCCAGAGTGCACGGCCAGTATGGTTGCACCTTCTGCAGCCCCGGGGCTCTGCTTCCAGGTATTTCTGCCAGACTGTGGGGTCAGCCTAAACCATTGCCACCTCCAACACATCTTGACTGTGGCCTATCTTATGTAACCTTTAAAAATGTTCACAGCTGCAGCCCCCGTGGGACCAGGAACAAGCAGCACCCAGCTCTGTACTAGTGGCCCTACAGTCAGGCTATGGGTCTATAAGCCTGGCACTGGCAATTCTGAGTAGTCTCACTGCAAGTATGCAGGATGAACAATGGTAATAGGGATGACATAATACATTTCTAAATCACTATTAGGGAATAAAGCCTGTGGACGCTGTTGTTGTACAGCCCCTTAGCAGTGCTCCTATTCTCACTTTAAGCTTTCCACCTTTTTGCTACTGCAGCTGATCCATGCTCCTCATGCAGTAAGACCTAAGCTGGTGGACTAGTGGTCCATGTCAGACAGCACTGGTGCTGCTGATGTGGGGAGATCATGGAGTGCAAACAAGAACCTGTGTTAGATGAAGTGCCAAAGGTGCTACTTGGGCTAATGTTAAACTCTAGCAAAGAGATGTTAGGAAAGAGAACAGAGGTCTAGAAACCTTTTCAAAAGTGTCTGAAAAGTATCTGTGAAACAGTGATCACTGTGTTAAATTTATGTCTTACCTTGTTGTCTTCATAAGAACTAGGATTTGATCCACAAAGATAATTTTTAAGAATACTAAGTATTTAGAGGCTTATAACAAACTATGGCAAAGCAATAAGAACTATAAATATCCTCATACCTACTGAAGATAGCTTCATTAAGGAGTAGAAGGCCAATGAGCCAGATGAGTTAAGGTGAATAAAGAAATAATGTTAATGGAATGGCAAATTATTTTAAAGCACATGCAATGTGCTTTTAAAGCAATGCAGTGGACAAAATGTCACTTTCCCATAGATAAATATCCAAAGACCTTACTGAAAGCTGCCATTTATAGTCTCCATTATTCTACTTCTTAGTTGTGCATAGGTAATATCTAGCTAACTGAATTTGAATGTATAAAAATTGGCTTTATGTCATTGGTCACTGAAAAGCTGCAGCATATGTTACTATTACCCCTGATACTGTAAACCCTGATTCCAGAGCCAAATAATACAGAGAACTAGAACAGATAGTTCAAATTCCCAAAAGCTTGTGCTCTAAGGATAGTAAGAACTGTAACATGCAAGCAGGGCACCACTGTGCAACTGCCAGTGTAAAATTTATATTTTTAAATTGAGAGGGGACGAAGGAAAAAACAGTGATTTAGCTGGGGAAAAAAAAAAAAAAAAAAAAAAAAAAAGAAAAAAGAAGGAAATGGGCAATACAGCAGAAAAGAATATGAAGAGATTGATGGAGAAAATGTCCTAGGGTTGACACTAGAACACAGAAGGAATAGCTGGAGCTAGCATCTAAGTAGAAAGGCAAACAGCATTCAGAGCAAATACTACAGAAAATAGCTTTGTATCATCATCAGTGTTGAAGGTCAAAGCCTAAAACATATCTGCAGCTGTTCTTGCCAATGCAAGTCTCTGTCTGTCTCTATTCAAAATAAATCTCAGATACTATTTAAGTGATAGTTGGCACATACATTTCAGAATTTGGGGAATGCTAAGCTTTCTTTGAACATAATCTGCTGAATTGATTTATCATGGAAATGAGTGACTCACACGGTGGGAATATAATCTTATTTTTCTGTAGTAATAATGTCAGAATGATTAAATAAGAACTAGATTAAAGTAATGCTTATGGTTCCTTATTACATTTCTTATGTGTATATTTACTTATTTATTATTACTATCATGTTGTGGTGCTCTGCAAAAAAGCAAAGTACTCATAAAAATTCCAGAAAACTCATTCGAAGGGAGTAGGCAGTAAAGAGTCTCTGTCCAATGAGCCTCCACCTGGGGGTCTGGCAGGCATATGGCAACAAATCGTGCTTGTTAAAGTAAACCTTAATTAGCAAATGTCTACACTGCAGTCACTTCTCTGCTCTCAGTGCCTGCGTTAGATATAAAGTAAAATCATATATGCATAAATGAGTTGTCATCTCTGTAATGCCTGTAGGACAGTCACTACAGAGTGAGATAGTCAAACCAGATGGCTGCAGAATTCCTCGTCGGACAGGCGGGAAAAAGCACTGATCATGGCTTGACATTCAGACAATGTGCCTTGGTCAGCTTCATGGTCTGCAGTGTTAAGCTTTGCAATGGAAATGGTACATTGAGACATTGCACAGGACTATTAGTTTGTCATGCTGTGATCCTACGGCCCAGTGCTGATCTCCAAGGACTTCATTTCCTCTACCCAACCTACAGAAATGAAAGAATCTCATCTGCTTTGTATTTTACTTCCTCATATGGTGGAAATCAGGACTGTCTCTCTTATTCCTGCTTGATTCTATGAAGAAAACTCCATGGAGTCATCATATGTTCAGCCCTTTCCCCACAGTCTTGATAAAGCCCACCTGAACACAATACATTATTCTGCCAGCAATTTCAGCACTAACCTTCAGCTCTTAGATTTCATCATCAACTGTTGTCTGGGAGTCAGACTGCCCAAAAGCAGCAGGCAGGCCCTGAAGGACTACCAGAACTGGTAAAACTGAAGCAGGAGTACCCGTGATGTAGAGATGCAACTTGGGGAATTCTACAGGTGTTCTTATTGCATGCAGCTGAGCACATCTCTCCAGTCTCCTGAATGCAGGGAGGGAAACTATCTCATGCAGAGACTATTTCAACAAAGCCATTTTTATCATGTCATCATGTTTGCTGTCTTACTGGAATTATAAAATTGCTGCTGTACCAGAAAGCTGAGAGCCCTACTGACGGGCTTCTCTTTGCTGACTGATACACGAGGGAAACTTCTTTACTCTGCTTTACTCTGTTGTTCTCACTTGTTTCCAAACAACTGTGAAACAACTTTGCAATTTCCAACCTTTTTGAGTGATTTTTTGATGCGCAGAAGTAAGCAGGAAAAAGGAAAGTCTAATAGTAAGAGAGAGCTTTTCTAACAAAGCCATTCTCACAAGCCTATGAGTTGACAAGGTCTTATTTTTCTTATCTTGAGACAGAAGATGCATTCTCTTCCATTTTAAACAGGAAAAGAGCAATTAACTACTCCTATAAATTCCTGTAAATAAACAAACAGCTTCAGAAATTTAATCTTAAAATGTAAAATTCGTATAGCTTCATCCTCCTTCAGTGTTGCCCCATTACCAACCTTTAAAGGGAAAAGCAAACAATTGGACTTCACTTACCATAGTTCATTAGTTCCAAGCAAGGTCCAGTATAGCTGTGATTTATGTTCTGGGCCTACAGGTCCTAGTGATTCATGTTCACCCTCCTATGGATTTATACTCAGCTGCTGCAGTTGTGTCCTACTGACTCCTACTTTAGAGACACTTTCGCAGCTATCTGTAGTTGATTGGTTTGTTATCTTTTCAATTCATGTGTAGCTTCACTTGGTCTAAAGATGAAAAAAATCTGTTTATCACCTCCAATGGCATATGCTTTTATTTCTCATATAAGAATAAATTCAAAATGGCTGCCCTAACAAAAAAAAACCTCATAGAATATCTTAATTACAGTGAGAATTGCTAGAAGATGCAGAAAACTTACATTTTTTGTTTACTGGTGGATGCAGAACTTGCAAAAGTGTTCTGTTCCAGCAAGGTGAGAGAAAATGCCTTTTTTTAAAAAATGTTTTTTTCTTTTTTTCCTCATCTGATTCAGTGAAAGATAAAATATTCCCGCTCTTTCTGCTTTTATACAGACCATCTGCTTTGACTATGATTGTAGCTCAAGTGAAGGACTTAGGGAAGTTTAGAGACCACTGCAACCATATAAAGAGACATAGCATATCCCCTACTACTACAGTCACACTGATATAATGGCAGATATAGTAGGTGTCAAAATAACAGAATTTGTAAAGTATAAATTAGAATCGGGCACATAACTTTTTGTCTGTGTGTTGTATGAAATTTCTGACCATGTCATTTAAAAGGAGAAGAAAAAATGAGTTTCTTAAAATCCTGAAAAATACTCCAAACACATAGGAAACATGAGGCTCCCCTTAGAAGACTACTCTAGAAAATGAGCTATCAGTTAACTTGCAGATGATCCTGACAGCAGATCTAACAATATGTCTGTTTGTTAAGCATCTTCCTAAAGACTTAGAACATGAATGACTTCTAAATAAGGGAGGTTCATTACGTTTTAATGTCTTACCCCTGCAGCCTGCATGGACAAAGATGCAAAAGAAAGGCAGAAGTTTGAAAAGGAGCTGTCTGGTGAAAAGGGAGACTTTCATCTGGAGAGGTTACTATTCAGCTCTGGTTTTCAAATCAATAACTATGATACATTTCCTTGCTTAAAATTACGTGATTAGGATACTGTCATTTAAAAAACAGATAAAAAATTTTGTATGTAAAAGGCTGTCCAAAAATATGCATCTAATACTCTTAAATATGTCTTAAACATGTACAGTACACTTTTACAGGATCTGTTTCATAAGGATTTGTAAGATATTTCCAGCTCTCTCTCTGAAGTAGAGAATCTTGAAGCTGAATCATATTATTTTCTCTCCCTGTACTGAGGAAAGCAAAACATTTTTTCTCTCCCACTGTACAAATGTAATTCAGAAATCTTGATACTGTTCCTGCATACTACTAGTATTAACTAGTACTTATGCAATGCTCTAAACAAAGAGAGGCAAAGAAATTATTTTGCCAAAGCTACTGAGCAAGATAAGGAGAATATAAGTTTCTTGACTTGTGACATGCTGTTTACATAAAATCCCACGGTTTCTTGATAGCCTGTCACCTTTGCATTTGTTGTACAAAATACTGAGAGCTGATAAAATAACTGACTACCATCTCATATTACATTTAGAGAATACTCATAAAGCTCTTCTCTTTTTTTTTAAGACAGAAGCCTTGAAAAGAAGCACAGACACTATTCTGACTAACCCAGATCTGATTATGCCCATGGCAAGGAATTTTCTTTATCTGTCCTTTTTGCAGTGCACGTCAATTTGGATCTAAACATCTCTCAACATACCTGTGCAGTCTCCTCACTCAGGTGCCTTGTAGGTTTCATCAGTTTGTCATTCCCAAAATTCCTTCCAAATTCTTAAATCTTTATGATATAAAACATGGGGCTCACATTTTGCATTTTGTTTTCTGTACAATAACAAATGAAACAGTATTTGGTGTTTCTGAAAATTCTGTAATTTCTCTAATGACTTTGGTCCTTAGGATGACTATTTCTTAAAATAAACAAGTCCTTTACAAAGCATAGCAGGCAGCTGAACAAAAGTAACTATAAATGTGTAGTGTTCACACTCAGTAGTGTGAAACATCTGAAATGAAAGACAGATGTGGTACAGTGCCCAGAAAAAGAGAGGAGTCTTGACGTGATGGCTCCCGCAGAAATACAGCAGACTGATACAAATCAATGGAGGAATGCAATGCATAGCTATAAAGTTTACAGGAAGGCAGATAAAGTCACAGAGATATAGGGCTAGCTTAGAAACTTTGATGAAGATGGCTGACAGAATCTAAGGTGGGCATATCTAATGTGGAAAGGACTAGGAAGTAAAGTCTCCATCGATACAAGTCAAGCTGAAAAGTATTCGTAGTGTTATCCTTCATGACCTGGAAAAGGGTCTGAGTGAAAAATGTTGATGGAGAGTAGAGGGAGGCCAACAAAGGAAAAATGAAAGTTATATCTACATTACCAAGATTTACAGAATGTTTTAATTGAAGGTTTAAAGCATCACTGCTGAATCACTGGTTTTGATGGGATGGCAAGACTTATATCTCTTAAAGATTTAAAAATTGCCAGCTATTGCTTTTGATTAATAACATACTCATCAAGTAATCAGGGTTGCCATGCTAGATTACAGTCTGTATAAATTATTTGTGAATAGAAGCAAATAACGTACTCTTACACCTCAGCTAGTCACTATTATCTCTGAAATTTAGTTCCCCAGTTCATATCACCTCACCAAGTCAAACATGAAGTGAAATTAGAAATAAAAAGACAGGCTTTTATCATTCAGGCATTTGTCTTTTGAAAATGTACACTATAATACTGTTAATGGGGAGCTGTAGTATTTTGATGTTTAAAAGCCTCATATACTGACACCGGAAATTTTCTGTACATAAAAGAACACCCAGAAATATCTAAATTACTGCCTCAAGACATCTCCTTTTTGTCTCTTATTTTGTATTGCTGATCGGCTTCTACAGAAAAGGTTCTTGTTTCACTGATGTATTGAAATTTTCTGTGCTTAATTTTGTCATTCTCATTTAAGCTTACATTATGGAAACAACGGCAAAATTCACATTAATACTTTCCTAAAACCACCCTCCCCTCTTTCTTTTTGGTAATAAAACACTTAATTGAATTTAAATTTCTCAGTCTGGATAACCTATGCTTTCCCATTTCAGCAGTTCAGTTTTTCAATGGAAAAGTAAAACAGTAAATTTTTTATATTGACTACATAACCGACAAGAAATGACAAGAAAAGAATGGATGAAAACTAATCAGGGTTATACCTCTTCCTCACTGAGAAAAGACTTTTTCATTAATTATACCTGGTATTGCTTCTGTGAAGTTTTTAATGAAAATAAACAAGTGGCTAAAACTATGAAGACTTTTGTTTAATTCTGAGTCTCTGTTATTTTAATTTATGGTTTTAGCTTTAATAGGGAAGCCACTGATGATCTGAAAGCAAATATATGGCTACGCTCACATTAGCAAGCAGGTTATCTCAGTAGGAACACAACCTTAGATTGAAGAAGTTGATCCTGAAGCCCCAATATTATGCAATTTATACATTTTATTTCAGGCTGCATTTAGTCTGGTCTGCAGAATTGAATGTCCTCTTCATGTATGTGATTTGAAATTGTCTTGAGCCTGTGTCATTGGTTAAAGCCCATTAGGGTTTATAGTGCATTAGATCTGCACCTGAATCAAGGATTCCTGTTTAATTTCATCTGAAAGAAATTCTGTACTCATGTACCAAAATTATTCTGCAAAAGAGACCAAAATGCTAATGCAGTCATGGTCTGTGACAGCCAACAATACATATACTTTTTTCTATCTTTCTGCGAGTATCGTGTCAACTGGAAAAATTCACAAGCTTCTAGTTTAAATTTGCACAACCAAAAATATTTCAAATTAAGTTCCTTTCTGAATATTGAACTAGCAGTGTTATGCATAGATATTCTATGCATAAATCATAGACCAAAATCATATTGCTTCAATATCATAACTGAAGGGTAGATTCATTTAGTACATAATACATGGTCAAGGGATTGGTATTAACAATCAGTGCAATAGAGCTCCAGAAATTCACTTTAAATGCACATAGTGGAAGTTATTTATAGGGTGGCTGAGATAATTTTGAATGCAGTGTGAGACTGCATATTCTCATTTTCCATAGAAGTTTTTTGGTTCTTGATATTTTAGCAATCTAAATATTTTCTTTATTGTGCTGACATTATTTTGTTCAAATAGTGGAAATTCTATTTTATCTCTAAAAATATTTAGCAGACTATATTAAGTGGTCACCACTTTTATTTGTACTCCTGCATCTACTAATATATTTCTAAATTTTTATGTATTTGTCATGTATATTTATCACTTTAAACATGCTTCCTTCATTGAAGGCTAATATTTTTTACAAAAACAGCAGATATATGTTATGTAATTAAAGAGACACTTCATACTCTATGTAGAACGACTTAGATACACTGCAAGGTCCTACATCTCATCAATTCTCAATTAAATAAACAGGAATTATAGATATTCAGCATATCACAGAATCAAGGCAACCCTTTTAGAGAGTGTTTCCCTTAATGGTTTATGTAGTTACTAGTTTCACACTATGCTGTCTGCTTTTTGGCATATTTGAGACAAACACATTTAAGTATCTGTAGGTGTCCCTTATTTTTTGAGTCAAGCTCTTTTTGTACACTCTGAAGAATATCATAAAGCCTGTTGTTTTATGTTAATTTTGCATTTCCATTTTAAGTGCTTATTTAAAAAAAAAAATTAAAAAAATGCTAATCTAAACCCGATAAATGACCCCAGTGATAAAAACTGTTTACCTCACTAAAACATAGCTCACTTTTGTTAGGACGTGCTATACATTTGTCCTGGTTTGAGTGAGAACAGAACTAATTCTGTCAGCTTTGCTTGACTTGGCTCGGGTCTTCTTTCGGTTCCTTCCTTGGAGCACCCAAGGAGGACTCTGTCCGTTCCGCCTTTGATCCCGATCTGTGTGTTCCTGAACCTGGTACCAGAATCCAGCTCCTGAACACAGCTCCCATCTGCTGCGGGGCCCAGTCTGGGACTCCCCCGGTGTCTGCTCCACAGTATCAGTGGTGATGGTGATGTCATTACCATCAGGGGGGTTGGGTTAGATACTGGGTTTGTATATATTTGTATATATTCCATTTTTATTATTATTAATTTCCTTTCCATTAAAGCTGTTCTAGTTTCCTTCTCTAATTGCTAAGTCTCTCTCCCTTATTCCCTTTCTCTTCCTCTTTGGGGATGGAGGGGGGGTTAACAGAGAGCGTCTGTTATAGGTCTAAGGGGCTGCCCTGACCTTAAACCATGACAACATTCCAAAACAATAATGTTAATTTCAGAAATACCAGAACAGTTTAGGGTATAGGAGACATCCATTTTGCCTGTAATGCATAGCTGTTGAATTGGGACACAAAGCGCATGTGCGCAGCAAGAGTTATTTTGAATGGATAAAGCCTGTCTTTTCAAATCAATAGACATTTCTGCAGGCTGTCATTCTATACTCTAGCTTTTTCCATATGCTGTCAACTGTAACCAATAAATCTAAGCATATATTTACTCTACATGCTCTACCACAGTGTTTTTAGGGAAACACATGAGTTCTAACAGCTGTATGAATAGGCAAGAAACCAGGACCCTTTTGGAAACAAATAATTTATCCTTTTTTTAAAAAAGTCTACATGTTGCTAAGATAGATGAAGAAATAGGTATTAATCTCTTCAGAATTGCAATTATAGGCAGTACTTTAAGCACATGTCTAGAGATAGTGAATTATTGTATTTGAAGTCAAACTGCAGATTAAACTTGGAGAATGCAGAGGGAGGCAGCCAAAGAGAGGGAGAGAAATGAATCTGTATAAGGGGGAGGGGAATGACATTTTGATTTGACACATTAACGTCTTTATATTACTGTTCTGCCAGTAAAGAGCCTCTCTGGAGGTGTATGAAAGATTTTGCACTTAAAACTAAACGGGCAAAATAATCTTCTTTGCTGTGTAGATTAATGTTAGGAAATTTTCCTTTGCTTGTCTTGGGCAGTTCTGATTCTCTCTGCATACATTTAAAACATCTTTTCATTTTTCCCATCTTCCTCAGATTTGTGTTCCTAAAATGTCCTAGTCACTATGGGAGGGAGAAGAACAGAAAAACAGTCACAGCTTTATACCTCATTTTTTCTCTAATTGAAGTACCTTCCACACTTGTCACAACCTCAGAACAGAAGGCACAGGGAGGTAGAGAAGCCTTCAGGTGGCATGCAGGCACACAAAAATGAAATAAATCAAGATTCCAAAGACACAAGTAAGAATGAACTATTATTTAAAAGACTTGTTTTCTTATGGTTGTATTTCTATCCAGCCCCAGACTCACCTTCTTCTCCCAATTCATACATCTACTTATCATTATCTTGGCAACATTTTCATTACACATTATGCCACACCTTGGGTCCTTCCCTGTCATAATTTGCTCTTTATTGCCCCTCAAATCCTGTGTTTAAACATCCCTACTTTCACTGGGATATTTTATGATTATCCATTGAACTCTAGATCCAGACCCTTTTGGTGATATTCTTATTTCTTCAGAGATAAAATGTAAAATTAATCTTCCTTCCACTCCCTACTTCCTCAGTTTCCCAGCCGTGGTTGCAATTGTGATGCTAAGTGCTGACTGTCTTTCAGTCAGAGAGTGAAAAAGGCAAAAAAATGAAGGTCTGTCTTAACTCCTTGACTTTGCCACTCCCTCCTCTACAATTTGAACAAGTGAATTTGCAGAAACAGAAGAGAAGCTGAAAAAAAAAATCAGATTACAGAAATTATCTTCTGGATCAAGAAGCACACAGTCTGTTTGCACAACTAGTTACTGGTATGAAGAATATAAAACCCAGCTACAGGCAAGATTTGCTACTTTAAAGACAAACATAAGCAAATACAAGGTTAAATCTCCTTAATTTCTTTGCTTTCCTTTTCTTAGAATTAGCCACTATAATTCTGTACAAGAGTTATTTTCTTGGTTTGTTTTTGTAAAATGCAAGTCAGAGACTCTTTAATCTTTATTAATTCCCAGCCTTGATCACTTGCAGCAGCAACGAGTTCCATAGTCTGTTGAAAAATACTCTGAGCATATAGTTACACTTACCAGTTTATAAGCTGCCATCTCTCATTCTCCTTGCATTTGCATCCTTCTTCCCTGAAACAGGAGGAAAGTTAATTTAAAATGGTTTAAAGTATATGAGGATTCTAATTTTATTTTTTTTCCCGCAGTGCGTATTTTCTGTCCTTCAGCAGCATTGAATCTTAATAATGGCCTCTGTGAGCTCAGTGTCTGGTCTCCCTGAAGTTCCTCACAGCCCTCTCTGATATTCTGTAACCTACATAACTTCTGCAACATGCTTACTTTGCTACTCCAAATCCTGACTATACCAAAAAATTATAGTTTCAGGATGGGATTTGGAGGCACTCTGTGTTTTCCCACAGCAGAAATTGACAGTTTAATTCTAGTCATTCACTTCTGTCTCTTAGAAAATTTTGATCCCCAGTAATGCTTTTGTTCACAAATATTTACTTTCCTTACTGATTTTATGTTCAGGACCTTCTCATAGGACTGAATAAACAGCCTTCTATCTATTACTTTGGGGACACTCTGAATTTTAGCACATTAGTGAGACTCTCCAGAAAACTCTGCAGGCTTGGCTTTATCACATGCTGGCCTTTCAGGTGTTCATTGCTTTGCTTTCCTGATACAGTTGCAATGTTTATTCATCTGTAACTTCTTGGATCACTTCTGAGGCTTTTTTAATTAGAGACATAAAATTTGCCACCCTCTTAGTTACTGATATAGTAGGCATATTTAATTAAAGCCTGTATACTTTATTAGCTATTCTGTCCCCTCAAACTTAAGCTTCTTCTTAATTCCCTGTTGCCTATCACTTAGGCCTGTCGACTTGAAACTTTTCAATTATCAGTTTCTTCCAGCATCTTTTCTTATGATAACTCAATCATTAAGAGCTCCTCATCATCACTCACAGGCAAAGTAAACCCGACAGAGAAAATGCCACTCATTCTCTACAGCAGAGACTGATGCAAAGAAACAACTTTGTTAGAACCATCTGCACCTTCAATTGCTCTTTTTGTCTTCAAGAACCTGTGCACAACTGAACCAGCAACTGTGAGTTTGCAGTTTTACGCATAGCCATATACTGAAACCAGGCTTATAATGTCCATTCACCTTGAGTCTTTTCTGTAGTGATGCCCATGCAAAGTACTTATTAGTTAGCACAGTCCCTCTTAACCTCTTGAATGTCTGAAGTTTTTAACCTCAGTGCAAGAGATTCTCCCATGGGTTTCCTCGTTCCTCCCAGCTGACTGTAAAATTGGCAGTGATGCATGAATTGCCAAAATCTCTGAAGCATTCTTTGGGAAAAAAATATACATACTTAACTACATTGTGATTGCTCTCATATGTTATGTTATAGACATAACAGAAAAATATGGCATGGATATAAAATTTGTTTTAAACTTATTTTAGGGGAAGAAAAAGCATATTGGTAATACTATTCATGACCAAAAAATGTCAAACTTTACTGAATTAAAATTCTGCCACCTATAAATTAATTAATTAATTAATGCAGCTTAATAGCTGGTCAAAGGGGAACTGAACTCTAAAAAAAGAATTTAAAAAATCCCACTGACAGAGTTTTAAATTCCAAACTCTAAATACAGAGTCTGATTTCTAATTTCAAGACCAAGAGCTCCTACTAAAGTCTTCCCAGAAGACAAGCAGAATTGGCCTATTGTTAATATTTACAGGAAAGGAAAAGACCTATAAGTACATTGTCTAGTAGTGTGCAGCAGAAACTCTTGATCAAATGTGACCATCTGTGTCTGTGCCTAAAATGGAGCCTACTTTTGAAGATGTGATTTAAATTATTCTTTTACCGATTAAAATACCAGAGTGCCAAAGGGATGACAAGCTTTTCCCTGTCATCTTAAAATTACGACAGTCTTTTTCACTTTTTTCCTATCCTCTTTCTAGAAGTTCATAGGAAGTAAATTTTCAAAGTAGTGACATTAATGGGACACATGCAGTTAAATCCCTGTGCATTGCCTTGAAAATTTACTTGCTAGTGTACTAATGAAAATTTAGATCCGTGAAGATTTATGATCCTCTATGGGTTATCATAAATGTAGCTCTTATTTAAATAAATAGGTGGAAAATCTGCCATATATGAATAGTTTGTTGCATTCCTATAATTGTAATTAAACTGTGTTGTCCAATAATATCAGATTAATTTCCATTGTTCCATTCATTTGCTGTTTGACACACACACACCACTTGATAATTTACATATGCTACTTTCTGGCAGGGGACATCTTGTATGCGTGTTGAGAGAGGGAAGGGAGGGACAGGGATGGGTGACATGAGGCTGTGTGATGGAAGTTTGGTTTAACTCTAAAATATGGCACCAGCAGCTACAAATCTATGATTACTTCTGGATCTACCTAATGTTCGTAGGTCTAGATGGGCCCTTATAAATACTCAGATTCTCTAGCAAGACTGCTATAGTGTCTTCCTGCTGTTAAGTATTAATCAAACACTATTAGAAAAGAAAATTGAGATTCACTCTGACATTAATTAAACATTCTGTCCTCTGCTGCCCCTTTCATACACCACATATTTGCAAAAAGCCTCAGGCTCTTGCCTTGTGGTACTTGTCTGATGAAACAGGGACCCTGCCCCATCCATACATGAGAAAGAAAGATGCTCAAAGGGCTGGTTTCTGGGATTATGTTCCCAACAATCCTTCACAAGAGATTTTTAGTCTGTGTCTCAGCTGTCTGCTTTTTCTTCTGTGTACTTCTGAAAGTACAATGAGAAGTTTGTCTTTTTTGCTCATAAAACTCCTGCTGCCCTAGAAGTGAGGGTATTTCTATATCGGTGTCGTTGTGATAAAAGTTGCCATGTCTTTTTGTTGACCCAATTAGTTATTTATGTCTCTGGAGTCTGAAAGACTTTTAGAGCAATCTAGTCCTTGGAGAATGCAATGTTTTTATAAAATTATTTCAGCTGAATAGTAGCACCAAAATGATGACAGAGCATTTGTTCATCTAAAGATTCAGTGGAGGAGGGAACATAAGCATATCATGCTATGGCAGCCTGTCAGCTTGAATAGTGCCAGTAGCAGAATTCAAGTCCTCATTGCCTTTAACTTTTGAGAACATACTTAGATCTACCTTTTAAAATGATATCTAATAAAAATGAGGTTTTCATACAAATTTTATAAAAGAATGCAGAAATCACATGTAGTTAAGCAACATTAATTTCTACCTTGTTACTGAATGATATATCTCCCAGGAAAGCTGTAGTATTAACAATGTTTAAATACATTATTACTGATATAGAAAGGACCTGAGAGGTACAAGGGTGAGTTTAAAAAAGGGGGGAGAGAGAAACAGAATCTGGGGAGTGGAGTTGGTAAGTCATGTCTTAAAATATTAATAGCTTCCTATTTTTAAAATTGCCAGAACCCAAAGCAAGACAACCCTCAATCAATTCCATTGATGTTTATCCAATTTATACAACTCTAGTGGAGAATAGTTCTTGTTCTTTTAAAGTCTAGGTATCTCTTTCACAAGATATGCATGTGTGTATTTATATTTGATTTTATCCAAAGTTTGTTTTCTTCGTGATTTTGTAAAAAGTGGCATGATTCAGTCAGGTGTCTTTTACTGCCACAAGATTGTTGAAGAAGTTTGTATTTCAACAGTATAACAGTTCTTGTAATAATTTCCTGTTATTCCTTTAGGGACATAGTAATCTAATTTCATGCTTTGCTTTAAAGATCCAACATATATCCATTATGTGTTAGCCAAAAGGGAGCAAAAGTTTTGTCAATGTATGCAAGCAAGAGAAAGATAAACAGAAATAAAAATCTCTAGTATGTGTTGGTGTTCTTCTGTCCTTCTCATGAAAGCAAAATGGCAAAAATAGGATCATTGTTGCTATGCATCTCATGGTCCTTGCTCATGTCCCCATGGTAACTAGCAGAAGTCATTTGCATTCTGCAGAAGCATCAGGGAGATGCATGTGTGCAGCAGTTCAGAATGCTAGATGGTCCAAAGGAGATAGTAAATATGGCCAGTTTTGAAAGGACTCTAAAAGGTCATCATCAGGAAACTAATAGAAGTCCTATTAATATGCAAACCACACGAAACCAACATTTTTATTTTAAGGATAGTTTGAACCTGCAGTAAGGGTTAAAGCTCAGAAAGTTTGTGCTGGTGTAACATATAATTCATGACACAAGTCCTTAATTGCTCTTGGTAAATAAAACTCTGAATGCAGAGATAATGATTTTTTTTTCAGCTTCACATTTGGTCCTCATTTTTAATTATCTTTATGCATAAAAACTGCATTTAAAAGTTTAATGTTTTCATTCACTGACGAATGAAATGCATACCTGTTCTCTTCCTCCCAAAAATGTCCTCCTCTATGTCTTAAAGTTTTACAAGATTTTACATATATTTATTTCTAAAAGGCCTGCTTTCATAGGAAATGTGACTGGTCATAGTACTTTTATCTATATGTGCAATCGCATCTCTTAACAGTCCCACTTGGAAAAAAACTCCAACTAAACAGAAGGAAAATGAAAAAAAGCAAGTAACAATAAAATAAAAAACAATAAAATACTAAGATATAAATAACTATTCTGCATGTTGAGGAATTCTGACCAATATTCCACATGCTTTATATGCAGTAACTTAGATGAGTACTGAGAAAAGACTGAATGTTTTTTTTTTGTTTTTTTTTTTTTTAATTCTACTTTCTCTTCTCTTGACTGTTCTTAATGCTGAAATTCCAATTTCTTTTCCCTTTAAGGTCTTCAGGTCCCACTTCCTATTAGCCTTTAATGATATTTCTCTCGGAAAATCCCACAGGAGTCTCTATCTCTGCTAGTTTTAAAAGGGTGAATTTCTGAATCTCCAGGCTACTTCAATCAATGTTCACTGTTGAGTTTCTGTTAGCTTTGAATTATTTTTTTTATTAAGAGTATGTGTGTATGTGTATATATATAAACATATGTGTGTGTGTATATATATATACACACAGATATCTCACATACTTGTATGCACAGCCTAACACATAGGCACACATGCACACCCACGGCTGAGTCATACCCTATTTCTGCCAGTGGTGTGACACTATGAGAGTACAAGGCAGTGTGGAGGTTCCTTTAGGGTAGGGAAGTGGCTGTGTGTCAGCCTCCACCCCATGCCAAAGCCTGAGGGTGACAAAGGGGGAAATGTCTGTCTGATTCCCAAAGTAGCCTGGGAGTCTGCAGCCCTCTCCAGAGCTGCCAGGTACTGCAGGACGCAGTACCACTTCCTTCACATTTGTATGTCATACCACAATACGTGTAAAGATTTGTAAGTCTGCATACATGTTTGTAGCTCAAGACAAGTTCTAGGCACACCATGCTGTACCCATCTGGCTGCTGTCAGGAACTGTGTTCATGCACTCATCTGCTTTAACCCTAGCACTTGCATGCTACTTGAGGGGTGCAAGGTGTGGTTTTACTGATACATCAGTTCAGTATTTGGTCTGTCTTCATCCAGTGGCAACAACAGTGGTGACTACTGCTGGTGATTCATCACAGATGATCATGTGAATTATCACTGCAGAAAACCTCCATAAAAGTAACTCAAATGAGAAAGGGGAAAAACCAATGCTGTAATGCTTTCATATGAGGAATTAACCTATACTTTCACAGCCCAGAAATACTTATGTATTTGCCTAATAAAGCCTAAGGTCACATGCACATAACTCAATATATGAGACAAATACAGCAATCACAGCAGTTCTTATCAATATAATAATATAATCTGAATTATTCATATAATAGGGATTAAGAAAGAGAGAAATAATTTTTGTAGTCTTTCTCAGGATTAACCATTACTGAGCATACTGAGCTACCTAAATTCTGCAAAGCAAACTTATTACTCAGGCCCGCTTCCCTGGCTTTAAGTTTGCTACAGAAACCAAGTTCACTGAGGTATACAAAGAAACTGCAGAACCATGCTGTATACTGAGCTGTTTTCTTTCAGAGTATTTGAAGCATTTGTCTATCCAGTTGCACACGTGAGTTCATTCTATGCAATCAGCTCAACTTAGGCTAATGTATTTGGTGCCTTACCTGCATGTAGCTGATTTGTCTATGAAATATCAAATGAAGCACATTGTTCTGTATAGTCATGCAGAATATTTGCACAGCAATAACATTATGGAAACAACTCATTTTATTTATGATCCTACATTTCTCATTTTGAATATACTGGAGTGAAGAAAGAAAATAATGCATTTTTTTTAATGGATGAAAGACTCCTAAATTACTACAATTATAGTTCTAAATTTTATATAATACTATCAATAAAAACATTTGTTTTTGCTAACCATAATTTGTTGACAGTGACATTCTCAATATGTATTTGAAGCAAACTAAAAAACACTGTAGGGTAAAGAAAATGATCGAGAGCTAGAAAATAAGGATTCCAGTGCCATATATATTTTGGAGCATGTCCTTGGACAAGAAAATGTGTCTCTGTTTTCCTATCTGCCATGTAAGAGAAATAGAGGTTGCCTTGCAGAGATACTATGAGATTTCATTAGCTAATGTTTACACAGCACTTTGAACTAATGAAGCATTACAATGCAAAGCATTGCTTTCAGCCACGGTACTTCAAGGATGTAGAAAGGATCAAATATCCTTTTCACTTACACACAGTGAAGAGGAAGCCTGATTTTGTTTTGAAGTTCTAATATCCTTTTGGCTTTTTATTTCACTTCAAGGTTGCTTTTTACCTTTTATTGACTACTTACTCTAAATTTCTTTTTTCTGTGTCCTCTCCTTTGTTATAAAAATTGATTTGAGGTCTGTGTGCAGCTGCTTAACTGGATGCTTGGCAGAAGGAGTAACGCATCCTAAAAAAAAGAAGGTTCCTTATTTCAGGAATATTGCATACTGCAAGAATATACATGTCCACTGTTCAGTTTCTATTACTAGAGTGGAATAGGCTTACTCAGCATTATCTTGAGTCTACTATGTCATAGTGTAGTAAAATTGAAAGGATTTATCTTTCAGGTAATGTGCAGTAATATGTAGGCAGCTTTGCATCATTTACTACTTTTAATGACTAAATCAATGTTTGCTTTAAAAAGAAGCCTGCAAATGTGACTTGTATGCCATTAGTTTTCAAAGTCTGTATTTTAATTATTTTTTTTTCTTTTTGAAAGCAAATATCAAAATTTATGAGACGTGGAGGGTTTTTTATTTCCCAGATGATCCTCTGCTCCCATCAAAGAGTGTCTTCTAGCAGCAATAATTTCTGAAAGGTGAAAGGAAAAGTTTCACCACATTTTACAGAACTTGCAGAGTGAATTTTACTTGTGAGAATGAGATTTGGTTTTGTTGGTTTTAATTATTTCTATTAACTCAAAGGTTACTCAAAGGATAAAGAAATTGAAACCTTGTGGAACAACTTTATTTGCTGATGGTCCAGGGACTTTTTGTGCAGTTTTTCAGGGGTTTAAATAATATCTAAAATAAGTTTCAGACATAGCTTAAAGTCAGTGGGATCATGAGTGTTTTTTTCCAAACTGATCATCAATAATTTGATACAGGTATGAACAGTTTAAACAGATGTCCAAGCATTCAGCTTAATTAATCATATCCTCCCAGTCCAAAGTCTGAATTTTCAACAATCATTTCTCCGTTTTCTGTCTTATTGCTCTTCTCCCTTTTTCTCAACATCTTTCCATGAAGAAAAATTGCTTGCTACTACTACTACGTTATTGGTGTCCTGGCACTACTTCAAGAAATGCTGAGCACAGATTACACATGATGCATTTCAAATCAGCACATACACCCACTAAAAAAGAAGGAGATACAAATTCCCATGAGTGAAAATGCAAGGGAATCAAGTGATCTCTGGAAGTATTTACAGTGGTCTAGAGGAAAATACAAGGACAGAAAATACAAGTCTTATGGATGGACATGATGCTGAAACAAAAGCAGAAATTGCATAATCAAGACAGAAAACTAACAAAAGTACAGGTTTTCTTTTATCCCTTTCTAAGTAAAGAGCTGTGTGTGCAAGGAACATCACCAGCCATATCACTGAATGCTTCTTGGGCAAAGGTAGATTTTCTCAGAGCAACAAAAGCAACACAACTGAAGCATACCACAGTGACCATCTTCCCTGACATGCTGGCAGCAGCCACATTTTTAACCACACCAAAGTTCAGTTCCACAGAAGTTCCTGCAGAATAAAAGGCTGCTGTAAGAAGTCCAGCCTGGGTTTAAAGAAGTTTGTTCTGTAACATGAAGGAAAACCTATCTGTGACAACTTGTGTTACTTCAGAGAAAGTTTGGACCGTTATATACAATCAACTGTACTTGTATTTCTCCTTCCGCAGTGATACATTTGATAACAGCATTTAAGAATATAATCTCTGTCACTTTTTGCAAAACGTGCACTTTTGACTTCAAGGAAACATTTTTTACCTTTCCTGTGGCACAATAATTATGTCAGTAGAAAGCATTGCTATGACTTTGAGAGTTATATAACAGAACAGCCATGTCTACTGAGGAGAGGAATAAGCACTAAAGACACATTTTTAAAGTACTGTCTGTGGTTAGACTGTGCATTAATAGACCGGTTTCCTCCACTGTCTTAAATGTTTTGCTAGTTCCTAAAACAACAGCTGTCTCTACATGCTCACATGTTATTTCTACTTTCATAAGCTTATTTATTCTGTTACAGTACTGCTTACCACAGAACATGGAAGTTCACACATCTTCTGCTTTGCATAGCAGAAAAAATTTGGCAACATAATAACTAAAGACCAGATTTATTCTCATTTCGTATGAGGTGTGACTATGAAAATCCATCCACTTAAATATTCATGATAATGTCATAGCAGATTTGTGTTGAAAACATAAAATGTAGCAGGAAGAAAAAAAAGGAACTTTCTCATACATCTCACCAAGTTGCTGTGTGGTATGGTGGGAAGTATCACTGTGCTTTATGACTATTTCAAAAATATTCCTGTATTTTAGGTATCTAACACTCTTGAAAACCCATTTCAGAAAATAAAAATGTGAGACATGGCAGTCTCAGACTTCTTGAAAAGATGGGAAATGTGATCTTTGAAAATTTTTCTCTGTCATGTTTGACTGGGCCTCAGCTTACTTGAATGTGAAGACAGTGAAGTCCTTTCTCAAAGATAACAGCAGGGAGTAATCCTTAGTTTACCCAGAGACATAAGTCTTCACAAACAGCAGGTGAGGCTTATGAGTTAATAGATTCGAAGGTTGAAGGAAAATGCAAAAAAAACCTGTTTGTATCATCTGAGGTTTCACGGCTTTTAAAGCCATGGACAGAAGATGAAGTCATGGACAGGAGTACATGAATTTTCCCATTTATAATCAGAGCCTTCTGGTCTCAGCTGCAGAAAAGTTTTATCGACACTGTGTATACAACACTTTCTTTTCATACCTAAAATTTTAATTGTAAATATTGGTTTCATGCAGTTTAATTATCAACGCCTGTAAGAGATATCTTGAAGGTCCTATTTATCTGAATTTTATCTTTAAGAGCTGTCTTACGGAGCCAGGACATATTCCTGCCTTCTCTTCTTTTCATCTTTTCTTTTTCCTTCCCTCCTTAGTTAGGGCACAAATTTATCTGTGGTTGGGACAGGAAACCATGCTGACCAGTGGTTTACACGTATACAGCTGCCAGCTTTCATTAGTGATTCAAAGTCATATTCTTGTAGCTTATGGGGTATTTCAAAAAAAGTGATTTTTTTTTTTTTCTTTTACAGAAAAATCAACATTTGGCTAAGTCAGCTTTCCATTGGTCAGTAATACAAATGCATAGATGTAGAAACCTGGTGACTGAAAATCTGTAAAATTTCAATCCATTCTTACCCATGTTAAAGTTATTTTCTTTAGGTATGTTTGATTTACATTATTATTGCTGAAACCTTGGAAGAAAGTGTGGGGTAACTGTTAAGTTACCACTGTGGAATTCACTCTTCCGTATAATACTTTTCCATTGGAATATTAACTATATTGTGTGCTTTACTGATCCTTGAATGCATTTCTTTTGTTCACACAGTACAATAAATATACTGTTAATGAAAACTTTTCAGAATCCTTAATGGCAGTGACTTACTACAGTACTTTTCCTTGCCATTATCTACATGACTGACTGCTTTTGTAAAGGAACAAATAAAAGTTACTAGCTTATGCTGGGAAATGATGGTAAGAATCAGGTTCAGACACAATGCAAAGGAAAAAGGTCTTCTAAAAGAAGCAATTTTTCATTTCATTCTCATTTCTTAAGAATCTTTTGAAAATTTATTTTAAGCATATTAGATATGCAAGAACTAATTTCTCAAAAATGTTAAAACATGTTCAAATATATTGCAGCTATTAATGAGGCAAAATTCAATAAGTAAAGTGAAGGAAATCTGTAACCCACTTTTCAAATATTGCTATGAATTAAGTATTAAGATCTGTTAATTATAGATTAGGTTGCCATATGTTTGACTACAGGTTTTCTTCCCCTAAAAGATAAAATAAGATATTTGTATCCTTAACAAGTTTCTAATAGTAGATTTAAAATTACAGGAAATAGATTTTCTTTTCTCCTTAGTTACCTTTCAAAGCCTTTAAAATTAGTCCACAGATTCCCAATGTTCCCTGTCAGCATGCTGAAAAACAACAGGTAATCTTTCTAAATACAGTTTAAGTCAGATGTTTAACCAACAGAGCCTCCCATTAGAAACGCAGAAGTTATATGCTTGACAACTAAATCATTAACAACAACAAAAAAAAAGAAAAAATACTATAGGCGGGCAACCAAACAATTCTAACAGCAAATTAAAAATACATTGAATTTAAAGAGCTAATGACTTGCTTGTCCAGAGTATTCAGCAAATTCATATGAATA
>WUAM01000107.1:36760533-36777355 GCA_024336885.1 Actenoides hombroni | reverse complement strand
TCAACACACTCCAGCTCCCAGTACTACAGCATAAGGGCTGGATGGGGAAAAGCAGCTCAGCCAGACCCACTACAGGGTGCAGCCAGAGTCAGATACCATGCATGTATCTGATGTCAGATGGTAGCTCTACTGAGTTGCAGGATACAGGGAGCCACTGCATTAGACACTGAGGAGTGGCCAAAGGCTACCTGTCTCCCCCGTCAGCTGCACACAGGGATAGAAGGGTTGCATAGCTATGCTGAAGGGGTGTGAAGCACTGGTGTAGGGTTTAGGGACTGTGAGACAGTGGCCAGGTTGCAAATGTTAAACTCTTACCATTTAAGATGAGAATCCCCAAGGAAGTTTGGAAACAGAAATTTCAAAATGCAAAGACTGAAAATACTGACTCAATCTTTCCTGCTAAAAGATGTGCCAATTTTTTGCAAGTTTTATGCATGTAGCACCTGACCAGTGACTGGATAGCAACAGTAATGATCCTGCTAGTCTTTAGGAGTGTTAAATGAGGAATATGACAGCCAGCTGAACAGAAAAAGATCAAAACTGAGCTGACGATATTCATCTAAATGGGAATTTGAATGGAGCTCTGATGTTATGCTCCTACACTTTTAATAATTTCTGTGGGATTTCTAATTGCCACAGCATCCAGGAGCACCACTTGTTCTTTTACAATAGTAATGGCTGCATCAAAACAGTTCCTATTTGCACTATGCCAAGACAGATCCTCAGCAGTTAATCAGAGGTGCCTAAAAACCTAAGTCCTCCGTTGTGGTCTACTCTTCAAATACTGCAAAGTTCAATTTTGTTGGCTTCTTTCATCACAGCTTAGAAGCAAAACTCATCTAGTGGGTATTCATTCTATTAAAAAAATATACAAAATTTGTATTAATTTCAACTTTTGCTCAGTGATATCACATTAAGAACCTTCCTAATTTCTGTTAGTTTGATGGGACCTTGTACTACAGAGTTGATCTGAAATATGTATGGGTTTAGGCCATTTTGACCTAAGCAGCAACATAAAACAAGGGTACATCTGCTTAAGGTATTATAGTTGTTGCTGTTGTTGCTTGAGTTCTCTTAAGTCTGCCATTGTTGAGATATGACTTGGCAAAGCCTTGTGGTGCTCTGGGTTTACATGGGAGCTATGTTTTATTTTGGTATAATAAGAATGAACAGCACTAGTACAACGTGGGTAACAATAATCCATGGTTTTAAAGATGTTAAAAATCTTGTTAATTACTGAATGGTCTGCAGTGTAATGTTTTGCCTATAAGTAAAGTTTTCTAAATGGAGTTTTTGTTTACCTTTACTGAAACTTTGTCATGCTAGCTGTTTCCAATATTCTGTAATTTCATGCTGTTAATTTTTTTATGAAAGCTTTTCTATTTTGGGAATATGAAAGTGGTGTATTTCCAGCTCTGTAATTACGGGGCTTCAGTGACCTCTCTCAGCTGCTGCTCATGAGACTGAGAAAGGAAGGACACAAGCCATAGATAATAGAGAACAAAGCTTTTATTTATCAAAACCACCAGTCCTCAGGGTTATTTGAATGATAAAGCTATAGTCTATCTACAAAGCATGGTGCATCTGAAGGAGAATCTGTGGAGCTTTCCGTGGTCCCAGAGTCCACCCTCAATAAACTGTGGTACAAGATTCAAATATAATTTGGCAGCTCATCTTCCTTGCAATTCCAAGTGAATAGAGTGCCCGTTAAAGAAGAATGTGAAAATAAAATGAAAATTGTGTTGGTGATACTATTGACATAATACAACGTGTCCACTTCAGCACTTCTGAAGTGGATTTATTTGCATACATTTTTCAACACTGAGCTGGTTTGCCAAGTAGCCCAGGTAAATATGAACTGTAACAAATGTCCATGAGTGTGTGCTAACCCTTCATTGATCTGCTTCACATGATTAATCAATATCTCTCTGTTACTGCAGGCACACTTGTGTGTACCTCATGGGTTTGACATTTTTTTCCAGAAGATCTAAAGTAGTCTGAAAGAAGAAAGTGGCTAAGTATGTGGACATTTTCAATTAAGAAATGGGAAACTTGAAAGTAGTCAGTACCTCTGATACATAGTTTTTGCCTGAAGTTCAAAATGTCGTACCTAAAATAGATATTTTACATTTAATATTACAAAATAGACTATTGTATCTTTTAGACATGCAGTAAGCCAAATTCAGAGCTCTGCTTGTTTTACGGGAAATCTAAATTTCACCTGCATTCATTTCTTCGTGTTCTAAAACATTGAAGATTATTAAGAAAGCTCTGAGGAACAAAATAAAAATATAATTAAGCTGCTGAAAAAATGTGTGATGTCCCCTCATCTGGTATACAAGGAAATATAGACAACAGAGTCAGAAAAGTAGATAAAGAAGTGTTACAGAGATGGAGCACAGGATAACTAAATAGTTAAGAATGCTACAGTTTGGAGAAATTGTGTTTGTGGGAGAGATGAAGGAGACTCATAAAAACATTGCTGCCTACAAGAAAGCAGTCATAAAACTATGGTGTATTTAATACAAACTGGTTATATAATACCAAAACTGGAGAAGCAAACTGGATTATTTTGGAGAAATCAGTTTTTCATGCTGTGCATAATTAAATTTTGGAACGACTTTCCCAGGATGTTTTGCCTGTGAGGAAGGTTTATGTACTAAAAGCACCTTTGAAAAGATTCTCAGAAGAGAGGTGCTCATCAATACAAAGAACTAGAGCTAGCTCAGGCACAAGCTGCAAACTAGGAAAGTACACTATGAAAGTGTGACCGTATGTTTTCTCTGTTCTGTACTCCTCCTAGACCACCTGCTTTACTAGCCATTGTTGGGAGCACTGTACTGGACTAGATGACCACCCATCCTTGTGGTGTTTAGAGACTGTCTTACAGATAAATATTATTATAAAAATGCTGGAGAAGGAATGAAATTTCTAAACTGATTCTAATTCAAAATAGGTTGTGCACCATTAGGTTTCTGCAGCCAGTTACCCTATGCCCAGGACTGGATTTCAGTGCTCTTACAGTACAGTAAAGTATACATTCATGGGAAAGTACATGACACAACTGATATCAAGGATTAAATGAGAGATCAGGCTGTGTTACCTGTGCCTTTTGACTTATCTCGTTTTGATTAGAAAACATCTACAAAGTCTTTATAAATTGTAAAAGGATGAAAAAAAAATAAATAGCAGATAGGTTAAATTGGGCAGCTTATCATAAAAACACATAAAAAGAGAAGAGTAGGTAAGATCTGATAAAAAACCCAATGATCACCTTATTATTCAGTTCGAGGGGAAAAAGCAATGAAAATTCTGAAGGGGAAGACAAAAGTTTAACTGGTGTCAAAGTATTTGTCAGTATTTAGGGTAGAAGTAGAAAGACTACAATTGAACTAAATGCTAAATTAATGCTTTCCAATTAATAGCTTATCAGTTTTCAGGAGATGAAACTGAGAAATAGGTAGAAAAAAGCTGATTAGGATATGTGCATGCATGTGCACACAGAAACGTATACAAACTAAGGACAAAATAAGGCAGTAAATTCAGTATAATGTAATATGCGTAGAAAACTTGCTTGCTACCCTGTAAAATACAGACTTAGTAAAAGATTATTATAATGAGGATTTCAAATACATGTGCCTTCAATTAATTTCCAGTTGATATTTAAATATAATTAGTGTTTTCTGTTGATACTAAGCACTTAAAAAAATCTGTCCATGATATGCCAAGTGCAAATTGAAAAGCCTAGATTCAGGACCTTTAGTCATTGTTATTATGGGATGCTATTTTATTTTGTGTCCACATACTCTTCTAATTTCTTTTATGAAAGTACTATATAGTTAAATTTTATTAGTTCAGACTTTCTTTTTAGGTCTATCATTTAATATAATCTGCAATATTCATTAATATAGCACTTATCCATCTCCTAAATGGTTAACAAGAAGGTATGGTACTCCTATTTTTAACTTGGACCACAAGTCTCTTTTGTAGCTATTAACATCCATGAAATCAGTGAGTCACCTAACGTTTTCACTGAAGGAACCCTGCAACAGTAAACTTGACTTGTCAGTAAGGAGTAATTTGAGATGATCAAGTAAAGATCATGTCTAATAACTCTATAATAACACACATACACAATGGCTGTAATGACTCTAGAGAAGTCATTAAGAATCATTGAGGAGATTACATGTGTTTTTAAAGTTTTTAATTTTAATTACCTTTTTCTGTCATAGACTGCAATGTCTGTGATTCAGCCATCAGGTACTTGCCAGGATTAGAAAGCATAGAGAACACTTTGGTAACTTCAAATCCAGGTTTATTTATTTTAGCATTGAAAAAAATGAAAAAAAAATAAATTATGAAAAAATGAATAAATGGAGCTATAATGTTTAGACTAACACTGTTTTCTTAACTAACATCTTTGTGAATGAACATAGTAAATTTGAACAGTATGTGTTTTCACCATCTGTGCTCCAATAATGACAGCAGGCACCAAGGGAGAATCAGAGTACTAAGTATGGCAGGAAACATCAGTCTGCTGCTTTTAGCATGAGCTGAATTTTTTACTTTTAGGTGCCTTGGCCTTAATTTATGCTCCATTCCTAATTAAATTGTCTTGCTGACATGACTCTGAAACCTAGCTTCCTGTGCATCAGCCTTAATTTCTCCACACTTGATTGATAATGAACATGCTTTACCATCATATATTGTTTGGGTCTTGTGAAAGACAAACAGCATTACTACAGACTGTTAACATCTCATTGGACAGATGACCCATACAGACTATGAAGAAAATTGCAGTCAGCATTACCAACTATTATGTCATGTTAGGCTTTTATTCCTTTATAAAGATTTTCATTAACTCTCCTTTTAACCAGCCAACATCTATCTATAATTAAAGGTAGTTAAAAAAGTAGTGAAAAAATCATCTATAATCTTTCATCAATGGATAAAAATGGCAGCAAACAGCATGAAATTAGACTTCTAAAATGAGAAATAAAATTTAATTTTAATTTTGTGTTCAAGTAATTGCTTTTCATTTCTTACCATTCTTGAGGTTAGTGTCATTTTTGTCACTGCTGGTATCAAAGAACATGAAAATAGCAAGCTGCTCCAGATGTCATCCCAGCATTTTGGAAAAGGTTAGGATGAAGCAAAAGTGGTGCAGGGAGAGCTATATGCTTTTTGTCAATAAGGGAAAAAGAAGTGATGCATGATGAAAAATTATGAGAACATGCACTTAAATTCAAGTACAGCGTGTATCCTGCAAGAGAGGTACCTTTAGTACTTTAAAAATATTTGTTCAATACATGGCAGCTCAGGAATTACTGATTTTTGGACACTTCATAGAGCTTCTACTGAGTGGATATAGGGTTCTGGTCAATGGATATCCCTAAACAGCAACAATTACCATTATTATATTTGCTTATTATTATCACCAGGATACACCAACATTATTGACATTGTCATATCCAGAATATGCTGTAACATGGAAGTGGTTTGCAATTTTCTTTATTTAGTCCAAAAAGATAGACTGCTAAAGCCAATTTTACTATCTTAATGATTCTAAATACAATAAAAAACCCAACAAACCAATCAAAAAAACCCAAATCAAAACAAACAAACAACTGAAAAGAATTTTAAAAAGCATGCAGCTGGGAAATAAAAAATTCTAATTTGTTTTTCAATATAACTAATAACTTACGAGCAGTTTTATCAAAAGCACTTGACATTGCAATTACTTTACTAATTTATGCTATATAATTAAACAAAAGTGTAAATTATGAGGACTGTAATGGCAAAGTATTCTTTGTATATTCAAAGTATATGTGTCTGAAAGAAGACTGTCCCTGAAACTTTAATTCTGCTCCCTTATGATTACTTCAACATTATGATATAACCTTTAGCTTTGTGATTGCACACTATTTATTGTTGTACATAATGTTTACCTGTAGAGAGTGTGAATGACATTTTTTCAGTACCATTCATTCCAGCATTTTCTCATTTTAATTTATGCCCTTCCAATAACAATAACCCACTTGAGTTTGTGTGTGTGTGTGTGTATGTTTGTGTGTGTACGTGCTTTATTTATTGTCTGGTTAAAGAAAGCAAACAAAAATTCCTCATAACATTGTTTTGTAATTCACACAGGTCATCTGCAAATGTGAAGCCCATACCACCCAAGTCAATCAGACAACAGCTTTCAGAATTTTTCATTCTCTATGTAGAGCACAACTGGGGGAATGACTGCTTTTGGTCTTCTTCATTATTTGTTATCAGGAGGCATGAGATTGAAGGGTTTGGAATTTGGCTTTGGGCAAGGATGGATGCATGTCCTGGTCATCTCTGCAAATTATGTGGACTTCCTTTATCTCATTTATTTAAGGTATTATACCTTACAACCCCGTGGTCTTAGAGTATTTGAGCCTAAAGATATAAGAGGTCAGCTCTTATATCTTTAGCTGGCAATGCATGTCCTGCTGCTGGTAACATTAATATACATAGTTTTATTACACACAAGCATAAGAAGCAGGTATTGCTGAAGGATAGTAACTCCATTTTTGGAGTTACTCCATGGGACGTATATAAAAGGCAATACATAAAAGTCCCAAGGTGCAGATGATGATGTTACCACTGCTACCAGATCTCCATTTGTCCTACCTTCAGGGGTACTACGAATGTTCAAAACACTGTGAATGGGAAACCTTTGTCTTAGATTAACCCTATGGCTCAAGATGGATCTGCTTAGGTTTGCTGGAGATGTACTAGAATAGAAGCTGTTTTCTTCTTAATAGAGAATTGCCTAGCACATTTTATGATGTTGTCATGGATTTAAACATGGCTTCTGATATTTTTTCATTTCATACATTTTAAAGCAAGGAAGAATACAGAATGCATTTGAGACTGCTTCGCACAGTGTAACTTGTGCTATGACTCACCAGATTAGGAAATAACAATGTTTCTTGAAACAAAAATGTTGGTAATTTCATAGGTGTTTAAATAAGAAAGTGTGTGTGTGGGGGGGGGAAGTAAACAACAAACCACCCCCCTCTAAAGTGCTTACACAAAATGGCAATGGGTTATGCCTAGAACGAATAATGCATCTGTAAAGCAGTCAGAGAGGCTGTGCTCAGTGCCCTGACCTGCTCTTTGAACTTGCCAAAATTATAATCCTTTTTGCTTTTGCTATCTATCCAAATGAGAAATTATTTAAGCTCTTCTGCCTGTTTTGCTGTTTGCAGAAAGCCTGTCACAATAAAAGAATTAATTTAGAAGGGGCCCTCTAGAAATAATGAGGTAGAATAAACATCAGAGTCCAGCAAAATCTGCTTTATAGCAACAAGCTTCTTCACAGCTTTCAGACATTACTTCCTTTACTCACTGCAGTCATAACCAGTTTTCTTCTTTGCAGCTTCCTAGCTGCTCAGGCAATTCTTAGTGTCATAGACCACCTCCTAAATGCCAGTGATAAGCAGGAACCCCAGTTTTCTTAATAATTCTCACATTTCTTTCCCAAATATATTACTGGAATTGCCCGGGCATGTGCCAATACTCTATTCAGTTTGAAGTAACTAGCGTTTCAGGAAACATACTTAAAACCAGAGGAAAATATCCTATATTTTAGTACAATTAGGATTCAAAGTCCAGCAAGCTTTAAGAGTTATCCTTTTTTAAGAAAAGAGTAGAATTTGGTTACTGATTAATATAATCCTTTTTTTTTTTTTTTTAAAAAGAGCTTTCATTTCAGACAACATTACAGCATTTGTAGACTATAACATAAGCTTTTAGACTGCTTTCCATTAAGTTTTTATTGTAAATCTTGGAAAAAATAGTCAAGAGCAGCAGGTTTTGGTTGGGGTTTTTTTGCATGCTAGGGTGCTGAGAAAGCCAAGATTAAACTGTTTAACAGGAGCAAGTGTTTCAAACTGCTTTTAAAATAATGAAAGACAATTGAGAAAAAAAAAGAAATAAAAAATCCTGCTACTGCTAAGAAAAAAATGTCCTCCACATAGTTTCTAAATGATCTTGTAGCTCCTGCTAATTTCCCTCTTAGCTGTGAAAGCCATCATTGCTGAAGATGGGAAGAAAACTGTAATAAACAATGTTTAGCCACAGCAAGTGAAAACACAAGTTGGACGGAAGCTATGCATGTATAACAAATAGACAGGGAATTGTCAAAAAATGATGGATAAAATACATTTCTGAATCTTCTGAAAGTACAAGTTATAGGAATAACTACATATTCTCTATGTGGAGCATATTTTAAAATAACTGTCTTGCCTATAAAATTTGAGATGTTGCCTGTAATTGAAAATGTCCTCTTTGGCTACAGTTTATGCCCCCAGTATTAATATGGGAAGAATGTTTCTATATGCCTTAGAAATTCAGAAAATGAAAAGGACTAATGAGTGACAAAGCTGCTGACGTTACAGTTCAAGGGACACTAGCAGCCCAGTCAGCATCTTAACTACAGCCACTGCTCTCCTCTCAACAAGTTTTCAGCATAAAAGGTTTTCTGCCTTGTTTCCTATGACTGGCCTTTTCCAAGGTGAAAGAGCTTTTCACAGGACTTCCAGAAAGAGATGAATGATTATGAATGGAGGCTTCTAGCTTGTGAAAATGGGAAAAATCTTCTTGAAA
The DNA here is from genome assembly GCA_024336885.1 of Actenoides hombroni. NCBI lineage: Eukaryota > Metazoa > Chordata > Aves > Coraciiformes > Alcedinidae > Actenoides > Actenoides hombroni. Next base: position 36,768,715 of record WUAM01000107.1, on the reverse strand, counting down.
AATGAAAGTTTCTCCAGAAGAGGGCTTGGAAGCAACCATGCACCCTTTGGACATGACTATGACACTGATTGTAAAATGAGGAAAAGAGAGCTACATTTCTTCACAAGATGAGTTAAGAAATTTTGTATAAAGCCCTATCAGTGAATTTCAGGGAGGAAGTTATGAGCAATTCTTACTACCGTTGTTCAAGGATAACTTGGTTTTTTAAAGGTTGTAAGGTTTGCTTCTGTTCTTTAATTATTCCTTTTAAAAGTACTATAAAGAATAAAAACAATTTGGCAAGATCAAAGAATCCCAGATGCTATTATTGTAAAAAGGACAGCAACTGATCAAAAGGTACCCCAATGAATTCAAATTTGGTTTAGAGGCAAAATGAGAACAAGAAAAAAACACTCTTCTATTTTTATTGTTAACTTTTAGTGTAGTTTAGATAAATGACAGAAACTGATACAAGAACATCAGAAAAGCTTCTATGTTCTATCTGTAAAAACTAACTAAATTCAGTAAAATTTTGTTATGCTTAACCCCAACAGCAGAGGTGTGAATTCTATAATGAGGTATTTGCTAACATTTTCCATTTGACAAAAAGTTCTGTAATATAAGCAATAATGTCACTTAACATGACAGTTTTAATTATTGAACATGACTATTTCTGAATGTAATTATAATCTAAAAAATTACACACACAGAAAAAAAATAGGAAGGTAAAGTTTAATTGAAAATCATAAAAATATAACTTAATTTAAATTGTAATGTAAGGCTGGGTTTTTTCTTGTCTAAAATTACTTATCTCTTATTAGAGAAGGTGTTAGTCAACAGATTCCTTTCTAAGATTTAATTTTTAGCTGTTTGTAATTGAGGTGGGTTGACCCCAGACAGCAGCTAAGGCCCCACCCAGTTATTCAATCACTGTCCCCTTTCAGTGGGATGGGGGAGGGTATCAGAAGTTTAAAAGCCAGAAAAAGCTCTTGGTTCAAGATAAAGTCAGTTTTATAACTCAAAGGAAAAAAAAAACCAAAAACCAAAAAGCCCAAGTGATGCAAAGGCAATAACTAACCACCATCCACTAGTAGACCAATGCCCAACGAGTCTCCAAGCAACAGCTACCTTGGAAAAACTTCCCCCATGAGAGAAGGCCTTGATTATGTGCAAGCACAGTTCATCAATAGCTAAATCATTGGTGTATTATCAACACTGTTTTGTTCACAGATCTAAAACACAGCACCATATGGGTTGCTATGAAGAAAATTAACTCCATCTCAACCAGATCCAGTACAATCTCCAACCTTTCTTCTTCCATACCATTTGCATCATGCTTACATTCTACAATATACTATGAATTCTCATCAACCACCCCCCTACACCCTCCCCTTCCCTGTCCCTTGACATACACAGATAACTTGGCCTCAGTTTACTGGCCATCATCATTCAAATGTCCATTCAGTTCATTTAGTCCATGACTTGGGCTTCATCTGTTGCAATGATCATTCAGGACAGGAGGTATAGTGTATTGTGTTGCACTGCTGGGTTTCAAAAACGGCTCAGGCTGGATCATTGCTGCACTTGCCTGGTTCCTTATGAGGGTCATCCTCATAAGGTTTGGGTACCTTCTGCTGTGGTACTTTTGACATACAACTATGGTATCATACAACTATGACATCATGAAACTCAAATAATGGGTTATTTTCACCCAAGGATAAACCTCCTTGAGATACACCTCAGATTTCCCCAACCTTCTTCATTACCCATCAAGTGCACCCAGGTTCCTGAGTGAAAGCAATCACATGTGTTTGCCTTCTTCCTGAGGAAGAAGTAATCTACAGTCTTTCCTAGATAGTTTGAACCATCTGGAATCAGGGAGTGACACATAACATTATGACCATTCTGTGATGTTCAAGAAACTGAATAGCCATTGTAACATGGCAGAAGACATCTACAGCACACCACAGAGCAGGCAAGGGAACAAACAAATCAGTATCAAAACCAAAGTCAACAGTGTGATGAGAAACAGCAAATAAGGATCTGCCAAGTAACTTCTAAACAGTATAACTTTAATTCAGTCTAGCACACTCCAATCAAATCTATTGTTATCATGAGCCCTTCATGACCCACCCTGGGTGCCAAAAAGGACCGTGGTGGGTTGACCTCAGCCAGCAGATAATCCCTCACCCAGCTGCATTTTCCACTCCATCACAGCAGGATGGGGGAGACAATCAGAAGGGCAAAAATAAATAAAATGCAATATAAAGACAGTTTAATAAGTCAAAGGAAGGAGGAAAACCAAAACTAAAACCAAACTCCAAGTGATGCAAAGGCAATCACTCACCACCTCCCACTCACAGACCAATGCCAATCTCAAGGAACAACTACTTTGGAAAAACTACATTTCCTCCACCCAGTTTTATTGCTGAGCATGACAGTATATGGTATGAGATATCACTTTGGTCAGTTGTTTCCATCTGACCCAGCTGTGTCCCCTCACAACTTCTCATGCATCTCCACCCTACTTGCTGGCAAGGCAGTGTGAGACTTTGACACTGTGCAAGCACCGTTCACCAACATCTAAACTCTCTTTTGGTCACAAATCTAAACCCCAGAAACATACTGACTGCTATGAAGAAAATTGAATCCATTCAAACCAAACCCAGTAAAGTAATATTACCTGAATGCTCTGTTAATCAGCCTCTGTCTAAAGGTGGATTTTTTTTTTCTCCAGAGTTCAGACAAACCTTTATTAATAAATGTCTGATGAAGGTAAGTCTTTCAGTGAAACCAAAATAAAGTAGATGATGTTTCCCCTGCAAATAACCAGTGTCTTGTTGATAGTATCTTTGAATTGAAGACAGGAGATCAAATTAAGGCCAGAGATAAGATTGTAACATATAAGGAAGAGGAACTCTGAAGAACTGCTAAAAAACTATAATATTAAATTACAATTGCAGCCACCAAAGAACAGCAAATGAGTGCAGGATCATATATTCCATGTCAACAAAACAGTTAGAGGATTTGGGCAAGGCAGAAGAATAATCAAGGACAGCAAACATACAAGAGAGAATTAATGGCCATTATGAGAATGTTACTGGGGGCAGGGAGGCAAAGTTCATGAAAAGCAGAAGTGCAAAGCATCCAGAACAGCAAGTTCGGGAAAGCAAATTGGCAACGTAGTCAATGTATTTCATGATGGAGAAGGGAATAAAGAGCAAGGAAAAGCAGGGTAATTGCATATTTTTATTTTTTTTTAACAAGAAAACAGTGGTATATTAAGAGGCAGAGGAAGAGAAGACAAATTATTAAGGAAAATTTTAAAGTGGAATACAACGAGGGTAATAGTTTGAACCAGAGAAGGGAAAAGATAGGAGTAGGTAGGACCTCAGGTCCATCCTGAGAAGTAAAAGGATTATTTGATTGGGAATGTCTCAAAATAAATGTACACCTGAAATACAAAGGGTGATAGAAAAACTGAAAAAAGATGTTCCAGATTATAATCTGGATTTTCTTATTACGAGTTGCTGTCCTGGGTTTTGTCAGTGTTAGACACAGGGAAACTCAATGATGGATGATAGTTGATGTTTCTCAGCATGGTTTTCTCACTTTTATTGATTGTATCAGCAACTGTAATACACATTTTTCTTTATTTTTTTTAAGCAGATAGGCATTGTATACTTTCAAGAGTAATGAGCCACCTCACATACGTACGTATTTCAGTATGCTTTAAGGAACGATCAAAAGTAACTGAGATCATATCCTTCCAGGTTTTTTTATGAAAGGTGTCTCACAGACATCAGTCCAGGAAGGAAAATGTCTAGAAGTCCTTTGAGGAAGCATAAATCACTTCTGAAAATTTATTATCTAGTCAGAAGTTTATCCTGATAGTATTCATTATGACCCAGAGTTTGATCCCTGTTCCTCTATCTGAGTAGCTACTTCAGGAAGCAATACCATTTGCCTGGCTGGAATCCCATTTAACTATGCTCCTGATTCATTTATGAGAGTAACTTCTTACCACTGACAGCAGAGGATTTAGCAGTTGAGCTCACATGTCTAATAGATATTTGACCGCTTAACATTTGTCTTCTTACACATTGTGAAATAAATCCCAGAAGAAAAAATTATACATGGTGAAGACACAGGGCAAGAGAACAAGTCAAGAACACAAGATCAATTAAAGAATTCAAATACTCTCAAAAATAGTATTTGTTCAAAAGATAAATTGAGAGGTAATGAAATGGACCTTCAATAAATCAATAAAATTGCATTCAAGTAGCTTACCTAGAAAGAGGTAAACAGACCAGTAAGCTAATTCTAACTTGTGAGGAAAATCATAGAGAAAGAAACTGTGATAGTCTTGGGTAAAATGTCTTTTTATTAATTTTTGAATAACTAATGCAAGCAAATTTCCATCTAAACTAGGTCTTGAGAAAAATTCACCTTAAAAACAAAACCTGAAGAAGTAAAATAAAAATAAATAAATAATTTGAAAACTGAATAAGCAAAAGCAAATACTCATATACTCTTGCCTGGAAAAAACAGCATGGCAGCCTAAATTGTAGTCTGAGTAGCTACAAGTCCTAGTTTTCCTTCCCAGAATGACATCGGATGTACTATGATTCTAAGTCTTCCCTGATAGCTCATAAGAGGATCTCCAGGTGTGATGCCAACAATATATCCAGGATTCATGCATCCCTAGTAGAAGTTTATTGATTAAATCACATTTTGTGGTTGCTAATACCACTGAAACCGAAGTCGGGTTTCAAATGCCGAACAAGTCCAAAATAAAAGGATTGAAAACATTTCTTTGGCTTACTATGACCGTGCAAGATGCTCTCAGGCAACATCTATGAATATAAAGATCCTACACTTCTGTTCCCAAGTTGCTAATGATGAAAGAAAGCTGGTGATGCTTTAGGCAGAGAAAAAGACTCCTTCTTCTTATCAGTACTTGCTGTTCTGATCCATACAGCTGCTACTGCTTGAGTGTCTAACACATATCCTCCAGGGACTCTTGGTGGGAATAGGTTACCTTTCTCAGCTCTCTGTCCTCTTTTCCATACATGGAAGCTTCCCACCTCCTGAGTAGCCTGGTAAGGTGTGTTTGTCATCTCATTTGCCCTTGCTCCTGGGAAAAGCGCCAGTGCATAATAAGAGCTAGGCTAGGCCCCAAATTGGTTTATGAAACTGCTACCAGGGAGGTGAGAAAACAACTTTGATTGAAAACACAAGTCATTTGAGTTCTTGAATAAGTTACAGCTCCTTCATATTTTAGCAACTAACACAGATATCACTGACAAGAAAACCATGAGGTAATTTTAGTGGGTAAGCAGGGTAGAAACGTAGAGTGAGGACTATACATGGCTTATATTTCCTAGCTTATATTTATTTGCTCTCACACAATGTCTCTCATTTCCAAGGCTGAGCATAAGCAAGTGCCAAATACATAACTGAAAGAGAGCTATGCAATGCATAAGTGTCAGGCATAAAACCAGTGAATTCACAGACAGAGGAGAAAAATAAAGTAAAAAAAAAAAAGTAAAAAGAAAAGTTTGAATCCTGTAGTATGGAACTGTCAAAGGAAACTGAGGCTTTAAAATTACATGCTGGTAATTTTCTTGCTGTCTTCAACAGTTGCTATGAACATTCTACAAGGTGGCACAAAAATGCCATATTTCAAGTGAAAGTTCCCAACTGTTGAACTGCACTTTTTAAAGTGTTGCTATTACATCAAACATTGTTTGACTGGAAGCTGCAGCCTTCTCATTTTATCCATGTGCAAAAATCCAGCACAGAAGAAGCAACAAAACCTTTAGCCAAACTGCCTTCACCATGTATCTCTGGAGCAACTTAAGAACTTATTTTAGTAGTGAGGTGAAAGGCAGAAGGGATTTTTCTTTAAGAAAAAATTGGCTGAGTTAAGATCTGCTTTAGATGCAGGTTTTAGACACCACAAGCAAATTCCTATGAGTAGTTCTCATCCTCTCAATTCAGACAACCAGCCTTGAGATACAAATAGTTTTGCTATATTTGATTATCAGTAAAGTGCAAAGAATTGAAAAAAGCCACTTGGCTTTGAAGTATGTTTTCTAGACTCAAATACTGTCTTTGAGTTGTACACAACTGGCCATACTTTCAGTGTCTAATTATGCAATAAAAATAATTATAAACATTTATACAAATTTGGCCTTTAGTTGTTATTTTAATCATCTCACGGAGTCCTCAAATGCTCAACAATAATGACTGATAGTACTTATAGTTAGTGGATTTTTCTGACTGTGTGACTTAAAGCTGGGAGCTTCTATATTCTGTTTGATTCCCTAAGCTCTCATCTTCATTCTCTGAAGAAAACTTCTGAACAGCAAAAGCTATTAAATATTGAATACCACTAAACTATAACGGAGCAGAGCTCTGTTTTGGCACCTTGTGTCCTTCCAAATTACTCTATGCAATTAATTCAAAATGAAGACAGGTTCTGTGAAACATGTATTACAGTAAATTCAGGGAAGGTTAGAACCATAGCTTAATAACAAATGGAAGAAAAAGAAACAGAATACCTGTTTCCTACATTTTTTAACAGAAGGGCTGTATCTCAGGAATTAGCCCATAGTTGCATCTCAGGCTCTGTTCTATGCAGACAAGCATAGGACAGGCAGCCCATGCTACGCAAATTTCACACCACCACAAATAAAAATAGAAGAATTCTAGAACTGTCATAGTTTAAACCATAGGAGGCTTTTTACAATTCCCCTTACATCACTTGCTGTTTCTTTTCACCATCTCACTCCTTTTTCCATGTCCATCAAGGTCACAGTGAAGGTTTTTTCTTTGATTTTAGTTTGATCATAGTCTGTATTTTCATTTTTATGTAAATTTCAGGAGCGGTGATTATATCTTCATTTCTCCAATCTGGCACGCTGGGAAATACAGTGACATTCAGTGCTTAATGATGTAAATAAATAAAAAAAAAAAGATTCAGGATTTCAGAAAATGCTTTAAAAAAAAAGTTATGATTATTATTAATGATAGAACCTTGAAAAATTTTTTACGAACATTTGGTGTGAGTTTCCGTCATTAAAGATTTCTGAAATCCCTTTCATGCCATTAGTATGTTTTTTCTGCAGTAAAATTAACAAGTAGAAAGATTTTACTTTCTGTTCCCTTTGATGAATTTAGGTGCATCATTGTTCATGACTGAAAATAAAAACACAAGAAGAAAAAGGAGTGTAAGCCATAAAAAATTACCACAAATAAAAAGCGCAGGTTTTATGGTATTTTACATTCATTGTATTCAACTGAAAGAAATTGTAGTAGAGAAGAAATTACATTAGTTTTCAGCTAAGAAAATAAATGAGGCTAAAACCAAAGTCAACTTGCAAGTTGATCTATGAATTTGTTTTAGACAGGTCTTTAATAACTTTTGTGTAACATTTCCTGATAATAGACTTCCATAACTTCATCACCTCATGAAAGTACTATTATATTTCTTATTATTATTTGAAAAATATAATTCTGTAGTAATAGGTTTATATTTAAATGAATATGCAAAATGCTTTGTTTTTCTCAATAAAACAACATTAAATGAAAAAAAATGGAAATGGAAGAACCATGATACCACATACATACTTGCAAACCACAGCACTGAAGTAGAGCAGCATCATATCCAGGCACTGATATTATTTTGAACTTTTATATTAATGGCATGCTATCTAATGATAATAAATGCAAAGCTAATGTAATTCTCTGTGGGCTAGACTCAGTTAAAATGTATTGGCAAAAACAGTGCTATATAAAATACAGCCACATATGCACAAATGAAGCTTGGAAATACCTTTTCTAAAGCCATTAGTGAAGCTATTGTTTTCTAATCTATTATAGCTTCTCAGTCACTACACAACTTTAAAGTGTCTAGAGGGAAAATTCATTTTCTCATGAGAATCTGACCCTGCTACATTCAGGTGTTAGTCAAAATCTCAAGCTGTTTGACTATAGAATAAGAAGAATCTGTTTTAACTCAAGTTTAAACTTTCTTCAGTAACAGTAGCATACTGGATTATTTCACAGACATATTTTCCACATCTTGTCTGGAAAAATGTCTTTGTTCCGTATTGGCTTTCTTCCTACAAAAAAAATAAAGTCATCTATTAAAACAAAGCTTTCAGAAAAAAAATCTGCAAAATAAAATTTAAAATCT
>WUAM01000107.1:36739210-36751455 GCA_024336885.1 Actenoides hombroni | reverse complement strand
AACAGCATGCATAAAATATCTTAAATATTTATATATGAAAGAAAAAAAACCCCAAAACCTCAAAGTCCACATTTTGAGACTGAACCCCAAACTGCACAGCACTGTAAGAGAAGTGCTTTCCAAATACATGGCAATATACAAAGTTAGTATTCCATGTGGCCCAGAATACTAGTTACAAGAAACTACTACCATATTTTTCCAGTCATCAATGAACATCTACAAAACCTGGAGAACAGTGGGACTTTTCAAAGAGATGTAAATGAGGAAGTCTTTAGAGGTAGGTGTGTTCCAAGGAAATGCAAACAGACTTTCTGGCAGAAGTCAAAGCATTTATTCAAGTTTGTGAGAAAAAAATGGTTTCATTCTCTCTGAATACACAGGCTTAGAGGTAAGCAAAGTTTTCTCAGCCCTTAATTGCTAATGTAGGTAACTAGAGTTCAGTGCAAATTACCTGCAGTTTTAATTTTTTTTTTTTTTTTGAGGACGTAGGTAATTCTTTAAAAAAGAAATCATATTGGCTGACTGTAAAAGAAACCACTGTGAAATTTGGTTATATAACCTGAATGCTGTAAAATATTGCCTTTTGTTTTGTTTGGGAGGAGGAGGAATGAAGAAGAGATCTGCATTTTGGCAGTGTATTTCACATATATAGGAAGTGAACTGGAAGGGCCAAGAAATATGCAGACCTAAAAGAGGGTTGTCACTGGAAAAATTTCAGAAGATTTCTGAAGGTACAGAGGAAATTCCCTTTGTGAGCAAGCCATCTGGCAGGTCATGCTGAGTTATTCCAAAAAGCTGAAGCAATCAGAGCACAGTTGGGGAAAAACTTGTAAGCATGGGACTTAAATCCAGCTTTATGCTCATAGCTGTTGACTAACACAATCTACTGAGAGAACCAGGTACCTACATCACTACCATTGTGGTAATGGACTATGTAAGCCACTATCAAGGAATGGAAGGGCACTGTGCTCTCTGTTTTCTATAGAAAACAATGTTAAAAATAACATAATGGCTCAACTCTAAGATTACCCACTGTCTTTTCGAAGAATAAAAAGAATAATCCATTTCTTAGTTGGCTGTTAAGCTGAAACAGTATCTGAGCTGTGAGCCCCTACTACTTACTGATTGTCATGGTTTAACCCCAGCTGGCAACTAATCCCCTCCAGTCTTCTTGGTATCAAGGCACGAGAAGCTGAAAAACCTTTGACTTAGCATAAACACTAGTTAGCAACTCAAAACAACAGTATATTATCAACATTATTCTCATAGTAAATCCAAAACACAACATTATACCAGCTACTAGAAAGAAAATGAACTCTATCCAGGTCAAAACCTGGGGACACTGATGGAGGTCCTTTGATCAGTGGTAAGCTCTGGATGGGGTATGGACCTCCACATGATGGGGTACAAAATGGCACAACTCCAAGTCTGCTAGGAAGGCAGTATGCAGAATTTATTTTTGTGTATGTTTATGTATGTATGTGTACACTCTGGCTATTTTTACCTTTGGTACGTGAAAAGTGAGAGTTATCTAGACCTGAGGCCAACATACATTTGTATCTGCTAATTTATTTCCCAAGGAAAGAAACATACAGTCACTCTGTTTGTCTTAGTGGTTGAATGCATTGGCCAGTTCCTAACAAATCTGGTGATGTAAGTCTGAGATACATTAAGTTCTACAAGTTTTGTGAGAATATGTGACCACGTAGAGGAGAAACTACATATTAGTGTCACCGACACATGGAAAAACAGCAGCATGGGGTACTAAGCTGATTTTAAACAGTGTGCACCCTGGGAAATCAGACACATAAAAATGTTTTGCTCACAGAACTGCCTTTACACCTTTTCACTGGAGGAATTACTCCACAGAAAGAAAAAAAAAAAAGGGGGTTGCAAGTAAGAAAAAGCAGAGGAATTCTGAATCTCCTTATTCACACATAAAAGGAGGGAAGAAATACTCAATGTTTTGGAAGCCTGCCCTGCTCAAGCTTGCATGATTAAAACAAAAACTGAAGAGTTAAGTGAAATGTGTTGCTCATAGCTCAGAGTTATGCTAGATTAAAGCATGAAAGAAAATATTCATGCCCTAATGATAATGTTGGAAGATGCCAGGAATATCTGCAGTAATTAAAGCTCTGAAATATATTTGAAAATCAAGCACAAGTCTTTTGAAATCTTACGATTTGTAAGGGCAGTTCCACCACAGTGACCATATTGGCAAACATGCTGGAACTTACAACCTTCTACTTTACTCATGATTATATTTAGCCTTGAGTGTGTTAGTGTTTGATCTGGAATCTCTTATTTTGCTGCCAATTTTTATCACATTCTGTGAAGTCTGGCTGCTTTTCTGGCCTTCAGAACAAAGCAGAGGACATGAAAACAGATACCAACCCTACCAAGCAAAAGAAGTAAAACTACATGATCAGTTTTAAACTTTATGAATAATTAGGATATCCAGGCACCATGGTGGATAAAATAAAAATTGCAATAGCAACATTCGTTGAAAACCAGCAAGTCAGTCTTTATAAGAAGATGGCACTGGAATATTTCCATAACGTAAATACATAGTGTTTATTAATTTGGTGAGATGTTTAAACAGGTTAAAAATTGGCCTAGGACTTTAGTCAATTAAATCGAAATTAAAAAAAAAAACATTTTAAGTGATTTGAGACATGTAAGTCAGCTTTTAGGTAACTACAGTTAAGATGCAGTCTTTCATACAATTTATGAATTATGGTTTTATTTGTGCTAGAGATAGAACCTTTAAAAGAAAGATCACAGGTCAAATAGAGAAATGAAACAGGAGCTATAAAACATCAGTCATAAGAAGGATTGGCCATCTCTCTTTCTTTAAATTTTTGTCTGCCTTTACATACTATATATCTCAGTCTTCACTGGTGCCCAGATTGAAGAGCTGGAAGGCGCTATTTATTGTTAATGTGTTCTCATGATGCATGGGCCAATGCTACAGACCAATGGATTTATTTACTAACAACAATATCAAAAGACTGACACACAGGAAAAAAAAAAAAGAGCTTTTATTTGAAAAATGGATTTTGTCTTAGTCCCTGAAACAACCTAGGACTGATTCTGTTTGGATTTGTGCTCTAAATATCTGGAGACCCAAATTCTTCACATAGTGTTACCTGATTGTAGCTTCATTGTCTTTTAATAGATAAGACTTTTAACAGCTTCCGAGATCAGGTTTCACAGTGCTTTTCATTTATAATATTAACTATTTTGCAGTTACTGGATTATAAACTGTCTACACAGTTTACAAGGGATGTCTCAGGCATCAAGTTGCACTGTTTAAATGAGTTTAGCTATTCCAGGTTTAGTTACTTAAAGGACCTCTGACTACATATTCACTAGTTTCTATTTAGTAAAGTACACTTAAGACTCCCTGAAAGCTGGTTCACAAACTTGATTGCATAAAATGGTAGAGATACTGCTGTAGAAATAACTTGCATATGTTTACATGTGCCATGTTTGTGTGAGAGATGCTTCAGCTCTGTTGTTTGAGCGCTATTTTGGTTGGGGGTTTTTGCACTTAGAAGTTTCTAGAATGACAAAAGGGGGAAGATGCTTGTATAATTATAGTCTAACATAACCTTCCCTATTGTTCTGCTCTAGGGTTAGGGTTAGGGTTAGGGTTAGGGTTAGGGTTAGGGTTAGGGTTAGAAAAAAGACAACTCGGCAATTTCATTAGTAATTTCCACACCCATCCATCCCTAATAGAGAATTTACCAACTATTAGCTTTAAAACACTTTGTATAGATGGTCTCTCAGTCTGTCTCCCTTCTTACCTCTTCCTTTTTGGATCATTTTCCCTGCTGACATTTCTGCTCTTAGTTTCATTGCCATTGACAGCATTTTCAATATGTGCTACTTGACTATCCTACTATTTAAGTACATTTCCACAATCATAATCAACCTAATCTCTCTCTTTTTTCCTTCTTCTTTTTTTTTTTTTTTTTTTAATACGAAAGTGCTCCTTCCATTCAGTTTCTAGACTTCATTTTGTAGTTTGGGTTGAAAAATGGAGAAAGAGCCTAGTTAATGTTTAAATAGTAATTCAGCAGTACTTAACCTGCTGAAGTGTACACATATTACCACTATATCTGTAATATCTTCCCCATGATTACCCAGGAGAAATTCAAGACTCCTCACTGAAGTTCAGATCTAAGCAGACACATTACTAAGTTGAAAGAGCAAGAAAGAGCCTCTCAGAAAATAATGAACACTGTCAGAATAATGTTGCCTTTGATACTTACCTGTGCATCAGACAGACTTTAAGTCACAACAGCTGTTCATTAGGATACATACAGCTTCAGGGCAGTGATTGCCTTCCCTCAGCTCATATCAGTCCTGTAGCACTGTCTTGTGTCAGCTATGCCTGGCATAAACAGACTATGGGTAATCAAGTTCACCCAGTGCAGAGCTGGGAATTCAGTGCTTCCCTACTCTACAGTAGCCATTTCTGCCATTAGTTTCCATCTGGTCTCTGCTTTCCAATACAAAGAATTTCTGGAAACAGCATAATGTTAGATCAGTTGTGAATGTGTTGCTTTTAATACTTGCTGTGTTACTGTAGGTGATTTAGAGGACTTTCTGTGTCTTATTATGAAACAGCTCTGTGGTTGTTCTCCACACCAAGAAAAAGAAAAAACATATGCTGTGTCTTCCAGACATTGACCTTTAGTTCACAGGATAGAAAATAGGGTGGATTAATTATCAATGAAGAGATTGCTAAGAGAAGCAGACACCCAGAAAAGTGTGCATATATATGTTCTATCTTCTATACAGTAAAAACAAGAAACATAAGTATAGGTAAAATAATATTCAGAATTATTTTTAAACATCACACTTCCCTTTCCAGTTTCTTCTTTAAAAACTTTGCAGAGGAAGAAAGGAAAAACAAGAAACATACATGATACTTTAAAGAATCTAGACTGTAATACATTTGGTCAGGCAGCCAACCAACCAGTGTCATACCTGTTGGCAGAAAACAGGTTTCTTTTTTCACAGTATTAAGAGAGAAATTTAAGTTACCTCCAAAACCTCCAGTCACCTACTGCACTTGGTCATCTGATGCACACAAGGTAGTTTACCTGCAATCACTATTTTTGTTATTTGTTTCAGTTCATTGCCATGATGTAAACATGAATAAGATCCATGGCAATTATAAAAGTTACTAATAAATATGAGTGATGCAGTGTACTTATCTTAAATGAATATTGAATATATGTTAATATATATGTTAGGCATCAGACTGTTAGAAAACATGGGAAATAGTCCAGTCTTTCTAAGGTAAGCCCTACAGACTGTCAGTAGAGCCAAATACAAAGCTCTGAGTAGCTTGGAGAGATTCAGTACACTTAAGTTAGTGTTAAGCTTTACTCCCCCCTGAATTGGATTGAACTTGTTTTGGATCTTCTCTTCCCCCTTTTCTATTCAATAATTTGCCTCCTTCTTCCCTCCACAGTATTACTGTATCTCCCCAGTATTGTGAAAGAACGTAGGATGAACAGCTGAAGGCACCTTTGGAATGAACCAAAATAGAAAGACTGCAGATTTTGCTCTGGGCTTCAGGCATGGAGCTGGTGATTGTCAAAAGCAATCATAAAATTCAAAACCTAGTTTTAGAGCAAGAGGGTGGTTCTGCCATGCCAGAAACACAGGACAGAAGTGAATGCATGATCCAATCTGTTTCTTACTCTCTTCCTTCTTGTGGGGAGGAGGTAGAGTAAGGATTGCATAAATAAAAAAGATAGGACAGATGAACCAGCCCTAGCAGCTTACGGGTTTTGTTTGCTTTTTTATTTTTTTTAATTCACCCTTGAGAAGGAAAGCCAGGAGTTGTTATTTCACCACTGAAGGTGTCAACAGCAGCCCTACTACAGGAGACAATGTGTAAAGATTAGTCCAAGCTACTGTGTCCTTTCCTCTACTAGTCTACACCAGTTTTCCTTCCTTCACTAGTTTTCCTTACCCAATTCCATCCCTGTAAGTGCTCTGTTTGACATCAGAGGCAGAATAAGTTCAGCTCCCTGAGGCGAGAGGCAATGGTCAGCAGTACATGGTAACCTCACCAGCCTATATGCTAATATTAGGAAACATAAGCCTCCTTATATCTCTTCCAAGTTAAAGCTACCAATAGATACGTGGCAGTATTTTTTCAAAGGTTTGTGGAATCAGTTTCCTATTCCAGAAATAACTCCTACCCTAATCCTCACTTGAAATTTAAACACCCTTGTGAATTGACTGAATGTCCTTGAAGGAGCAGATGGGAGGACAGTAAAATTCGGGCTGTCACTTTTATGACAGGCTTCATGGGACAGAAAGCAAAAAAGTACAAAGAAGCTTGAATCTCACTGGAGAGCTGGAATTTCACAGAATGACACAGTCCCAGAATGTTAGGGGTTGGTAGGGACCTCAAAAGATCATCTAGTCCAAGCACTTCCCAGAGCAGTATCATGTAGGTTAGGTCACACAGGAACGTGTCCAGGTGGGTTTTGTGTGTGTCTGGACAAAGAGACTCCACAACCTCCCTAGGCAGCCTGTTCCAGTGTTCTGTCAACCTCACCGTGAAAAAGTTTCTCCTTACATTTATATGGAACCTCCTATTTTCCATCTTGCACCTATTGCCCCTTGTCCTATCATTGGACATCAATTTCAAATGGTGACATGGAATATGAAAGCTTCTGATGCTGGATAAACAACTCAAACTATCCTGAAAGGACAAACTAGCTGACTAGAGGTTGCTAGATGTACTATGAAATGGATTTCCCACCTCTCAGCATCAAATGACATGCCCTGTGTTAAAAGAATTTGGTGATTTCTTTTTCCTGTGTTTCTTATATTCTTAATGTTTACCTATTGTAAGAGAATGAAATGTAGGAAATCTCCTTCTTCCCTAGCTCCTCTCCCTGAAGTTTACACTGGCAGCTTCAATCTGCTTCCTGGAAACTGGCTATAAGTAGGCTGTGATAAGGAGAGATTGGAAATGGGAATTAAAGGCATAAAATTAAAAAAAAATATATACTAAAACATCTACTTTAGTGGCAGTAGCACTCAAAAAACGCTGAGAAAGGTAGCATGCAATAACACTGATTTTATATTTTAAAATATGAAAATCCTACAGTAGTCCCAGACACATATTCTTTATACATACTGCATACTCCACTTTTCATCTCATGATTCATTACTGGACTATGCAGACCACATAATTTGAACAACACTGCCAGGTAGCATCTACCTAGAGCCTGATGTTTAGTACCTCTTCCTGAGGTACAAGAGCCTTTGCTTCAAAACCGCTCAGGTTGAAAAGGGCCTATAAATCAACTCTTTCATTTGATTGCTTGTTCATATCACTACAGACACACAAAACAAGTAGCATCTTTCCTCAGTGTAACTAGCTTTTCAGGCTTCTGTGAAGATTTGGAAGTACTTTATGTTGTGCTGTGTCTAGATTATAGTGCATTTGTAGCCTGGAAATAATTTCCTGTACCAAAAGAGGTGATAATTAATATGGATGGCTATCTAAGGAGCACTCAGATATACTGTATTTTGGCATTTAGCCTTCCAGGCAACAACAAAAAGCTGGTAAATTGGACCATTACCTAGGGTTCACATTGACTATCTGACAGGCCTTATGAGGACTGCATGTTACATACTGAATATTGTTTAAGATTCTAGATATTTGAGATTTTTCTTTCTCTAGTAATCAAAGAGTCAGTTTTCCTCTTAGTTGAGGTTTTCTTTTTCACTGTTAATCTTGAATTTGCATGACTGTTTCCATAGGTGTATATTCATTTCATGTAATAGGCTTAGAAGTTAATTAGTTCTTATCCAAGATGTGTTGCAGAAGAGGTTATGAAAAAAAAAAAAAAAAAAAAAAAAAAGAAGCAATGTAAATAGCCCAAGTACTCAGATTTCTACTTAATTTTGCTGGAATACATCTACGGAGGCAATCTGAGATACTTTATAAATCAGCGGAAGCACACAATACAGAAAGAAAATGACACTGCTGTATGCACTAGTGCTTAGCTTTTGATATATTGGTTTTGTAGTAACACTAGTTTAATATTACTAGTAAGATTAGTAACATCACATTGTCTATGATGATTTTCTTATTACACTATTTATGCTCCTTAATCATTTACAAAATAAACAAGAAAAAAAAAGAAAGACTTACAAAAGAAATCTTTGTTGGTAAAGATAAGGAAACCATTTAAATGCGTATTGGAAGATACTAGATGATGAGCTTCTGAGTTAATATGATATATCTCCCTCAGCACCACTACTAGTCTCTGATGGTTATGATCACAAGCATGAAAGAGGTTGTGTGAAAGGCTGTATGGTGAGGGAATTGTACTTATCAAGGTGATGTTAGATGCCTTGAGCAAAGTATTCATTCAAAGCCCCAATCCCAGTTACCACCTCCTAGAGGACAAAACACCTTTAACAGTAGCTGATTCCCTAAAGTTTAAAGAAGTGTCATTCACATTAATTATTGTGTTTGAAACTTGATATATCAATCTGTGTTATCATCCATTTCTCAGGCAAGACTTCCCGATCAAGACTTTTCTGGTGAAGAAAGGTCATTGCTTTTCTTCATTTCAGGGTATGCCATCTCCTGCCTTTCGTAATGCTGAAATAATTGTTCCCACCAGGATATTGCCCAGCTGTGCTCAGTTTATAATTTGTAATATTTTCTTTTCTGTAAGTCTCCTAGTGGTATATTTTTATGGCATTCACCCAAGTGCATAACGATCCAAACCAATATATTTTAGAGGATCGGATAATCTGGATCAAAATTCAACTGCAAAATGCACAGAAAATGTATTGTTTTCCTAGTTTTGTATATATAGATGTTTCTGTTACTTCTGTTAGTCAGAATGTTTACAGTCTCTCAGATTTTCTCTCCCATTGTTCATGAAACAGGGAGGAAAATGTTGCTTTCCAGCATGTGCTAAGAATCTTAAATATGGAAAGGTCAAGATGATGACTTCCACTGTCTCTAGATCATGAAGACAGAATGATGAAGCTGAAGTGGTTTTAGAGTTCATAATAAAATATGACTATGGTATATGTCACAAGGATACAGGAAAGACAGGCTTTTCTGGTCTCAGCTGCTAACTGTATTTTCTCTTTTACTTTACTCAGTCACAGTTCTGACAAATGGATGTGATTTCACTTAAAGAAGTTTGAGGAGACTATTGCACAGCTGTTAAATTACAAAGAATTCAGAAATTTGACCCTATTCACACAATAGATTGAGGCTAGAGATGTCAAATACATATAAAAACTATTAATATAAGGCACAATCATTGTCACTACAAAAGTAGTTGCAGCTTTTAATCTTAACAATTACTAGTTGAGAGAGATGAGTGAATAAGTCACTGTTTTCTGTGGTGGGGTTGGCTAACTAGGAGACTGTCCTGTAAAGGGATTTTTTTGCCAAGGTGGTACTCTATAGCAAACAGACGACAATGGCTGATCTTTGCCACAAAAGAGTTCACTTCCTGCAGAATGAGACACATACATTTAAATCTCATAAAGTTTTCTACCCATGCCATGGTTTTGAATTGCCCATTGCATCTTAGAGTCAGTAAATACCATAACATTTCTAAAGATATCCAGGCTGTCTTGGCTCTCCAACTGACATTTACCAGTAATGCAGTCTTTTAGCTTGACTTGGATCCATCTCATAGTCTAGCATATTAAGTCATAAGGATATAAAAATTATAAATGAGTCTCACAGGTGATATTAGCAGGCATTATACTTCCTGACGGTTCAATACCCCAAGAATGAGGGCTTCTCCAGCTCTAGCAGTCCTAAGAAGCATTTGTAAGAGAGTACATTAAAAAGTACAGTATTTTAAAACTAGACTGAACTGCACCAGAAAAAAGCTTCATATTTAAACTAGAAAAACAGTATCTTCATCAATGGCAAAATTCTCTCTTGAGTTGAAAGACACAGTTCGGATTTCTCTTTCAAAACCAGATAAAAGCTAAAATGCCATTGCCTTACAAACGTCAGAGTGTTGGGAAAGGGGGTAGTTGTTTTGGTTTTTAGGTAAAAATTAGGATACTTCCAATAGCACATCTGGATCATCTAAAAAACACTCAGATTTCAAAACCTTAGCATTATACAGACCTACCTAATGAATGTTCAATTGCTACAGTGCTAACTGGGATAAAGCAACTAATACAGCCTTGCTATATCTCTACAGCTTCCCTGTTCTATCTAGCTAATACCAGTTGGTACTCAGTAGTATTTGGTTAATGACTCTTCATGTTTGGTACCTGTAGATCTGTGAGAAATATCAATACAAGCTACTGGCCTTACAAGGCAGATACTTATTTGCTGCTTCCACTTTTACTAAAGTATAATTAAGGTACCCTAAAATATACTCTGCATATATACAGAAAATCTGAGGTTTAGAATAAATGAGAAATGTTTGTCTGAATTAAACATTTGTAGTGGAGTTTAAGTATATTGCAACTTGTATTAAAACATTGTCACTGATAACATGTAAGAATAGCTTTCATTCAAAGACTTCTGTGAGGGCTTGTAGTCTCTCTTTTCACGTATATCCATTATTTAATAAGAAATTGAGATAGATTTAATATTGTCAAACCCATACAAGGATTCTAGGGACATTCATAACCTAACAATTATTTTGTAGTTGGGTCTCATTTATCACTTTTAGTTGTGCAAGCCTGAGCCCTAATCATCCATGGTAGATAATGCTTCCATCCAGCAAGATTCATTAACATTTCTATCTTTGCTAAATAAATAGACCACTTTTTCTTCTTCAAACACTTTATAGGTTTATATTTATCATCTGTCCTCTGCATATGCTGAATTTTGACATATCACAAAAATCCCCAGGAGGGATTTCATCCATCTTATTAGCTTTGTAACTTGTGGAATTTCCTATCTAGCAGACCTCAGAGGGCATCTAATGAAATAAAGTAGTTAGGTCTAGACATTTACAGTTTAGTAGCAGTAAGGTAAAGATGGTGATAGCTTCATCTATCTTAATAACACCCGGGTTGTGATGGACTTCTGGGAACAGATAGACCACCTAAGAGAAGTTGGCAGTGATGGAAAGACCCCACCCTGTTAGTTTGGCTGATAGATTATCCAGCATGACACCCATATGAGGGAGACCAGGAAAGTCACCTCAATGGTAGAGCAGCTATGAGTTTTGTTTTCATTTAGAACATCCACCGCAGCGTGATTGACCACCAGGCATAACATGCAGTGGCACCCTTGGAAGAATACTAGCACCAATTACATTCTATCACTTGAATTCACTGACTGTACGAGGCTCCACAAAATTTAGTGAGGGAGAATGTCCAGTTTATCTTCATTTACAGATATATGAAGGAATTTAGCTAATGTGCTTCATTATAATTCATTTATTGATGATAGTATTTTACACACATTCCTACCAAATGACAAGTTTAGAAACGTTTTCTACTGATCTTAATAAAAAATCTAAATTCTGAAATAAAATAATTTATTGCACCCTGTAAATAAAATCACTCATTGAACAAGAAATACTCCATCTTTCATTGTTATACCTTTTTCAGGTATTAAAATTAAATGGGGCACTCCAGATGCTCTGCTACATTGCACTTGCTGTGACCATTTGTATCTCTGTAATTTGTGAGATTTTTGTGTATATCACGTGCATTGTACTCTTGTCATCTGGCAGGCTTTCTGGGCACACACACTCTCTTGGCTAAAAAGGTATGGGAAAAAGCATGGAAATTAGTCTGTAAAGCAGAAACAAAATATTCTAATATTAATCTTCCTGATGTAGGTATTTATACCTTTGACTACTACACCTATTATGCAATTAAGGACTAGTTTTTTATAGCAAGATCTGAATGATGTAGAGTAGTGCCTTGGGGTAAGATTAAGTTTTGAAAGCTAGTGAAACGTATGTGTCACCCGAATTAATCCATCATTACCAAAAGACACTACAGAGGAAAAAAACACCCAACCTGCAGAAACTCAGAATGTATGAACATAGATTTAAGGGACTCTTAGGAATAACGTGACTGTTTATTAAGCATAGAATTATAGAAATGTCAGGGTTGGAAGGTACCTTAAAGATCACCTAGTTCCAACCCCCCTGACAATGGCAGGGACACCTCCCACTAGAGCATGTTGCTCAGAGCCCCATCCAGCCTGGTCTTAAAAACTTCCAAGGATGGGGCTT
>WUAM01000107.1:36711400-36736209 GCA_024336885.1 Actenoides hombroni | reverse complement strand
TAGAACTATATGTTTATATAAATTAATAACAAACTAAATTGAATTTTTAATATTTTTTTTTTAATGTTGTTATAGGAATCTTTTAATGCTGGAGTTGTTAATCCAAATTTAGGATTTAAGGACATTTTTAAAGATAAGACTTCTCCATGGAATGGTAACTCAAATCATTTTTTTGAATGTCAAAGATGCTTCACTGAAATCTGTTCATATGATGAAGTTTAGCTTTCACATTTCTTTTCATCACTGTAATTATTTAAGTATCTTATAATACGTTAATATTCAAAAACAGATAACATGTTTGTGGTTAAACTTTTCACTTCCAAAGGGTGGTTATCTCATCACACATGAAACATGGAAGATTCATTTGAAATATTTTTGGGAGAACATTTTTCCACAGAGTTAATTAGAGGAAAATGCATTGTTATAAGAGGGATTTATAACTACTCTCAAAAGACTGAGTATTATTCATATGCCATGTTTATCAGTAAAAGCATGAAAAGAAAAATTTCAAAGGCATGCAACTGTATCTTTCTCATAAGACACAGACAATTATAAAGAATACAGCAGATGAGAGTAAAGTACCGTGCCAGATAGCCAGGATAATAAACACAATATAAAGGTCAGTTTGACACTATTTGGGGAGTTTTTCTTGAACAAGTACAGCAGAATATCAAAATTAGGTCTCTTCAAGGGGTAAAAAAAGCAACGTTCAATGAATCAGACTGATCTATTATAGGGAAGTAGAAACAGTGTCCATACTCTTAGTCCATATACAAGTAGGAGGCATAGCTGGATTTTTTCCAGAAATATTTTATTGTTTACTCCAGTGCTTTGTGACACAAAAAGTATGTAATATGATGAGGCAGAATTAAAAAATTATGTATTTCCTTACATTTTATAAGATATATGTTTTTATGTCTCGTGCTCCTCAAAAATTTATGGAGGTAATTCTGGGTTACCCTGGGACATTGGAATTCCCACAAAATGGCTACTACTGTCTCTTGACTCAAGACAGGACACATTCACCTCACAATAGGCTGTGATGTCACACCAGTGTCTTTATAGAAGAGAACTTCTGCTACTACTTCCTTGATTCTGCCTATGCTGAGTTAGAACAGACTCAAAAGGGCAGATCCTAACACATATAAGCACACTACAAGCACAGTGCAAAAGTTACATATGCTGTATTAGTTTTTCATACCAGCACCAGAAAGCAGTCAAGTTGAAGAATTTAAAGATCTGATAAGTAGTGCGTCACAAACGAATGTATATGATCCTGTAAAAGGCAGAGGGAAGGTTTTAAAGTTGTGTAAGTAGTTGATTTCACCTGCTCAGAAAATGAAGAGAAAATGCATTCTGTAACAACTAATCTCTGATTTATTGGAATAGGATTGTTTTGAAGGATGTCAGCTTATTTGCTTAGGTAAAAGAAGGATACTTTGGATTCATCAATATGAAGGTCCTTTAATTCTTAAGTCTGACAACATGAGGAGCTGGAGGAAGTGATTTGGGCATAGAGACATACACAATACTATATATAAAAGAATGACAATGCAGACTGTAGCATTTTTTCCACTGAATAAAACTTTGTTAACTTGGGTTAGCACATGATTTATGCAGCATCAAGGACAGATAATAAAGTAGAGCTTATAAAAAAAAGATAAGGATAAAGCAAAAGAATATATACATATTCACAGTTCATCATATTTAGATGTGTTTTAAATCTTATTTTTATTGATTGAGTCAGGATTTAAAACCACTGTTGCATTATGTTTTTTAGTCAAATTTGGGATTAGCTCAGTAATAATCAAATTTGGTACAGTAATATGATATATGCTATTATGACAATGGGCATTCATTAGTGAGTATAACCTGATAGGGAAGGGTAGAATATACTTGTCTTGAGGAGACCTTCAGTTTAAAGCCCTCCTGAACATCAGCAAACTTGCTGATGACACAAAACTGGAAGGAGTGGCTGACACACCAGAAGGCTGTGCTGCTATTCAGGCAGACCTGGACAGACTGGAGAGTTGGTTGGAGAGGAACCTAATGGAATTCAACAAAGACAAGTGTGGGGTCCTGCACCTGAGGAGAAATAACCCCATGCAGCAGTACAGGTTAGGCATTGACTTGCTGGAAAGCAGCTTCATGGAGAAGGCCTTGAGAGTCCTGGTGTACAAGAGGTTAACCATGAGCCAGAAATGTGCTCTTGTGGCCAAGAAGGCCAATGGTATCCTGGGATGCATTAAGAAGAGTGTGGCCAGCGGGTCAAGGAAGGTTCTTCTCCCCCTCTACTCTGCCCTGAGGAGGCCACCTCTGGAGTGTTATGTCCAGTGCTAGGCTCCCCAGTTCAAGAGAGACAAGGAACTACTCGAGAGATTTCAGCAGAGAGCTTTGAAGATGATTAGGGGACAGGAGCATTGCTCTTACGAGGAAAGGCTAAGGGACCTGAGTCTGTTTAGCCTGGAGAAGAGAAGACTGAGATCGGATCTTATCAATGCTTACAAATACCTGAAGGGCGGGTGTCAAGAGGATGGGGCCAGTCTCTTTTCAATGGTGCCCAGCAATAGCACAAGCAGCAACAACCACAAACAGGAACAGAGGAAGTTCCACCTCAACATGAGGAAGAACTTCTTTACTGTGAGGATGATGGAGCATTGGAACAGGCTGCCCAGGGAGGCTATGAAGTCTCCTTCCCTGGAGACTTTCAAAACCTGCCTGGATGCAATCCTGTGCAACCTGATCTAGGTGAAACTGCTTTAGCAGGGGGGGTTGTTCCCTTCCAATGACTACTATTCTGTGATTCTGTGATATAATACTGTGTCTGTGGTAACCATTAACAGCTTTACCATTAACAGTTGTATATTACTGTCTGTCAGAAGTATATATTGAGAGTGGGAATAACCTTATTTTAGCTGTTTGAAATTTAGGTGTCTAGATTAGTCAATCATTTAGACTCCTTCTGCAGTCAGTAGGAACTTTCAGGGGGTGATTCATTCCACAGTAATAAAGGGGTGGATGAATCATCCCTCAAAGATGCGTCTTTCCCTCCTACAAGTTATACTTCTGCTATTAAGAAGCAAAAAACAACCATGTGGCCTCTGTTTCCAATTCTAAGTAATATATGTGGCTGAAATTTCAAACATCAGTTACTGCAAGAAACTGCTGCACATAGTCTATATATAGGCTGAAAAATATTAATGTAAATTATCTTGCAAATAATATCAAATGAAAAAAGTGTTGGAGAAGATTGTGGGCAGTTTGTTAACCAGTTGCAAACAGAAGAATATTTGTTGAGCCATATACAAAACTACAGTGCTATACAATTTTAAAAAAATTACTGTCATTGATTGTTGCATAAAATAAAGCTGAAGCTCATGGTTTTTTAGCTCTGTGACAGCAATTTTAATTGGGGCTTGGAGGGGATAGTGGCTGCTTGCCAGTGCTATATGCAATCATCCAGCTGTTCAGACAGTTAAAGAACTTAAGATGTAATAGCAAAGGAGCTGGCAGACACTCAGTCTGCCTGCTAGAGACCAGTGAGCATCCTAGCAAGCTATTTAAGGCTTTAATATGACAGTCATTAACAGTCAGAGAAAAAAGGAAGAAGCACCATATAATTGATTAACTAGAAATGCATAAATTTATACAGATTAAGGTGCTCCACTACATATGCCATTGCCTTCATCTAACAACACCTTTTACTTTATAATTTTGTTAAACTGTTAAAAAGTCTGCAACTATAAATATCTGTTTGATATTGATAGCAGAGGATGCTGTAAGCTGAATTTCATATTGAGGCAATTATTGCATAAAGCAGCATCAGACTATCAAGTTTCCAGATTGAAAGTCTTGGCCCATCATACGTGGAACATGGTGCTCTGGTTTCTGGTGAATTTTTCTTCCATTAAAATGGGTACCTGAAGGATCAGTTTGTTGGAAAAAGAAACCGTTCAAGGAACGTGTTATGAAGATGTTGTATACAGTTATATCAAGACTAAGGAAAAAGCCATAAAACCAAAACTGAATGATAACTGTATTTGTTCCTGTCTCTGCAGCTCATCTACAATGGAAGAAACTATGTTCGTCTTTAACTAGAAGAAAAAACTACCTCATAAATATGCTTATAGTGGAACATGGTGGTTTTTTTTTTTTAATCTGTTGATCATATTTTGACCTCAGTTGCTCACTGGCACTATCATTAATTTCAGTGGCCTACATCAGTACAGAGAAAGGCTGAACTGTACCTTGTATTGTTCTGTGAGTAATGGCATATAACTACCATTGTAGTTAGCTGCTTTTTTTTTCTTTTTTTTAATATACTGAAAGAGAAGTAATACGTTTGCTTTTGTAAGGTCAGCAATAAACAGAGTGACCATGGTTTCAGTAGTAAATCACACATCAAATCATACAAAAGAGCTGGTTTAAACTATTTTATGTTCATTCATACATTGTAGATTTATTGGGTAGATTTTTAATGTTTTGTATTAGGCTCATACTGAAGACCTTATGAACAGTCATGATTCTGCTGTACTATAAGAAGATGTGGAACAATTAATAACAAAGTATATCAAGATACTTCATCTCTGACATCTTTATCTTGTCATACTATCCACCACAACTAGGACTACTTTCAAAAGCCTACTGATTTCAACTCTGGTTTATTTGAGCATTACAGATCTGTTGGAGGGGAAGCAGTTACCACTTTGGGCCTTTTTTCTAGCAGCAAGCATGCTGAACCCTGCATTCTGATGAGCTCTCTGTGTTTACATCCTATAGAAAAAAGAAAATCAGCTAAAATTGTATGATAAAAATTAAAATGAAGATAGTTTAACATATGATATAACTGAGTTAACTCGCCAGTTAGCTTAGGAATTGGTTCTTGACTTACTGATAGAAAAGCTTTGACAAATCTAATTCCCTCTCAAGAGGGAACCTGCCCCAGGAAGTAATTTTGAGAGAAATTTTAGCAGTTTGACAGCACCACCTCCACTTTAGCTCAGTTACTAATTGGTACTAATTGGAAACTGATTGGTACTAATTGGGAAACTACCACTTGTGCCTCTTTGAGCAATAACACAAATATTTCAGTAGTATCCCAAATCTGCAAGCATATCATTATGCTGAGATCCCTGATTTCTTGTGTTAACTCAGTAAGTAGGCTGCAAGGTCACAGAATGGTAGCATCATCCATCTTGTTTGCAAATAGTCAAACATCCTGTCAGTGCACAACAAATAACAAATAAATCATAATAACGGCCTATATCAACCCCAAGAGATATATAGAAGAAAACTTCTATGACTTTTCTCTTACACATTTTGCATCCCATGAAATTGGAGATCCATGTGAGAGGAACGATGTGTGATTTGATGGGGATCTCAGAGCATTATATCTCTTTTCTCTCTGCTGCAAATTACTCTAATGTTATCTGGGAAAAGTCATATGTTTAAGGCTTGAATTATTCTTTGAATAGATACCATGTGGCCAATGCTGTTATAAACAACTATAGCTTTAAATGGCCTTAACAATGTAGCTCCAGAGCAGCATGGATTACAGAATAATTGCTGGGCCTGAGATGCCCCAGGAGATTGGTGGGTGAGGTCCTGTTCCATTATCAAGATGCATTTAAGAGTGCCCCAAACCTCAACAAGGACTGTGAGGTCATGTATGAATATAGATCCCAGAGTCAAGGGTAGGAACCACTAATTTAATGGGGAATACCAATAAATACAAACAAACAAAATCCCCACAAGTTTCAGAAAAGCACAGGATTTCTTTTTCTTGTACAATTTTGATCACAATTTACACAGTGAAATGATTGAGACAAGTATCATTTACCAGAAGGTTCAAAGCAAAAGCTTAAATTAAGCTTTAAATACTGATGCTCTTTTAATCAAGACAGCAATGGAAAGATATGGATTTGTTGTATAGACACATCAGGGGACACTTCTCTTTCATAAGAAGTGCAACATGGTTCAGTTTTTGATGTGCAGATGCTGACATGTCACAGCTGGAAAATAAAAAAGAATTTACGAATATGAAAACCTGGTTTCTTCAGGATTCTTTGATCAAATAATAAATCTTCCTTTCAGCATTCTATTTATTTTTATTTATTACTTAATTCAAAATATGCTAAGTGACACTATTAGTTTGTATTTTAAAGCAACCAAACACAGTGATCTGAGGAAGAATTTACTGATACATAAAAACAGAGCAACATATAGAAATTATATTCTTTCTCAGGGTTTTGCAGTACAGGGCAAACAGAATCTGTCATGAAAGCAGTGTTATCTTAATACACTAAGATTTCAGAGTTATATTCATAAATCACATCATGGTCTGTTAGTATCACACATGAAAAAGACATGGATGGCTAATCTTTTCAGAGTAGAAGAGGGGAACCCTAAGAAAGGTCATTTGTTATTTTGGAGAAAAGCCAATAACAGATCATTATTGGACTTTTTTCATTTATGTAAAATTATAATCTTAATTCATAAGGGGATGACAGAACTGCAGCTGCATTTGCGAGAAAGATTGAACAAATCCAACAGCACAAAATGCAGCAAAATTTATTCCTGACTTAGAAGGAGAGACTTGTATTACAAGTGATGGCAATATCCGTAGGAGCTTTTTCCTTCCAGCTTGGTCTCATCTGGGATCCTGACTAGCCCTCTGAAGAAAGAGCAGGGAGTGGAATTTAGTCCATGGATGTCTCCTACCATAACTCCACTCTGACAAGTCCTAAACATAGGATGTCTCTCTCTGATTCACTTTGACTTGGTTTCTTTGCAGTTTTCCCCTTTTTGATCCAGGGTACCAACCTGAGAGCAGACATAGCACAGTAGAGGTGGTGAGGAACCAAGTAAATCTTGCACAAAGTGTGTGAATTCATAGGTGTAAGTATAGTACTACAGAGAGTGATTCATTCCTTCTTTGTTCCCTTCTTTCTTTTCAACAGTTTTTTGTTACTGTACTCTTGTTTATGAAGTCAAAAAGGGTATTTTGGCCAAATCCTAGTTTTAATATAAAAACATCACCTCTTTTTTTTTTTTTCAGTGATTATTCTCTGGCACTGGAGTAGTTACACATTGACTACAGGATCACTGTAGTTACAAGATTGCTTTAAGACAGCCTTTTTAGTTTTGTGGGACTAGAGAGTGATTTTCCATTTACTAAAATGTAGACCTAACTTCTTTAAATAAAGCAGTTCTGAGATGGACCTTAATGTTTTTCTCTGCAGCACTCATGCTCCTTCAAATCACATCTTTTTGAAGCAGAAACTTCTAATCAGGACCAATTGTCTTTTAGTTTTACAACAGTGACAAATTATTTTGGGAATCTATGACTCATTTTACCCGATCCCATAGAGACTAAGAAACTCGGCATCCCTGAAAATTGCTTGCACCCTGCTGTCTTTGCCACCATCTATGCAGGATGTTCACAACAACCCAGTCGTTGTTCAGACAGACACTACGTAACTGTGGTTTAGCAAGACTTACAGGGACTCCTATAACAAAACAAAAGATGCTCTGTAACTGTTCTCATCTGTGTGTTCATTGGCAATGTGAGTTGAGAAGTTATTTCAGGAGTCATAAAACACATTTAAATCTCATTATATGCATGGACCAACTTGGGGTTATAATTATTTGTGAAACAATAGAACGGCTTATATCCTGGACTTCTTTTCACCTATCTTTTTTGAACTGGGGAAACTCCAAGTAAATCCTGATTTATTTATTTTTTTTAATTGCTGTAGAAGGACACTTTCAAATAGGCTCAGATATGGGAGAAGTATAGCTTAGTGGTGAGGACATTAAGACAGAGAGTCAGGAGATAGTTTCTATCTCCAGTGAGGCGGTGTGCATCAACTCAGGCTCAAGACATGCTAAAAAGATATGGGACTTTCATAACAAAGCTGGGTTGTGCTGAACTACTGCAGAAGAGACAGAGGATTTATGTGCCCAGTCCTGGTGTCAGACCTTTATTAAATCTAGCCCTTCATCTCTTGTGTCTTTGTTGGTTTGGGGTTTTTTTCCCTTCTGTATAATAGAGACCATGCTTATTTTTTTTGAGAAGTATCTTGAGTGTAACTGGTGAAAGAAGCTGTGTAAAAGCTGAGTGAAGTAAAATCAGTTCTTTGCATTTTTGTTCACTGAAGAGAACGTGATAGAAATTCTATGGGAAACATTTTGGAGGATCTGTCTCATAGGATAAAGTAAAGAAAAGCTATCATCATATCAAAAAGTTGTTGAAGTTCTAAAGGGTCTTGAACTTTTAAAACCAGCATGCTACTAATGGTGGCTTCTCACCTTTCTCTTAAAATGACCTGAGTACCAAAGGAAAAGGCAGAAAATGCTACCTGAAATATTAGACAAGGTTCCCATGATGTGGGGACTACTCACCAGACAAATCACTGGAATATATAATGTAGAAGACAGTCAGTCACTACATGGATAAATATGCTAGCACTGGGAAAAATCAACGTGGATTTTATAGAGAAAAGATTGGTCTTGCTCATCCTTTAAAGAATCAATAATCATTTGCTATTGTATACTTGTGTTTTAAAAAGCTTTCAACAGCCCATCAAAGAAATCTAATCATTATTTCTTTCTAAGGCTCTCTCATGAGCAAATAAATAATCAAAAATAGGAGAGAAAGGGAAAAAATCAATAGTTGGTTTTGTCGATACAGGGAAATCACTCTTGGAGTCCCGTAGTTTCACACTAGGCCCTGTATTGTTACATACATACTTAAGTTATCTAGAGAAAAACTGAAGAGTGAAATGGCAGTTTGTTGACAGTACTGAGGACACACAGGGCTGAAAAAGTTGTTAATAAAACTGTCCACAAATTCTCAATACTGAGTTACTGGCTGCGTTAAAACTCAGTAATACAGAGGACTACATATGGATAAAGTCAGAAAGGATGATAGCCATGCCGAAGGTAATTTTACATTTGCAGTAGATTATCCATTATCTCTGAGGAGAGACATTTTAGAGGTCTAGTAACTAGGCTGGTGAAAATGTTAGTTCAGGAGTCAACAATGGTCAAAAGAGAAAATGGAACATTTAGGAGTTATTAGGGGAAAAATATAGAACTAAGCTGAAAAGCATAATGGCAGTTCATGAACATGGATCTTGAGTATTGTTGGCAGTCTCCTTCCTTCTGCAAAGACATAACAGAAAAAGTATAGAGAATAACATCAGTGATGAAAAAAAGTACAGAACAATTCCCAGAGAAAGGTCTAGACAGAAAAAGACTCTTCAGCACAGAGTCACAGAGAAGAGGCACTGTGGGGTGCTTTTAACAGAAGTATGAAATCACGAGTGAAACTGAGAAGGTAAAGAGGTATGGGAACTCATATAAAAAGTTGCAGACCAAGCAAACAAATCTATATACACAGATGAAGCTAAGGAATTCATTGTCACATGAAGTTATAGAGACCTACACAGCTTCAAAATGAGATTAGACAGATTGCTGGATGATAAAGTCATCATAAAAATATTAAAACCAGAATCTAAACTCTAGCTTTGAATGTTCACAAGCCAAGTAAGTGATTGTTGGCCTAGTATGAGGAGGAAGTTTCCTGTGTTTGCTCTGTTTCTTAGAGTCCCTCCTAGAAATTGATTACTGGTCATTGCTGCTGGACAATGCTGCAAAGCTGATGAAGTTCCAAACCACTAAGACCCTTCTTAAGTTCATTTTTCACTTGTGAGAAACTGAAATGAAGTGTTCTGTCCTTTTTTTTAGGTTAGCAATGTCACAATATAGCTGTTTGATGTGAAAACCAAAGTTCTCAGCCCTAAAGGAAGTGCAAGACTGTGCTGTTTGTCCCCAATAATGGTATTAAATGCTTTTCATGTAAAGCTACAAAATAAATCTTACCTGACTTGTAATTACTAACTTTTAAGTTTGCTTTTAAAGTCCACTATGGTAGTAAACATGCCATGGTTTATTCCAGTGCAAATGGTATTCTTCTAAACTGGAAATGAAGTCCTTCAAGTTATATTTGAAGAAACTGAGGAAAAAAAATGTATACTCTCCATTTCTCTTTCCCCCTTTCTGTTTCTAATGGTTAATTCTAAACTAGCTGAACATGAAATTTGTTACATGAATAGACACCACAGAGAAAGAATCATATTAATTTAAAGTAAATGACATTAAATTGAATGTTTATTCATGAGTAGTGAGTTTTGTACATCTGCAATAAGTATTCTCCTAAAATGTTAAGTTATATTGACTGGGTCACTAGGAACTTCTGCAAGTTATTTAGCATACTAGATAAGAATAAATTAACTTTACTGGATCAGTTGTACAACACAATAACTGTGGAATTACATGACTGCATTTTCCTCTCTCAATTTTTTTTACTTAGAAAAAAAAAGCGCTAAAATACCCATTCAGGAAAACAATAAAATACATATTTAACTGTAATATAATTTATGCATTAAGATGTGTGTTTGTTGTTACTACAGCCTTGCATGTTTAAGTGAAGCAGAACCTTAATGAATAAAGCAGAAAGTCTAGTGAGATCAACTGAAAATAACAAAGGACCTAATAAGCTGCTTTTTAGTGCAGCTCTGTCTTCTTTTCCATCCCTATTGATTGTCCCTATGGAAGTCAGTTGGCCACCTGACTCCACCTATTCAGCATTCACTGCAGAACTGGAGCAAAAATCAGACTAGAAGAATAAAGGGTTGTATTTAAAAATCAATTTGCCCACATTGTACAAATGTATTCTGATACCCTTGTAGCAGTTAATGTTGTAAGACTGTGATATAAACAAAATACATCAGAAAAAGGACCCTAACTTTTCTGCCTGGTAATTTTTCCAGACAATTCACTGAGATAGTCCAGAAGGGGCAATTTGCTATGGTGCAGCTCTGGCTTCTAAGGGTCTGGGTTGCAAAATGCAGGCAAACTGCCTCCCTTGGCATTATTCCAGGGCTGCGGAAGGCATGGAGAGTTTTAAGCCAGATCTACATATGGAGAAATACTGATTTTCTCAATACAGAATGTCTACCTTCTGGATTAACTTAAGTTTAAACTGGCAAAGTTATTATTGAAGTACTGTTATTATTTTTACAAATGTTGTTTGCATTGCTCTCATGTTGATAATGAAAAAAGATACCTTGCAGCAACAATTCTCATTTGCTGTGGAGGACAAGAAACAAGCCTTTTCTTAGTAATTTCAACTATTGAGCAAAATCCTTCAGAATCAAGAAAAACGGGAGGTTGATAAGTTAAAAACACTGCCAATATATTATTCCTCAAAACTTAATGCTTTTGGGGTTTTTTTTCTCTTTAATCATAATTTGATTAGAAATATTTTCTCTTATGAAGCTGAAATAAAACATTTATGCATGTTAGGACAACAGTCTTAGGCTTAAAATGGCAAAGCATGAACCTTAGTCAGACAGAAACATGCAGTGCCACTTCACCCCCAGATCAGTTTCTCTCCCATGTTCAGGCAGATGTGGGCACTGCAAGCTGACTTGAGAGGTGAGTACTCCATCCTGATCTAGCTTTGCATCACAGCCTGTGCATTGTCATTAACACAAGTCACCCCTATCCTGGCAGTGGTTGCGTTGAACTCAGTGTTGCAAGTTACATGAATAAAGACTGTCCAGATGAATAGCAGTATGGCATACATTTCTGATTAAAATAACATGCCATTTAGGTAATTTTTTGTTTCCATTACTCTAGATAGCTTTGACCCCGTTTAGTTTTCTTATGGTGGGACAGGTCCTTTATTGCTACAAATTTACCTTGCTACATTGAAGTGATACGCCAACTCTACCTGTGAAAATCTGCCTTTCATACTAATTATTTTAATTACATATACCTGGATCCATATATAAGTATTTGAGAGAGCTGCATCTGTAAGTTTTGCACAGAAACATTTGATCTTCATTTTTGTCTTTGTATATTCTGTTGTATTTTCTGCAGGAATGATGTTTGCTAGTTTGTTTTTATTATTGTCAAAGATTATAAGATTAATTGACATGTTAGGTGAATGTATTTAAAAACATTTATGTTTCCAAAAAGTACATCAACCATAATGTAAGAAATGTGAAGGGTGTTTTTCTTTCATTGATTGTTTCTCTGTCAGAAACCAAGGTTGAAGGCTTAAGCTCTCATTACACACAAAAATTATGTTCCAGACATTGATTCTCTAAATGGCCCCCTAGATCCCTGAGTTCTCCTTGCACAGATACAGTCAATTTGTGAGTAACCTTGACATATTAACATGAAGACTGCAGCCAACTTTGTCCTTCAGTCTGGTGGGTGTGCACCTCCCTCCTCACTGAATCGGCTCCGGGGACTTGTGTGGGGCACTGATGCACTGGGTGCCAGGCACAGGGGAGAAGGTGCCTGGTGCCTACCTTGAAATAGCAAAGAAAGTGGTCTGTGGGATGGCATCTGCCATCACCATTTGTTTGGTTGTGAATAAGCTTATGGCCACTGGGGTAGAGAGAATATGGGTCATAAAATGAGCTAAATATGATGAACCAGAGAGAAAGGGAGAGACAGATTGTTCTATGGTTTTATTTGTTTTTCCCTGGAAAGAGACATTCACTTTCACTTCAAAGCTGTATTAGTTTTAGGCTGACATGTATCATTTTCATTATATGTTTTAAAGTAAGTGAATAATTCCTAAGGCTTGCTGGAAAAGCAAACAAACAAGCAACAACAACAACCACAAAAAACCACAAACAAACAAAAAACCCAAACAAACCAAAACCACAAAACAAACAACATGTCAAGAAACAATTTTAAGACAGAAAATATTGGGGTTTGTAAACAGAAATGCTTTGTCAGAGGACATTTTAGGATCTTATGTGTTTCAGAACAATGATTTTTTTAATTTCTCATTTGAAACTTTGTCCTTTCAATCTAATAACGCCAAAATATTTTATTTTGGTGTTTCTAAAATGTTTATTTTGGTATGTTATATTGTAGCATTTTGTCACTGTGAAATATATATGAATGGCAATTCTTGTCATTTTGGCAATGTCACTACACTGATTTCATACCAACACACTTTAAACTTTGCATTGCATGAAACAGAGTTGCATTTAGAGAGATGCATTTTTTTATCACAGTTCAGGATGAATCCAGTAAAATTTTAGGATTTCCTATCAGGTCAAGTATTTTAAATTAGAATTCAAATAAATCAATAAAGTAATATCTGAGTGGATTTGTGGTTAGTCCTATGGCACCTAATAAACATAAATTAAGTGTATGTATATGATAAGTGTTAGTAGTAACCATAAATACTGGGGCTTTTTTTCAGCATGGAAATATTTGAGAACATTGTTCTCAAATGGATAAAGCAAATCAAATGACACAGTTGTTTAATACCAGTGCTGATTTCAGGGATATCCAATGCCAGAGGTAGTAGTGTACAGAGATATAGTAGGGAGAGAGTCACCTCATGAAAATAGATCTACTGTAAACCCTGCTCAATGTGGTTTATACACTTCTTCAGCCAGTCTTCCTATTAGCACTCTACTGTTTTGATTAGTCCAGAAAATAAAATTGGACTCTGCATTTGCTAATGTCAACTCCATGCACAAACACATTTTCAGAGTGAGAACCTAGCTGCCAATTTCCTTACCACAAATATGTAAAACTGTAGTAATGTAACAACCGCTGATAGCAAAAGGGATATTGGATGAAGAATAAAGCTTTATAGAGCTGAAGGAATGGTACTAACAAGTTGAAGTGATGACTCTTGGAGTTGTTCTAAAAGTTGCATTGAGAGCTCGATTTAATCTATTCCCCTTAGCCCAGCTGTACTTAAATGGTGTAACTGCTACCATTAGAAAGGGTGATGTCTTTCTATTAAAGAGATCATTTTCATCAACCCAATTCCTATGGTATTTGGTTTTGCAGCCATAATGACAAAATGCATGAGTTGTAGCTGACAGACTGAACATGTAAAAGATGAACAGGTCCAACACAGAGCTACATACCCATATTACCATCCTGCCAAGCATTGGAAGGGAAGTAGAACTGCTGGATGCTGCCCAGGTGATACTTGCCTGATACCACTCTTCAGTTATATATACAGTTTCTGTGCTTCCATTTTACTTATTTTAGCAACATGGATAAAGAAGAACATCTCTATATTAAAGAATAATATTGCATTACAAAATAGATGTCAGTTGGCGTCCGGTGACCAGTGGTGTACCCCAGGGATCAGTACTGGACCCAGTCCTATTCAACATCTTTAGTGATTACCTGAATGTGGGGATTGAGTCTACCCTCAGTAAATTTGCAGATGACACCAAACTGGGAGGGACTGTCGATCTGTCGGAGGATAGGAAGATGCTGCAGAGGGACCTGGACAGGCTGGGCTGATGGGCCAAGGCAAACTGTATGAAGTTCAACAGGACAAAATGCAGGGTCCTGCACTTTGGCCACAATTACCCCATGCAGCGCTACAGGCTGGGGGACTAGTGGCTGGAGAGCGGTCTGGTGGAGAGATACCTGGGAGTGCTGGTTGACAATTGGTTGAACATGAGCCAGCAGTGTGTTTAGGTGGCCTAGAAGGCCAATGGCATCCTGGCTTGTATGAGGAATAGTATGGCCAGCAGGACTAGAGATGTTATTCTCCCCCTGTACTCAACACTAGTGAGGCCTCACCTCGAGTACTGTGTACAGTTCTGGGGCCCTCACTTCCAGAAGGATATTGAAGTGCTGGAGCGGGTTCAGAGGAGAGCAACGAGGCTGGTGAAGGGACCAGAAGGAAAAGTTTATGAGGAGATGTTGGGGAATGGCTAGAAAACAAGGGCCATGTATCTTTAAAGGAAATGCTTGCTGAAGCAAAGTGTTAGGCTCAGCAGAAGTTATAGCGAGGAACAGCAAGGTCAGCATGACCTTGTGCTTGTGAGCTATAAATAACAGGATGTTGTGGTCGAAGGAATGAGGATGTGAGTTGTAACTATCGCCACAAGGGGGTTGGATTAGGAAAGTGTATCCTTTAAGCAACAACCAATGAGTAATGGACAAGTGTGCCTATTAATAAGATGACTGTATAAAAGCACCCTTCTGATCTCTAATAAACGAAGTTTGCTTATCAATCATACTGATTTTCTGCATCTTCCCTCATCGCTCCGCAAGGAGAGGCTGAGGGAGCTGGGGTTGTTTAGCCTGTAGAAGAGGAGACTCAGGGGGGACCTTGTCACTCTCTACAACTACCTGAAGGGAGGCTGTAGTCAGGTGGGGCTTGGGCTCTTCTCCCAGGCAACTAGTGACAAGACGAGAGGGCATGGCCTGAAGCTGCACCAGGGGAGGTTTTGGTTGGGTATCAGGAAGCACTTCCTGACAGAGAGAGTGATCAGACATTGGAATGGACTGCCCAGGGAGGTGGTGGAGTGACCGTCCCTGGATATGTTTAAAGAAAGGCTGGATGTGGCACTCAGTGCCATGGTCTAGCCGATGTGGCGGTGTTAGGTCACAGGCTGGACTTGATGATCTCAGAGGTCTTTTCCAGCCTCAGTAATTCTCTGTGATTCTGTGTGTGACTGTTGTTTCCTAACTCCTCAGCGGAGTCTGCAAAGAACTAACCTGGGACAGTGGTGGTTTAGTACCAATCTTTTCCATATAAAGCAGCAAGTGGATATTCAGAATCATTTTAATTTCCATGACAGCTTCCTAAGTTCCAACAAAAATAAATCACAAGAATGAAGAAAACTACCAGTATATATATGTTTTTTGAGATCATCTTAGTCCCGAGCGTGCATGTGTTCTGCATTTACGTGGTTATAGCAAGACAATAAATAGATGGAAATAAACTACTTTCTTTTACTTTCTCTTTCAAAAGCAAATTGATGTATGCATGAGGGAAGATCGGTTACACATTTCCCAAGTTGCTCATTGTTCTTTTCTTTGAATATCTGCTTACATGTGCATTATGCAGCTGGCATCAGACTCTGAGTCTTACATGAGTTAAGCTTGAAGCCTTCTGGTGCAACAGGGATACTTTTTTTTGTGGTACTAGCTCCAAAAAGCTGCTCCCAGAGATAAGGGCTGAGACTGCCCTAATGCCTCTGGTTCCCTGCTCCTGGCTGCGGCAGTGAGATGTGCTCAGGCTGCCAGGCCCTGTCCAGCTACTCACACGGGGAGCCCCCGTGGTCCCTGCCGCAGGCTCCAAGGGAGATGCCCCACTCTTGCTATACCCTGAGATATGTAAAAACAGCCAACTGACTGTTTAAAATTAGATTGTCCTGAAGTGCTAAAGGACCATGGCCATGCTGAGCAATTAATACATAAAGTGATTTCTGACTGTGAGCATTAAGTTGGCTGGCAGAATACATCAGTGCTTTGAAGTGATAGAACTATAGCTGTGTTTCCTCAGTATTTCAAATATAAGAAGTTGGATTCAATGCACTGAACACATATATTCCTTACGAATATTCGAAAGTATAAAATACTGTCTATAGCGTTAGGAACAGAAAAAATTTATTATGGAGTTAATATATAAGTTGGCTGGCTTGCTAATACATTTTAATCATGAATGAATCTGACTATAAGCTTCCTTTTAACTCTGCAGGTAACTGAAGAATTTTACAAGAAAAGAATGACCTCTTACTGTGTTTTTCCTTTGTTTCTGTCAAGAGGAAAGTTTCAAATGCTTCTTTCTAAATTCCCCAATCCTTTTTAGTCATTAGCCCTTCAATCTAAATGCAATTATTTAAAACATTTTGGTGGAAATCCCTCTACAATCACAATGATTTATCAGAGCAGTTGCTTCACAGTTGACAGGTCAATCTATAGATACACTAGAGGATGACAATAATTAAAAAGCCCTTGACAAAACGTCATTCAGAAATAGTTTTTTGTTGCATATACTCTGAATGTGAATTTAGTGCTTGCTGAAAATCCCTGACAGTCAGTCCGGGAAGACAAAGCCTGACCACCTCCACCAAGGAGCACTTGATTGCAAAAATGCCAAGTGGAGACTTGCTCCAAGACTAGCCTTAAAAGAGGTAGATATTTAGTCTTCACAGATATACTCCAGTCCTTGGATTTGCTGGGAGAACCAATATAAGAGTCAATTGGTTTCCATTTATACTGTGGCTCAGTAACATGCAAACATGACTTGCTTGAATTGGTTTGTGGCTGCACACTAATTTTACACAGAGAAGTGAACAATCGTGCACTGGTAACAAGTACCAACTGCTGCTGAGCTAGGCTAGATTTGTACTAGAGATCTGAAAAGTCTTTGAAAAGACTTGCTAATTAACCTCATGTTAAAATTCATGCAAAACTGAACTGACAAATACCATTTTAACTACAATGGAAAATTAGATGAGTGCAGCTCCTCTACCCCTTCTACTTTTCAGAGGTTTAACTACTGAAGAAAATACCATACATGTGTTATGCTCCATTCTCAAGCTGCAGCCCATCTAGCTTATCCAAAAAGTTTTACTTTGATCGATTTTATTCTTTAACAACAATATCATAAACACAAAGGCTGAAGTTCATTAACGTTGCTCTTTAGAATGATATTTTCCTTCTTAAGGAAAAAAGGCTTCTAAAGTAAACTGAGTGAAATTTTAACAAGGACATGATGAAACAGAAGTGCTTGACCATGGAATTTTTTTTGCAATCTTTTGCCAATATCTAGGAACTGGTACTATACGTAACAAATGCTGTTATTTTAATGAATGTTTGTGAATTTTCTGCTTCAATTGTGTGATAGTCAGATCAAGACTTTGTATTTTCATTTGTGTTTAAAACTTCATTATATAAATTCACTATTGAAGTTATTACAGGACTACTCTCTGAATATTTTTTTCTATCTCTACTCATTCCCAAAGTGAAATAAGTGCATTTACATATATTCAAGACTAAGAAAATGAAAAGTGAAATGCTGACTTGTGAAAGACATTCAGATCAGAAATTGCATTTGTCAGCCACAAACATTTTCATTGTCCCTTGCATTTTCTTCCCCTTGCATTTTTGTGCAATGCCCCAAAAGCTTCTTGCTCTGGTGGTTTTTTTATGGAAGAAAAAAGCATTCTTCTAGGCATAAAACCAATATTCTAGGCATCTTCTAGGAAAGGGGTTGAAGAGATTGAGAGCAGCTCTGCGGAAAAGAACTTGGGGGTTACTGGTGAATGAAAGGCTGGATGTGAGCTGGCAATACGCACTCACAGCCCAGAAGGCAAACCATATCCTGGGCTGCTTCAAAAGAAACATGGCCAGCAGGTCAAGGAAGGTGGTTATACCCCTCTGTTCTACTCTGGTGGGAACTCACCTGCAGTACTGTGTCCATCTCTGGAGACCTCAGCACAAGAAAGATGTAGACCTGTTGGAGCAGGTCCAGAGGAAGGCCACAAAAACGATCTGAGGTCTGGAGCACTTCTCCTGTGAAGAAAGGCTAAGAGTGTTGTGTTTGTTTAGCATGGAAAAGAGAAGGCTCTGGGGAGACTTTATTGTAGCCTTTAAATAATTAGAGGGGGGGTCTATAAAAAAGACGGGGACAATCTTTTTAGCAGGGCCTGTTGCAATTGGACAAGGGATAATGTTTTTTAAACTAAAATAGGGTAGATTTAGACTAGATATAAGGAAGAAACTGAGAGTGGTGAAACACTGTAAGAGGTTGCCCTGAGATGTGATAGATGCCCCATCCTTGGAAACATCCAAGGTCAGGTTTGATGGGGCTCTGAGCAACCTGATCTAATTGAAGATATCCCTGTTTATTACAGGGGGATTGGACTAGATGACCTTTACAGGTCCCTTCTAACCCAAAACATTCTATGATTCTATGATTCACGAAGAACTATAACCTGTGCATATAACCATGCATATGGCAACCGTATCTCTGTAAACTGTAACCCAGCAGATGTGCCCAAACAATAATGAAGGATGGATTTAAAATGAGATCAAATATAGCTCACAGTAAAACAATCAGACTTTTGTCATAAACTTTAAGGGGAATCAAGAATATTTATTCCAAGAAGTGCAACATTTCTACACATACACACACAAAACCCCCAAACAAGCAAAACAAAAATAAAACCAAGCACTGTTTGGTGTTTTAACCAACTACTGCAATGCTATTGAGAAGGCAGGAATATGGGAGAAGAAAACATTCCTTGAGTCTGGTGGCATCTATTTTGGGTAGTGATGAGGGCTCTCTGGAAATAGAACACTTCGTGCATGAATTCAGCATTCCTTTGATTTGATGGGCAATTTTATCCAAGGGTAGGTATATTTATACTACATTATTTGTAATAGATTATAAACCTAACAGAAATATCACAGAGATTTGGTGAAGAATATTTTAAAAATGTTAAATAGACTATTTTATTGTAGTCTGAGTTGTAGGCACAGCATTGTTGAATTCAGATCAGTCTGACAACTGTTTTGTCCACCAAAGTATTCAACAGGCTTCCTGAGAGAGAAAATTTCAAATACTCTGACTTTGGGAAAAGGTCCCTAATGGTCCCTCATTCTTATAAATTAGACATGAGAACAAGACACTTAAATATCTTTGGGGATAGGGACCTAAATATTCAAGCATTTACTGCACATGACAGTATAAGCCAAAAGATGCCTAATGATAGCTATGAAAATGTAATTAGGCACTACTTCACAGAAGGTGCTTAAGTATGTGCATGAGGCAATGTTGATTGCCTTTGTAAATATGGTTATGAGTGCTGTAAGAGAGGTTATTTTATAACTTTTTTGTAGAAGAGCTTTAATACAGGATAAATCATTGTGCAATAAATAATTTCTTTTGGCATTTATTTTTATTTATTTTCAGTTACTTAAAGGCCTTTTTATTAAAGATTCAACATACATTTTTCTCCAGAATTAAGTATACTAAAAATCAAATCTAAAGAAAGCATTTCACAGCACTGTTTTTTATGTATTGCTTTATAATAGATCTTCAATTTTACAAACATTGTAGCATCAAAAAGAGAGAAAAAAGGCATAACACTATTAATCACAAGTACTGTTTCATGAGCAAGTCCATTATGAGTTTTTATGTAGTTTGCACCAATATTTGTGTTCCCAGGACATAAGCAGGTCACCAGTTTAGTAAGTACTTATCAGTAAATAAACTTCCACTTTTTTTACTGTATTTAGACTGCTGACTTTCAGTTTTGCTTGAATAGATTGTAAAACTAATTATAAGTGAAAACCAAGCTTTTTAATCAGCTGTGACAAAAAATACTATATGCAGTCTTGAATAAGTTATGAAAGATGGAAAGAAATTACCTCTTTATTTTCAATACCAGTAGAGTCTCATTTTCGATTTATATCATGTGATTTTTGTTAGATGAGGGAGTTGCCATAAATTAGATCAGATGAACTCTGTAACACAGCCACAAATCCAGTCTGCTTCAAAGCAATCATTTTAAAGCATAAATTATCACAAGGAAAGCTTTTATGTATTTTTCCTGACTGGTTGTTTATGTAAAATAATTAAAATATAATGTGAGTATTAGAATCCTACATAACCAAAGAACTGGTTTTAATATGGGGTAGGTCATGCACTGTGCGCAGAATAAATAATAGCAACTTTATTTTTCAGGGAAAGTGTTTTTCTAGATTATGTTTGGATTTTGCCAACAGCTCCCTTACCTAGCTTAATCAAGCTGCAGAAAAAGTTCTGAAGTATCCCAAATGGTCTAACAAAGCCAGAATGTAAAGTGAATCATTGAAAAAGGTATGCATGATTTTGCAGGATTAAAAAAAAAATAAATCCAGAATGTTACCTTTTTTTCTTAAATTTTTTTACCTTTCTTAACAAGGAATTC
Source organism: Actenoides hombroni (assembly GCA_024336885.1). NCBI lineage: Eukaryota > Metazoa > Chordata > Aves > Coraciiformes > Alcedinidae > Actenoides > Actenoides hombroni. The sequence continues at coordinate 36,715,426 of WUAM01000107.1, read as the reverse complement.
AATTATCAACCTGAAAGTCAAGACTTCTTCCCATATTAGCTTTTGTTCAAATTTTAGTATTTATTATGTTGCATATTTTAATGAATATAGTGGATAAAGTCTAGTTTTGAAAAAGCAAATGCTTATTCTATCCTGCAGTTGACAATAAGCAGTCGGCTCAACATGACTAGCAAGAAGTTTGCCTTTGAAGATGGAACTAAAAAAAAATAAATAAAAAAAATCAGTATATTTAAGTGGAATCAAATAATAGATATGCCTCTAAGAATAGATAATCTGTCACCCAGAATTGCCAACCTCAGACTGAGCATATTTTAGACTCTCTTATTAAGCCAATAGTTTGCTGAAATGGGCTTTTAAAAATCTTCAAATATGGCATTAAAATATATTGTTCATCCTAAACCATAACTTCTAATTGAAGGCTTCCCTAGTATTTTAATTAACCATCCCCAGCTTTTGACAAAGAACTAATCAAATAGTTTTATTGGCATACATTACAAACACAGGATAATATGTTATCCATTGGTGACTATAAACTAAGTGAAACTTGCTTTCTGGAACAAGAATAGACTAGCCAAAAGTTGCCAGTTAGCGTTTTGCATTATCAATCCTGAATATATTTTCTTCATCCTTAAGTAACAAATAAAGTACATGTTACATATGCATACATATCCACACATACATATATATGTATGCCCAAGATAAAGATTTTCAGTTACATGTCAAGCACTGATCATCAAAACCAATATTATTTTTTAAAAACAACCAAACCAACCCATACAGTATGTTTCTAAGTTTTGGAAATGGTAGTTTTAATTAAGGTTCAAAGACAACATTTTTCAGAATGTTTAGCGTGTTAAATGAAGTTTCTGCAATGCTATAGGCATCAACTTGATCTTCTAAGTGTCGTGCTTTGCATCTGAGCTTAAAACACACATGTTCTGTTGCTCAAATCAATGAGAATAATTTTGAATGCATATGATTAGACAAAGTGTCACAAACCAATCTCTTGGCTATGAGGCTGTTGTGATGTGACAAAGATTTTTGCCTTGACATTTAGGGGGCTTATTAGAAAACCTTTTTATGATTAGAATAATTAGTCTGGGAAAGAAGTGTATAAAAACTTCCCCCCCCCCCATTATTAACATCATGGAATAACTTTATCAAAAGAATGTAATATATGTTGCGCTAGCGTCTTACCTTGATTTGGACTCCAGAAGTTTAAATACTTAAAAAACTTTTGTGATTAGATTAGCTTCCTGGAGGCCTGCTCTGTCTCAAACCAGAATTTGGTTTGTGGGAAAAAAAGGCCCATAAGCAGAATGATAAAAAAATGCCATGTAAATTACTGTAGACAGCAATGAATTCTTACTGGAGACTTGCTGAACGTAAATAACAGTAGTGCTGCACACATATATGTGTGTATATATATATATATACGGGTGCACCAGCTAGTGCTTGCCAAACTGGGATGTGGATTTCTTAGCCCCAAAACCTTAGGTACTGCACGCTAAAGGACTATGCCAGCTCATAAAGTTAACCAAACCTGTTAAGACTTCTAGCATTGAAGTTCTGTACAAAATAGAACAGATTCAGCAATTAGTTAAAATAGTGCTTTACTGTTGTCAAATTACAGTAATGAGATTTTGGCTACTGATACAGGCAGTCTGGAGTGTCAGAAGCATGTCATGAATTTTTTGTCTCTGTCCTTAATTGCTTCCTTCTATGTTCATCTTATGGAAGAACAGAGATCACAACTTGGCCATAAAGAGAAAGAATTTTCTTCCCTCCATTTTGTCCTCAGGAACATTCAAAAGACAAGCTGGAGTAAGAAGAGAGAAGCAGCTATACCTTCTCACCATGAGGGTTTTAAAGACAGAACAAACAAAGTATGGGAGGCTTTCGAGCAGCTGTTGAGGAACGCACGAATTCCATTTTAAAATCTGCAATGCTATGCATATTAGGAGTGATAAGAAGGCATGTGCAAACTGCTATCTTCCCTAAAGCATCAGAATAATAAAAGTCCACTTAAAAATGAGAGGTGGAGGTCAAGAAAACAAGACTTAGGGGGCCAGACACAAATTACCAAATGTCTGGATTGCTGTGGGACTGGGAGAATCTAGCTAGTAGCTTGGGAAAAACTTGGGGGTGGGCGATAACAGGGTAATAAACAGAATGGTGATATTGGCAGAGAAACTACAGACTCTCCTCGCTAGCTGTAGTGCTGCAACCCCGCCTGCAATTTGATCTCAGTCAGGTTTTCTAGCAAGAACCACCCGTGGTGGGAGCCAAAATTTCATCACTGGAAGTTTGTGAGAGTTGGCACACACCAGGGGTGACCAGAAGGAACTGAAAATGGGAAAACGGACAAAGAAATATGATATCTCTCCCCTGAATAATCTGAGGACAATTTCATGCCTTTTCTGCATCTGAGTAATGCTTTTTTTGTTTGCTTGTTATTTAAGGCTGGCAATACTTCATTCTTTTCCCACTCACTTTGTTAGAGTAATAAACACTGATTGTCACACACGACACTGAAAAATACTTTTGGAAATATCAGACTGTGCAAAACCCCCCACCTACTTCATCTCATACGAATGACAAGAGGGTAGAACCCAGACATGAGACAACACCTGTGGGGAGGGGGTGTCCCACTGCTTCCCATGGGGACAAGCCCCTTTCTCAGGATCTGACTACCACCATGTGCCTTGCTGTCTATAAAAAGTCTTCCTCTCACTTCATTGTCTCTGACCTGGTTTTCTTACCTAGTTTTATTCTGCTTTATTCTGTTTAACTCTGTTATCTTCAGACAAGTAAATTTCTCCTGATATACTCTGGCGTACATGGACATTCAAGTCTTTTATCTACACAAAATAGAAGCAGACATCCTTTCTACAGCTTATCCTTAATTCCTGTCCCTCTGTATCTGTTTATGAATTATCTATGAATTGGTGTTAAAACTGAGCAGCAGTTAGGCTAAATTTGTATTAAATATGCCACATTGTTGTCCTATAAACTAACAAATAAAAACAGGCGATTATCTGTCTTAGTGTCCATATTTTAAGGCACAGATTTTAAGAGCTTGGATTTCTGTCACAGGGAGAGTGGGTACATCCCAGCACATTTATTTCCTATGCCTGGCTGCTTCCCCCATGAGGTGATGCAAGCTATTTGGGGGCCTGGTGAGGTGAGGGAAACTGAGCATAAAAGGCAAGTCCTGAATGTCAGTTTGGAGACAAAACTGAAGAGAAAGGACTAACAGTGGGCTGGAGGCAGATGACCAAATTGACATTTAATGGAAGGGCACAAAGAAGCAATGGCAGTGGCAAGTGTTTTGTCCCTTGACTGGAATGACAGGGGACTAAGCTGCCCCTTTTCTGTATCAAACACAAGGAGGAACTGTATTCTCTGTCCTCTTTTCCTAAAGACAGATGAAAGATTTGACAGGCCCGTAGATATCAATGGGCCATTACTCAGGTGGCCTCAGAGCATTGCCACTTGATTACGAGTGCAGGATCTTCACCCCTCCAAAGATGAATTATAAAGGAAGGGGAAGAAAACAAACTCTGGCACGTTTTTCACTTGTTCCCCGAGACAGGGCTCCTGGCCCCGCCGGCCCGGTAGGGCAGGAAATGTCGCTCCCTGCGTCTGGCAGGGCTGCGGAGCACGGGGGACTCCCCCTGCACGGCCGTAGGGTGCGGGGCCAGCACCCGCCAGCCCGCACTAGGCAGCATGGCTCCCCTAAACTCGCCCACCGCTCTGCCGGAGGACTCCTCTGCGAGGGTTAGCGCTGCCTAAGCCGCAGCGATGTACAGCTCTGTGGGTCTCGCCCCAAAAGTTGAAACTCCCGCCACCCCAGAGAGACACAGTGATTCAGTCCCCGTTCGTTTTGCCACCCACCTTCCCCCTGCCGCCGCGCAGGCGGTGCGGTGGGGGCTGCTCAGTCATTCCTGCCCCGGGTAGGGCCATTTGCTCGCTAATTGTTCTTATCTTCATCGACCGCGTGCGGGGCGGAGGCGAAAGGGGGGC
>WUAM01000107.1:36677055-36710898 GCA_024336885.1 Actenoides hombroni | reverse complement strand
CGGGCCGTCAGCGTGGAGGGAGGCGAGTTGAGCGTAGCCCCCTCGGGGGTACCGCGGAACTGTGGTTTGGGGGAGGAGGGGGGCGGCGATTAGCGTTTTTCGGTGCTATTAAAAATTACTTGGTGTTAGCTCAACTTTTCTTTGCGCTGTGCAGAAGAGAAAGGGGTTTGCCGCCGGCTCGCTGGGCGTTTCGCGCATCGCATTGTGAACAGAGGCGACGTTTCTGTTCCTCTCCTGATATTTGAGTGTTGCCGTGCGCCTTCCGGGCCCCCTCCTCCCCCGTGGTGTCCCCTACCTTTGGCTGTGGTAAATGGACAGTATGGATTTACCGCTTGTGTTAGTGGGGTAGGTCGTTCAAGCTCTTTATGGAAGCAGCTATAACTCTCCCCCTGAGGATAAAGTTTCAGGTGCCTGGGCTCTTTTTGCTTAGTCCTGGAAAGAAACCAAATTCGTGGTAGTAAAGGTATTTATAGACCATTCAGCCTTTACTCATTTGCAGTACCAAGTGCATGTGGAGCTACAAATTAAAGTAACTCTTCTTGAAGCTGTATGTGGTTGCCCAGTAAACAAGCCTTAAAATAATGGTGTCTTTGTACAGTTAAATCACTTTTTAAAATGATCCATGTAATACCTGTTTTAAGAAACAACAACAAAGCACTTACTATGTATTATGGAATAGTAAGAGTATGAAATTCATGGGAAATTGAAAGTGTTGGGGTGAGAGTAAGTAGAACTCACTTTGTGACGGATTTTCTCAATGTTGTTTTTATTCTGTAAGCGTAAGGACACTCCTGCAGCAGTATTTGGCGCTTTCCCACTGAAGTCTCAGTGGTGCAGTTCCTGGGTTGAAAATCTTTTGCCGTTGTAGCAAAGTGTTTCTTCTAATGTTACCAGCCTACTGCAATTCTGATACTAACTGCTTCTCCTTCAGTTCGGCATTTAAATGGATGGATATTGCCCTAGTGGGAGTAGGAAGTGGTGGGGTTGAGTGGCTGTTCAGGTGTTTTTTCCAAGACCTGCTTTTGACTCCCATGTTATGTCTTTTTATCTAAGTTTCTGTAGCATGAGGGGAATGTAAAAGAAGTATCTGGTAAGCTGTCTCCATAGTCCTTCCTGGTTGTGTTACCTCTTATAGCAGCATATGTTCCCTGTTCCATACTTAGCTCATTTACACTTTAGAGGGTATAAAATGCAGGGTGAGTACAACAGAAAGAAAAGCCCTCTTGATTTAAAAAGTTGTTCTGTTAGTGTATAATGGTGTATTGGGGCAGTTGCTGGTTGGAAATGAGAACTTGAACAGGAACAGTATCTTCAGGTCTACATGACTTCCAGAAAGTGAGGTTGCAGTTAGTGACTTTACTATTAGGTGCCTAGAACTCTGAGTCAAGAGTGCTTTCTTCCATTTTTTTTTTTTTCCCCCTGTAGCTTGTAACTACTTTCAATGTTCAGTTTGGTTTCCCATTTCTAAAATTTATAACTGACAACAGACTCTCTGGAAAACTAGGCAGTCAGGGTTACCTATGCACTTCCTAACTATCCCTTAGATTCTCTGTTTCACTTAAAGTCTGTTTCTAACTTTGGTGGCAATATGTTAGGTGTATGTTATCATAGTAAGATCTCAAATGGCTTTAAAGTTTTTCCAGTTTCCTTCTACAACATAGTATTAGAATTTAGATGTTTGCAGTAGACATGGAGAAAACATTTGTGCTTCTTAATGGGACACAATTTCCTGGTCTATTCTCTATGATGAATAACAAAGCGAAGCAGGTTAAAAAAAAATCACAGAATTGCCCCAGATGTTTATAAGCCTGAAGAGATAAGAAAATTCAATTTCCATGGTGATATTCATCACAGGTAGACTTTTTTTTTCAGCAATATACCTCACAGTGATCTCTTACTCCTGCTTATCTTTCATCTTTATCATCCAACTGTGAAATGCATTGCTTAAAATCTGACTATATATTTGAGGAGAAATATTATATAACAAATTAACACAGCTGTTAACACCAGTAAGCCAAGAACTTGATGAGGTTGTGTTTGCAAGCCTGAGGGTAGGTTCATTTTCATTTGGGGTTTTCTGTAACCTATTGTCTAGGTGAGGCATTTCTGGAGTTGGGATGCTCCATTTAACTGGACATACATTCACCTTGAACAATTTTGGGTGGGAAGTTTTAGAAGGGTTTCTTTGGAATGAAATTTTGGCCCAGCCTCCTTAACTATTTAGTACTGGTAAGGAGGTTAAATTGTTCTCAGGATGAGTAGAACACATTTTGTGATCCAGTTGGAAAGTTCTTGGTGACTAAAAGTGAAGCTAGTGCAGTACATCCTTAGAGATTCAGGCCATCGGATACTGAAGGAGCTTTAAAAGAGACTGTATTCCACTTGTTTTTCACTCTACAGTAATTTCATGCTTCTGGGGTCTGCTGTGTTCTGTCATGGTGTGCAGGAAACTTTTGCCTTCCTGACTAAAAACCTCTGGTAGGTGCAGATTTTGTCTTTTCCTGAAACTAGAGGAAAGATAAGGTAGAATATATTGTTATTCTTCCATACAAAAATATTCCACACTTTTTTTTTGAGGTCTTATTCAAAAGCTTAGAACACAAATATATTAAGGTGGTGAATAGGATGATGCAGATAAATTCTATCTGGGCATCCTGCTGTCAATTCTAGGTAAAATAATTGGAAGAAGTGATGAGGATTCACTTCATGTAAAGACAAAATAAAGTATTAAAATTAAAACTTGTTCGCACAATTTAAGGGAAAGCAGGCTCTGTCAAACACTCTAACATTTTCTTCATAATGTGATTTCTTACAGTATATTACAAAAAAAAGCACTAGCAGTAAAATGCTTAGTAATTTTTTTTTGAACACCATAAAGTCGTTGTATCCAAAAGTTGCCACCAGGTAATTGTAATGGAATTGGGTTTTCCCTGTTGCTACTCCATGGGGATAATTACTTGCTCCAACACTAACTCATAGTTTTTCACTGCCACTCATATGGAATGGTTTGGGCTCCCTGGGTGTTTGAAGAAGACTGACGCAAATGCAGAGCTTAAAAGTGAGGAATGTAAGCTGTTCTGCCAGAGAGGGACTGCACTAGAGAAGAATTTAGTCACTTGCAGGGGCTCCATTCAGCATATGCTTGTAATGTGATGACAGGGAAATACGTGTAGGAAAGTTATTTTTGACTCTTGTATATGGCATGCCCGATTCTAGTACGAGAAATGTGTTTAAAAAAAAAAATACAGAAAAATTGTAATACAAGGTGAATATCTATGGAGTTCATCCAGTAATTTTCATGGTTTGTTGTTTGTTTTTTTTTAAGGTTATAGAAGTGACTTTATAGGCAGAAAATCCTGAATGCTGAAGGTGTAGCAGGGAAAGGCACAAACAAGAAAGAAATGAAAACTAACAAATTCAAATTAAAGCATGTGACATCTTGAGTAGGGAAGAGAGTTAACCTCTGGGGATAGATCCTCCATCTCTAGAGATCTAGCACTTGGTATTACTTTTTAAGTTAAACTTTATCCAAATGCAAGATACTGCACTCAATACTTAAAAGCCTGTTGTAAATCATCAGTCCAGTCATCTGTCTCATGATGCCTTCTGGCCATAACAGTATTCATTTGTGAATTTTCTTTTAACAGAAGGACATTTTCTACCTGGCTCTTCAGTGTAATGCTTGCAATCTAAACTGGGCCTTCCCCTGACCCGTGGACCACCCTGCTCTTTGCTAGTGTGATACTTTGGCTAAGCATCCTCCCTTTGTCCTGTGTGGGGGCACTGACAGTTCTTAAAATATTGGTACTAAACGCAAGTCTGTCTGGATCTCAGGGCTGGCTGGCTAAGATTGATCCTGACAGATGTTAAGTTAGTATTAGCAAAAAGGCAGCATAAACCAACTGAACATGTGAGCTTGTTACAAGTTGAAGTCACTTCCAAAACCATTATTAAACATGCCAGTCTAGTAAGTGTGGGTCTTGAATGTATCATACATGTCATTCTTGTTGAACACAGGGAGACAATGCTTGGGGAAGTGGATGTTGCAGAGCTTAATAAAACCTGTCTCTGTCATTTAATTTCTCTGAAGAAGACATGGTTTCCATTGCCCAGAATTTCTTTCCTGGTAAAAATACTAAATCTCAAAAGTGCTTGGATGCCTGCTACATTAAAAGAAGAATTGTTTTTAAAACCAATGTAAATAGAGCTCAAAGCAGAGTGGTTTTCTACAACAACAACAAGAAATCTGCATGCCATAAATACTTTGTTATCAATTCAATGAAGAGTTAGATTTTATTATTACTATTGCAGAGCTTTGAAGCTGTAGTCATGATTAGTAACAAAGTTGTCTCTAATTCCTTCAATTCAGACACAGCCTTGAGAAAAGGACTTAAGACCTCATTTGTTTTTAACTTCTAGCACAAAATTACACAGATCTGGAGCAAGCTGCTCCAGAACAATTTGGCATGGTTCAGGGTTTGTGAGGAAGGACTTGATCCTCTCTGGGTTTCCTTCTGCTAAATTGCATGACTTGAGGTTTTGACTAGAAGACAACTGTTCTTGTCTTTGTATACATAATGGCACTTGTTAGGAATTGCCACTAAGCAGTGTTAACCAAGTGTCCAGAATATATACTTGCTCTCCTTTTGTACTTTAATGCCATTAAAAGGTGATACAGATGGTGAAATAGATATAGTCATTCTGCTCCCTTCTTTCTTCTCCTTGCTCCCCTTGCCCTTCACCAGCTTCATTGGTATGGAAACTATGTGACTAGAGCTCTTAGAACACATCCCAAATTGGGTAACTTGAGTGGATGCTTCTCTCCTCCCTCAAGTATCGGGAAACTTGAGAGTTCGTGGGGTTTGTCAGTGCAGAGGGAACAGCATAGGATGCGCTCTGCCTGTTTGGCTGGAGCACATGTCACACTCCCCCTCCACACAATGCTGCCTGGTGAATGTCAGCAGTATGTCTGATGGGAAAACAGATGAACTGAGAAACGTTTTTGCATAACAAAGTGTATATGCTGTATCTCAAGTGTAGTAGCTTGCTGATCAGGGGAACCTTGTCTGTCAGAGCAGCTCTGCTGTGCTGAGCACCTCGATGTGAGAGTGCCAGGGGGCTGGGATTGAGCTCTCACTGTGCCCAAAAATGTGTGCTGCTCATTGTCAGACTGTTGCAATGGCATTCATGGAGTGCTTCTGGGAAAGAAGATAAAAGTGGTATCCCTGCTGAATCTGTCTGAACTGTAGTGGCATGCTGGTGTGGCATTGCTATCCCAGCTGCAAAGAGTTGGATCCCTTTCAAAAATAAAATAAGTACCTTCATGGCTGTTGAAGGTGGAGATTTGGCTCTGAATCACAGCTAGTGCTTTGTGCAGTAAGGGAAGACTTGTATATGATATCTCTATTGCTGAAAGTGCAGTGTGTGGAAACAATGGATCTTGTCCAGTACGGCTTTAGGGGCAGAACCAAGCTTCTGTACGAGAGCAAAGTACAGGGTCTGTGGTCATAAAGCTTATCCATGTGTTAAAATAAACCTTATAGGCTTATTTATGCATAAATATCTTTACATAAAAAATTTGGGTTTGGATGTATATGCTTCCATATCACTGAAGAGAAAACTGTGCTGATAGATCTGGATGACACGAACTAAAGTGTGGATATAAACTGTTCAGACTAATTCCTAGTCTTGCCCATTCAGCCACGGTTTTGTGGGACACTTGTAGCAGGCAAAACAATTGTAGGACAAAAGCTGCTAGTGGTGTGGTAGCAATATCCTCCTGTTCTTGTTCATCCCTCTTCAGGACATAGATTTGCTGAATCTAATAAGCAGAATGTACCACTGATGTTACCCTGAATGTTCACTTTTGGTGAAACTAGATGTATCTGGTAATGTTTGCAATCACACCCTGTAAATGTGCCTCTTTAGGAGGTATTTTAAGTATGTGGTTTAGATGTATAAAAATTTCATCACTGAAATCAAAATGATTTTGCCGAGTTCAGGACTTCATCCTGTGCTTTACACTATTGTACACAAATCAATCTTTTGGCATTTTGTCCAAATAAAATTAGATTGTTTCTCTTGCTGGAATGAAGTTTCCAGCTTGTTTTGTTTTTCTTCCATTATGAGATATTTCCATTATTTCTATTATACTTGTCAGCCTTTGACTTTTTATCAGGAGAATCTAACCATGCACCATATGATCTCCTCATCGTGGTATAGTGGATGCCTTACTCTTTAGGCTGAAAAAAAATGTATTTTGGAGTAGTTAGTGGATTTTTTTCCTCCCCTATCTTAACATTTAAAAAACATGGGATCTGGTGTGTTCAGAAGTGCTGATCACTCGCAGCTTCTGTTAGTACTCAGTCATTTCATTCTAAACAGAACTGGACGGGGAGGGAAATTGCTCCTATAAATATTACCAAAATGGCTCAGAACTTCAACTCCTGACAAGCAGTACTCTTAGAAGTGAGCATTTTTTTTTATTTCAGTGGTAAAAGGTCATTTAAACAGCAGTTAACCTATTTAAAGAACAAGATACTAAATTTAATATCTGTGTTTTTTAATTACCTGCCTTCAGTATATTGTTGCCTCTGCAATAATATTTTTTATGCTAAGAAGTTCTGATGTTTATTTAAATTTACATTTGAAATATCACAGGCTTCTTAAACTAGCTTTAGAACTGCAACATCTGTAAACTACTAGCATTTTTAGCTGGTTCAGTACAGGTATGTGGGTTCTTACTTGTGTACTACAGTAGATTCTATCCTTGTGGATAAGTACCCACATCTTGTAATTAACTATAAGATTTGCTGGACATTAAAGGTAATGGGTTTGTTTTCATTAAAAGGGTATCCTGCAATTTTGAATCTCAAATTGAGAGAACTCAATTCAACACTTCTATCCCTTCCTTTTTAAAGTAGGAATCACCACTGACTTGAATGAAGTGGTGGCTTGTTTGTGCTCATTAGCAGTGGGGTGAAATAAACCACACCGGCATTAAGTAACTTTGAACTATGAATGTCTTCCCTGTGAAAGTTAACCTATCTTCTACCGTGTAACAATGTCTGGCTGTGTGGTGCATGTGGCAAAAAAAGACTGGACTGTGACATTTAACGAAATGATTTATTTGAACTCGCAGGTTTAACTGTAAGGTTCAAGCAAACCATCTATTTGAACTCTAATACACCAGTAATGCAGATTTTTATGGATACAGTAGAAGAATGCACTGTTACAACTTAAAAGCAAGAATATGCTATAACAAATTAGAAAGCATGCTAAATAGTACATGTGTTAATTAATCACCTGTGTTTGCAAAGTCAGAGCATGCTAAATATTTGCTTACCACGCCAGGTAAGGGTTAGTACTCTTAGAAAAGTCAGCTTGGCCAATGTCTCGACCAAGGAGGAAGGGTCTCCATACATGTGAGCATTGGAGAGACAACTCCCAAAAATCTAAGCTAAACCTTAGCACTTCTATCCCCAGGTTTACATGACTGATTACATAGCTTCAATACACAGGGTTGTGGCTGAAATCCTCCAGGTATTGGATTATGCCATTTGGAGACACAAAAGTTGGAGGGCTTCAGTTGTGGTTTCAGCCGACAAGTTCTCCTTATCTTATTTTCTCAGAAAGCCGAGTAGTGGTTTGAATTGAGACTCAGGACATACTATTTGTTGAGGAACTGCCTCAGCTCAGGTTTCAGTTCTTTGTGTGGTGCAGAATTACCCTGTTTGACCTGGGGCTTATGGACAACTCAAGGCTGAGCCATCTATGCAGCTCCCCTGCATAGATAGGGCCCCAGATGGACAAATCAAGGCTGAGTTACCTGCACATCTTTCCCCCAACCACCCCCCACCTTCCCCCAGCCCCTACAACTTGACTGCATGTACTGGATGACACTGAAACTTGCTTATGAACTATGAGCCAGAAGATTCATACACTGCTCCATTCATTGTTGGATCTATGTAATTACATAAAATAAAACCCCACCTCTTAATTCTGGATTTAGATGGTGAATGTGCTATTTTGTGTAATCTGGCAGAAGTATTGTACTGAATTCCAGGGTTAATTTTATGCTGTTCTTATCCTATATGATTGATACAAAGAGTATAATGTGATTGAGTTATGCTGCATCATGCACTTGGATACCATAAATAGTATTATCTACATAAAGGCTTGGAAGTATTTGCTGGGCCGCTTCTAAAATGCACTTCCGCTTGGATATTGAAGCCATAGTTTGAGTCATCATTTTTAACTATCAATCTGTTTTAGGCAGATAATACACTGGTTAACTCACTGGTTTATTCTACTGTTTGGAAGATTGAATTGTAAGAAATACACTAACTAAAGCAAGTTTATATTTTGTTAATAGCTTGCAAAACCTATTTGCGGCTCTTGTTCAGTGTATGTACATGATCCTTATCAAACAGGAAGTGCACTCTTGTCAAATTATTTAGGATGTCTGTCCTGCCTAGCAATTTTTATTTGCGCCTTGATGTACAAGGAGAAAAGGAGGAAAAAAACCCAAAGCCAGTGAGACTTTCCCTAAACTTAGTGTTCTACCTCAGTTTAAAATAGCGATGGAGGGGAGAAGGAGCTATAAAGAATGTGAATTAGTGAAAACTTCTGGATAAGCTGTGGTCCCAAATAAGCTTGATGAAAAGAGTGCCTGGAATAGCTTTACTCAAAAGGCAAGGCATAGTTTTAGAAAAAAAAATCTGACTCTTGTTTTGAGGTGGTATATTAGAAGCAATTATTGAAGCAAAACTGTTATCTAGCTATGATTTCATGACTTTGTGATGTTAACTTTTTGCTAGATGATGGAGTCTGCCCTTTTCACTTTAATGCCAAAGCAAGTTTATTATTTTGTTGTTTGAAATTTATCAAACTGCTTACAAATGGTTTAATATGACATTTCAACTTTGTCATAAGGTCAGTGGAAGTAGGCCAGTATAACAGTCTGTGTAATAAATTTATATTCAGTAATATTTTTGTTCTTGATGGCTCACATCTGCTGTGAACCATCTTTATCAAGGGTCTTCAGCCTTGCAGGCTGCCTTTAAAACGTGGGGCATAAATCTGTTACACCTACAGCCTAAACCTATTTCTTTAGTTCCAAGTGTGCCTTACAATTCATGGGGCATCTTTGCTTTAGACTATGTAGCGTCATAGTAAGCACATACATTCCTGAGTAAAAAACTCTAGCAACTAGGAAAAAGAAATCTTCTATACAGCAGTTTTGCTTTTATGTTATTTTTGCTGCTCACAATAATTAGGCTAATTCAATTAGGCTTTGTGTGATCTTCCCCTTTTATCTCAAGTGTAATGTTTTGCTCAACACTAGAGGGGAAATAACTACGGACTGACAAAGTGCACTTGCAAAATACTAAATTCTTCAGCTGACTTTTAGCCTCCTCAGAAGGACTTATGGTTGTTGTGGAAATCAAGCTGCATGGACTTAAACAATGATAACTTCATAACCTTGCTACTCTGGAAAAGTCTTACTGTTTTCTTCTGGTCTCCACCTTGACTGAAATTCCAGGGTGTTGCAAAAAAAAAAAAATAAAATAACATCCTGTGTCTGCAGGATTTGCTGCTTGGTTGGGATTCTTTCCCTACATGCTCCTGTACCCAACAGATGGGTGAAGAACAGTTCTACTGTGTGAAGAAACTTTCTGGTCTGCTTCCCAATCCATCTTGGACTTGTTAAATTTATGTTAATGCAGTATTTTTATTTATTTTCCTCTTCTTCATGATGCTGATGGCTGGTGACAGCAATAATAGCAGTAATGTTGGAAGATGCCCTGTCTTCTGGGATGATTGCTGTGTTCTTTGTTAGCTTTTCATAGCTGTAAAGATTATCAGTAGTGCAGAAAAGAGCTACAGATTGAGGCCTGGTAATATTGCACAGAAATATGCTGCTTGCTCAGTATCTGTCTGCTGGCTTGATCACAACTAGTGTGGATATAACCTGAAGCTGCTTCTTGATGAGGTGGGCTCCTGCACTTCCAGACTCTAAGTAATCAGAAAACCTGGTTCATTAGAGATAATTATAGGAAACAGAGTACTAATTGCATATAATGGCTTACAGTAGAAGTTGCTAAACTTCCCCTCTCCCCATGGGGAGAAGAAAACCTGAGAACTATTTGTTTGATTATAACCATATGAGTAAATGTGATGACCCTTAAGCAGTTTTCTGCCTTCCTGCTGAGCTATCCCAGGTGACCTCTAGAATTGTGGTCTTAGGAGTTTCTACTAGATGTCCTGCTGAACAGAGAAATGAGTCCACAAAAGGAGTGTGAGGTTATGATTTGCATGGCAGTGTATGAAATTAATTCATCACAATGATTGCCATTTGGCTGATGGTTAAACATAGGCGCAGATAATACTAATGCATTCTTCATGCAAGACTGAGAAGTCAATTAAACCCCATACAGCTAAGACAGATCCCTTTTCATCAAGATTTCTTTCAAGCCTCATGTGACTTCCTCTAGATAATAAATTAGCAACTGGGAATAGAATAACAAAGCCAGTTCCATTCTTCAAACTCTTAATTCAAGGTCCCTCAGGATACTTTGAGGAGAAATCCGCTACAGTAGATTTCCACACCACAAACTCCCCCTTAGAAGTTGCCACTCTAAAAAAATAATAAAAAAAAATAAGTCCCTGAATGACTCATTTAGATTTATGTAAAATACTCTGCTGGAAACTTCTTAGTGATGTGTCAGGATTTCAATCATCTGTTGTGGGAAAGAAGAGAAGGTACACTGCATAGACACATGACTACTGCTGTCAAACAACTAATTCATATTCAACACGTAAGCACTCGCAAGGAAGTGTTTAAAGCATTTGCAAATCTAGAATAGTTTTAAAAGCTCCAGAGCTTAAGTTTTATGAAAGCAGTGTATTTTGGGGAGTAGGCTTTTAAAAGCAATTATTTCTACTTAATTGATATTAACAATACTTTTCATCTCTTGTAGCTGTTGTAATTTGAAAAATACTTCAGCTTTTTAATCTATTAACTTCCCAAAATTGTTTTGAAAATTATTCAATACATAATTTATAATAATGAAAGGGGATTTTAAATATGAATCTGTATAAACACTGTGAAATCCCAATTTCATTATGAAAGATGAGCCTAATGCTCCTTGTTCCAAATTGTTATACCTTCTAGCATCTTAAATAGGTAGGGCTATATGTCAGTCAGACTACAGAGATACTGTATTTAACTCATGCTTGCTTTCATCAGTACCTCTAACAGCTGGCAGAAAGGAGGATTCTTTATTCTGTCTGAAACTGAAATAACTTTTGCAGTAACAAAGAAAAGTGAGGCTCCTCAAGAACCGCAGCTGTGGAATAGGGAGCCCAGCTTCAGTTAAGCTTGGGATTACTTGCCAGTACATCTGTAACAGGGACTGATGGGGAACCTTCTACTTAATATAGGTCTATAGAAAATACCTGAAAACCTTCAGGTTCTAAGTTGAGAAACCAGACAGCCTCTTTGCTTTCCAGACTGAGAGGAAGGCTACTTGTAAGGGAACAAGATGAATCTGCACTGTTTCAAATGTGTATGGTCATTTGCTGATCAAATCCAACGCTACCTCATGCTCACCCTGAGCCTAATCTTCTGAGAAGGTTTTCCTCTGCCTTCAGAGGATGCTTTAGCAGGCGCACTGGCCTCCAGGGTGCATGTGCTACTCCTGTGTACCCCAGAGCTGGACTTGCAGCTTCATCATATGGACTTGAGATTCCTGTCAGAACTTGATGCAACTTGCTGAAATTAACAATGCTTAGGAGTAAAATTCCAACTTTAGCACAGACTGCTTTTGTGTAGCATGTTTAACAGCAGCCTAAACTGCCAGCTGGGCACTTGACATGTTAACCCTAGTTGCCAGACAGCTTCCCCAAAATTACATGATGGTAGCTGTTGGTACTATGGGAAACAGAAAACTCTGTGAACAATATTATAAAAGAGAAAGTATGGTATGTAGTAGTACCGAAGTGATTGAAAGTAGTGGGTGGTTGGGTATTCTCTAGTAAGTGCAATTCTAGTAGAGGAGGGAAAGGCTTGCTTTTTTTGTTGCAAATGCTCTGGCTGCGGTCCCTAGCCAGAACATTGTTAATAAAGGAGAAATGAAGACTTAAAATAGACAAATGTATTCCCTGTGTATTACACCATGAATGTGTGGTGGAGTATTATTGTTGGAGTGCTGTATTAGTTTAAAAAAGTTTTGAAGCTATAGCTGCTAAATACTACTAGAACAAGTGTATCCTGCATGCTTCTATCTAGACAGGTAGAAATCTTGTGAAGAGAAAGGTATAGTATATTAAAATCTAAATTAATTGACAGTGGGAAGGAATAGGTCATTCTCTTCTGTGTCTCGGGTGTGTGTGGCATGTGCAGCGTCCCCCACAGATGAAACAAACGGGATCTGCTGGAGCAGTCTGGTGCTTCAGCCATGAAGCTGCACTTCACGATGCTTAACTGGCACCTCAGGGTCTGGACCCCTTAGTAAACAGGCTCAGGGGCTGTGCTTGTATGTGCTTTGTCTCAGCTTGTCCCCTCAACCGACCAGAGTGACCACAGCGCACCCTCGATGAGGGTATAAATGGGGTCCTGCCTAAGAGCCAGAGGAGTTGGCTCTTCACAGAGCAGCAGGCCTGGTAGTTGGACCCTCCCCTTGGACACACCATCCAAGGACACTTCCTTGGTGAGTCTCTGTGGATTGAGTGAGCCTCGCCCCTTCCCCCTGCTTTGGGTGAGTGTTATCTTGAGCACTCTTGTGTGGGAGGTTCCCCCTTTATGAGTGAGTGTGTGCCCATTTTGGTGTCTTTCCTTAAGATTTAGGAATTGTGAAGTAGTTAATTACCAACAGACATCCAAACTTGTATTTGGTCAGAAGGAGCACTGGGCAACTTTGGTTGCAATAAACCCTCATTTTGGTTAGTGTCTGCTGTTTGTTTTGTGGGTGCCCCTGTGACAGTATGATGTATTCATATGCTCACTGAGGATGAAAAAAGAAAAGTCAAATTTTGCTTCAGATTCCTTATTAAATATTTTCATGTAATTCAATTGGAGTATTGCTGGCAGCAGTTTACAGAACACTTGTCAGAATAAAGAACAACTGTATGTATTTTTGTTTTCAGAACTTCGTGTCAAATGATTTAAACACAAGAAGATCCTAAAACTGTTACTGGAATTAAACCTGCATTTTTTTTCTGCCTTTGCATTAACAGTTCTATTGCATTTTGTAGTACAATATAATAAATACCTAGCTGGCTAGTAAACTGTAGAGGAGACAAGATGTCCTGACACATGGAAAAGGTAGTGCAGAAAATGGACTCCTTTCTTTCAGAAAGGCAAACCATTGTAATAGGGTCTGTTATTTTGCCTTCTGTCCATAGATAAAGCTTTGCACATGGGGGCTTGTCTTACTTCAGTATTTAGGATTGGCAGTGGAGGTATCACATTCTTAACTTGTTAAGCCTTGCACAATTTTTGCAGGGCTTCCATGGGTAGAGTGACTCATTGACTTATAAATGTAGCCTTTCAAAATACTCTAGCAAATGTTAGTAATGGTGTGCGTGTGTCGGGGGAACTGGGCTGAAAAGAGAAATCTCAGTTGAACAGTTCTGCATAAACCTGTGTCCTGTCCAGTTCTACACAGAAGTGTCCTGGACCTCTTCATCAGGCAACGTATTAATTATTTAAACCAAGTTATGTGAAGGAGTGGAAGTAAGGGTTATGAAATCTGTAGTCTATAGGAAAAAAAATGCATAAAATCACCTTCTGGTCTTGGGAAGTGTTCAAGTGAAAAAATACTTGGAAAAAGTGTGGAAAAATTCCAAAGTACATGTAAGATGTGGCATTGTAGCCTTATGGATTTGTCTGTAACACATGATGAATACACAAACTTCTAGGGTCCTGAATCTGACCCTTCTGAAAAAGAACAGGAGAAATTACGCAGATGGTACTGCAGCAATGGATGTTAGTCTAAACTGTCTCCATGTTCAACAGAGGAGTATGGAGCTGTAATTTAATTGTATAAAAATTTGGAGAACTTAAAGCACCTTGGTTTGAAGAAGTCTTTGTAAATGAATATTTTATTTGCAGAACTGCATCTCCTGCTGTCAAGTTTCCCAGCAGATTATGATACTAATTCTACTTAAATAGTTATATAATGGATTAGTGGTAGGTGTTATCAACTCACTGTAGCCTTGACGAGCTTAGCATTCAAGTAACATTGTGAAGAATGTTGCACAGTAAAGGATATGGATTAGAATTTTGGTCATTTTGCAGGGTGTCTATAATTGCAGAATATGAAGCTGTATCTGTATTGCTAAGTGCATTTTCTAACTGTTTTCTAACTATAGCTACATGTAATGTGGAAGTCCTAAATAAAAAAAATTCAAAGCCCCGGTCCTATTGTTCCTATGCCAGAAGGTGGCCAGATACTTGAAAAGATGCTAGAACTAGCTGTAGAAATTAGGTAATCAAACTCCTATGAAGTAGTGAGGAGTTTAAAAAAGGCAAAAATCGTGTACGTAACTGCATAGCATGGAAAATTGGATCCGCATTTCTTCACAAGACAGTTTTTCTAAGGCAGCAATATACTTGGTAGCAGTTTTCCAGTGGTATTAAAAAAAAAAGAAATGTCAGTTTTGTGGGCTGAAAGTACTCTATGGTAAATAGTAGCTATTTACCTTCTTCAGTTGAGAAATAAACAACATAGGTTGCTTGTGGTTGGCCTCTTGAAGAGTAGCTGACCTTTTGGGATCATAAACGGTTGATACTTTGTGAATGCTGCTTCAGTAACTGACATTTCTCTTAATTGAAGCTTGGAAGTAATTTGATTAGAGGATAAGGCTTTTTAAAGCTGATGTTTACTGTTATATTATCTTGTTGAGTTTTGTGAAGTAAATATTAAAATGTCAGCATGCTGCGAGTGAAGGTTTTTGAATGCATTCCTTTAAAGTGAAAGACCTGAGACTCTTCGACTGTGTCAGATGGTTTATAGGTGTTTCATGCCTTAGTTTTGGGGAATGTACTGGAGCTTTTGACCCTTTCTATAGTGCAGCTTTTGAATATTTTCAAACCAAGCATGAGATTTGAACAACTACTAGACATTTTTAATGGTCAGTGCTACAAAGAGGTAGTAAACACTGTCAAAGTATCTTTTTAAAAACAAACCACACCAGCAGCCCTTGCCCCCTGGAAAAAAAACAAACCAAACCCCAACCCCACTTTAATTCAGAGTTGTTGGAAGTTATGAACTTGAGTTTCTCATGTAATTACCCCTTCTCTGGTGGAAGCTATCAAAGGTAGATCCAAATAGTTCAGGTTAAATTCTGCTTCTCCATCCGTAATGGAATGTTGGGAAGAAGAGAGAAATCGCTTTTCTATAGTGGAAATGAATTCTTTTTTTTGTTGTCTCTTTTAATCAGAACTTAATTCAGATTGTCATTTTGTACTATAAATTAAAACCCTGTTAGCTGTACACTAAATCTATGTGGCCTGATTTGTCAGTGATGAGATGGAGCCCTCCCTTGCTTACAGGCCTATGAGTGCAGTTCAGATTTTGAATGATTGCCAGATGTAGGCTTTGTTGTCTGGAGATCGTGTAGGCATAAAGGTTATAAGTGTAGGGAAGGAGAATTTCCCAGTCTTGGGTCTGCTTTACAATTTTGTGGTTTTCAGCTATGCTATACACCTGCCAGCATTCCCTTAAAAGATATGTACTTTGGTATAGCAGTATAAGCAGTTCAGTTTTAATAGTTCTTGTTGGAAGAAGTTAAGAGAAGATAAAAGTCTTTTCTTGTTTAGAAAGACTTCTTTAAGTGCTTTTCTATAATAAGTTGCTTAAATATTTAATGCTATGTAAACATAAACAGATTCTTTTACAAGGAATACCTTCATTAAAAATCTAATCAAAACAGATGCCTTCAGGACAGGAAGATGCTTATCTAAGGAAGAGAAAATGTATGCTATAAATGATTGGATAGTAGATATGCATGTTTTTAGATTGCAAATTTTCTGAAGTGCTAGTGGGATTATAGACCTCAAGCTTTGCAACAAAGTATTTTAAATCTTCAAACTCAATGGGATGCATGTCATAAGTTAGTATACATACATAGGATTATGTTTGCTTTGTGACTCTCAGTCTTGCATAAATGTTCCCAATTGAATCTCTCAAGGGGAATGTAGTTTACTACCTAGTGAAATTCTCTAGGCTATAAATTTTAAGCAGCTGCATTTTCAAGGTTCATGTCCTGTGTGTCTTTCTGTAAACCTGTTTTCTTGAGTGCACCTTTCCCTGAACCTCTCTGACTCATGGGATACTTAACAGGGGGATCCCTTTTGATTTACCATTTGTACTTGTTCCATGTAATCTTTGATGCTACCTGTAACACGCTTATGTGTAATTTGTCGCCATGCTGCTGCTTGCCCTGAGTGATGGCACTAATATGTTCTCAGGCTGGCTGGTGGTGACAGCCTTTTCACTTGCATTTGATCACTAGATTATGTATTTCTGGTTTGAAGCATATGGTTGCACGTATTCATGATTCTCCTAACCACAGTTACAGGGTTATGCCACTCTGCTTCTGATTTTTGCATAGGCAGTACCGGATCTCAGAAGTAGGATCAGCAGGCGGAGAGTTTAAAATACAGTTAAAGAGCACTATGAAATTGTGAAAGCTCCAAAGACTGCTTGTGTCCTAAGCCCCCATGCAGGTTCACTTTGAATTAGTCGGGCAAAGGCCCTTTCTGGTCTATCAAATCTATGAAACTGGTGCTTCCCTCGAGACTATGATCCCAGCTGGAGTATGTCTGCCCCTTCAGAGACTGGTGTTGGCCTCTAAATGCCATGAGATGTTGCAGCTGGCTTTTCTTTCAGAAAGTACTTTGTTACTCTAGCTTGTTACTCCCTTTGAATCAGTTGTAATCAAGAGTGAAATCTATGTGGAGCAGCAAGCTGTAATAATGTGCACAAACAGCTGTAACTTGTGATGGCTCGTCTATGGTATTATTCCTGTCAAAGCTGTTTTGTACACCCTCCTTCCCAATTACCCATTATAGCACCTCTGGAGTCTAATCTCAGCCATGGAGAAAACGACTGAAAGAAGGGTGAAATGAAGTTTTCTACTGGAGTTCATGCTGTTATATCCACTAACTGTATAACAGGCTACTTGTTGACATGAAGGAAAATGTCGTGAGGAAATGAATAGCAAGTCTTGGCAGTCATTCAGCCCAGCAGCCTTGTGACAGTTGAAACTGAAATTTTGTTGTAAGCTCCTTGTTTACTCTCTCCTCCCACCCCTTTCCCAAATAACACTGCTTCTAATAAAACATTACCCTTCTTAGGCTTGTGATTATTACTATTTTTTTTCCCTATTAATCTTCATTTCACAACTATTTATGACCCCTTTCTCTTCTGCCTCCCCTGCCTTGGAATGAGTGGGAGTGTAGTGTTGCCTTCTGCAAAATACAAATGGAATTGATGTCAAATAAAAATAAAAACAAACACCTGAAAAAAACCCCAAAACAACACCTCCTCCCCATTATGTTTTTAACTTTTGCATTTCAGTGACTTGTATTAGTACTTGAAACATCTTACCATAGTGTTTTCTGCTTTTTCGCCCCGAAGAGCTGAGACCCTAAGAGGTGTTATGAACATATTCCAAATTAATTAATTGGTGCATTCATAGATAAAATGAATCACACATTGGGTATTAATGAGTTTAAGTTGAGAATCTACAATATAGTGTATATTGTAATTGGCTATTGCCAAAAAAACCATTCAGTGGTGACTGATTCAGCAGGGCTGTGAGTATGGTCAGCCTCATTCTTGCTGTATTTGTTCATTGTCTTATAGAAGTTATGTAACTGTAATATAATCATAAGCATATCCAGGTATTTAAAAGCTTGAAAATGATCTACTGAAAGTATAGTAGCTGGTGGGGGTGTGTGTGTGTGTGTGTGTGTGTGTATCATTGCATTGCTGTTACTGTTGAGGTAGTTTTGCTTAATTTAGATTTTGTGGGGAATGTTCTATTGTTAATAACTAATTAGTTATCAGTGAGAGCTGTGTGAAAGAGACTGTGCCTTCAAGTCTATGCTGCTGACAATGAGGATCATTATCAAGATGACACATCAATGACAAATATGATGATGTTGGCAGCATATGCTGTCCTTGCAGAATGACAGAGAATTCAGTTTCTCCTGTATGTTTGCATGAGGTCAGAAGTACCCCTGTTTCTTCTAAAAACTTAGGATTTTCCACTTTTAAAATAATTGCCTTTCTTACTTTGTGCTGTGGTAAGTATTCAATTGTAAGCACTGACACAGTCACAGGACTGTAGTGATCAGAATAGAGTAGAATGCAAAAGGAAGTATAAAAAGCAAAAACTAAATTCTACATATTTATAAATAGTTAAATACCTCTTTTCAGTAAAATATCTAAATGCAATATACAGCATATATCTGTGATATTGTTTTTAGCCAGATCAAGAGAAATTTTAATTCTAATTAGTCAGTGGCTCATTAATGAAATCTGAGAACAACCAACTGTAACAAGGAATGCCCAGCCTTGTGTTAAACTTGTTAATTCACCTCTTTCAGCCCACTGTACAGCAAGAGGGTAATTCTGTCCAGTTAACAGCAATGCCCTAGTCTCCCATAGAAGTTTGTCATGCCCTCCTTGTTTTCTTCAGAACATCCATGTTTATCCTGGCTGTTGTGCCCACATCTCTTAAGCACCTGTGCCCCAAGGGCAAGAAAAGCGTCAATCCCACCCTCTGGGGCTCAAGACCCTGTGCAGACCTGCTGGGTGGGAAGTGGTCTTCTCAGCCCATCCCTGGTGTCTCTGCTTGATTTTCTGTAGGAGTAGAGCTAGCTGATCTTCCAGATCCCGAATAAGATCCATTTGCATCATTACGTTCTGATATTTTATGCATTTTCATTGGATGATGGTAGTATTTATGAAGCACTTTCTATTCAGAAGTTAGGGCAACATGGTACACCTTTGGGAGCTACTGTACTTTTACTACTTTACCTTATAGATGAGAAAGTAAATTGACTTGCCAAAGGCCATGTGAAGTCTCCAAGGGAACCAGAAATATAAAATGGATCCATCAAAGGGTCCTTTTACCTACATAGTAATATCTTTGCTTTAGACAGAATAGCGAGAATATTGGAAACAAAACAGGTAAGACTAAGATGGTTTAAAAAGTAATGCAAATATAAACCATTTTTTCTGGTGCAATTATCACATGAGCAACTGCAAGAAAGCACTGTGCAGTGTTCTTTTCTATTAGTAAATTAATATCTCAGCCACGGATCTGACTGCCGATCAACCAAATGTTGCTTATTGTTGAATGAGCCTGAGGCAGAGATGATAGGTCCTGTGCCAGTGGTGAAGCCAGCTTGGTTCTGTAACTATACATTTTTAATTTTGTTTCAATGGTTTGCTCTAAAATAGTCTGCTTTTGGCAGTGGATCTAGAAATGAGATGTCTGAGTATGACCCTACCTGTGCAGAGTGGGAACCAATTTGCAGTATTTCTGCTAGGCTTTGACAACTTCATATAGAAGCAAACAAGCTTCATCAGCAGAAAGAGAAAGCATCCCTTGTATGTATTTCTCAGTCAGGGATGAGGACCCAAACCACAGCAAAGAAATGAAAGGATAATTGATTTGAAATCTTTAATCTTTAAAACTGTTTGGCCTGTTGGGTCAGTGTTTGGCCATTTACAGGTCTCAGGTGGATATTATAAGCAGGAACATATTTTAGAGGAATTGCACCTGAAATGTGAACTGTTTTTTTAAAAAGCATCGAAGACCACCTACTGCTGCTTTCAAAACTGTCCTCTTTCTTGTATACTCTTGGAGCAGACATGGGACATCAGTCTAAAAATGAGTCACCCTGGTGAGAAATACTGGATCTATAATGATGTATTATTGATGTGTCTTCCCATTAAGTGCTTTGCAATTGCATTATGTTAGGATAGTATAGCTTTACTGCAATGCTTTATAGCACTTAATGCACACCACATAGTTGTGTTAGTGAGCATGAAAGTGGAAGACTTTGCGGTGCTTCCATAGACTGGCATGAGTATAGCCTTGCCTTTGTTAAGACAACATTGTCCTGTATCTACAGCCTGCATTAAACTTTAGGAAGTGCTGTAGATCAAGAATAACTCACTAGCTGCATTACTTTCATGTGGCTTGCTTTTCAGCATTCCCATTGTTTTTCCCATTGCTGTTAATTGCCTTTAAGAGCTATAGCTGAAATCTTACCAAGATTTTGAGTAGGTGCCAAAATATGTAATATCACAGTACTTATCTGAACTTACTTTCTGATTTGTCTCTATTATATTGCAAAGACTTGTGACATTTTGTAATTTTCCTTCATGATTCTTCATGTGGCCTGCGCTACCAAATCAAGGTGCTGGGGTAAATGCAGCTTGAGGCTAGTGAGCTTATGTAAGCATTTGTCACAATTTGTCATTTGCCATTACACAGTTACCCCTGTGCATGTCTTAGCTTGGAATGCTTGTAGGTGTCTCAGCTCTTGGGCATTGTAGACTATTCTAATGAGTGTTTTGGGGTAGTCAGTCTTCCCTTGCTGGACACAAGAATAACAAGTTGTGAATTCTGTTGTTGAGCATGTGAACACATAAGAAGGGCCTTCGCTGTCTCTGTCTCTCCAAAGCCCTGCTCACCAGCATTCTCATCAAAAAAAGATGTGTTGAAATCTCTTAGCTGATTTTTTTTCAGTAACATCAGAACAATTTCAGATGACATAGACCCTCAGAAGGCAGTATATAACATAAGTATAGGCAGTAGGTGGCCAATTTGCTATATGTCGGGCAGTTTGAAATGCCTTTATTTGGGTGTAGGAAACCCAAGTCACAAGACCTGCGACTTAAGTTAATACAGCAAAATGGAGATTGATAGATTAAAACTGGTATGTCTCTCAGCCACCAGCTGCCTTACAATGACTTGCCCAGCTGTGATAAAAGCCAGAATAATTTCTAGACTTTAGAGTGCTTACTTATGTTTTGGTACTATTTCATTTAATAGTTTGTTGAATTCTTTTTAGCATTCTTAAAGACTTATAAATATCTTATTGGACCAAAGAGAAGCTGGGTGATATATCTGAGCTATCTTAAAGGACTGACCACTGGTCAATGACAGCAAGTGTCTGATAAGGACGAAAGAACAAGGGATTCCGCGCTCTTCCTTTTCTCTTTTAACCCTGTAAAAATCCCTGTAGTGGGTCAGTATCAGAGGCACTTGTTGCTGGTGATGAACTGAGGTCGGAGAAGTAGGTGGCATGCTGATTTCTTCCATTTCTATTACCATCTCTGTTGTGCATATTAGGATACAGTGCTGTCACCAGCCTGTGATGCTGTCCTGTGGGTACTGTAGCCAGAAACAGTAGCAAACCCTACTGGTACCCACTCCATCTGAGTGAGAGATGAGCGGGTTGCTGATGGGTGAGCCATCTGTTCCAGCATTTAACCAGCTTATTTCTCCAAGCTTTATGCTCTTACAAGAGCACAATGTTTGTATGTATAGCTGAACTGTTATTAGATGGGGGAATCAGGGCAGCATGAACATAGTATAGCAATAATTTTTGTAGCTTCTACAGAAGGTGTAGCTTTTGTGATCCATGTGTCCCTGCTTCTGCTCACTGCCCTTTGATAATGTTGCTGCTCAGATAAGTGAGCAAGAAAGTGAGATGGGTAGAGCTGGGAGAAGAGTTAGCATTTCATCTGTTGTTACCAGGGAAGGGAGAGGTGCTTCTCAGCTGCTATTTGTCTCCAGTTCCTCAGCAGTAATACTGAGGAGTAAGCCTGATTTTGTGTATTCCAGAGTTCTGGGAAGTACAGCAGAGCTGAGGGTGTTTTTATTGGAGGCAAACATTGAGTTGTGAATGTTTGTAGCTTGTCATGCCTGGCAGTGTGGGTTTTTTCTACTGCTTGATCTTAGGCTTTTCCCAGTTAAGGAAATGAGCTAAGTTCTTGGTGTGTGGAATCTTTGGTCATTCATAGGGATAAAGAACTAACTTCTGTGCTTTAGTAGTTCATCATTTTTTCTCTGCATTGATTCTGGGGAAAATAAGGATGTGCTTCTTATTTCCCATCTCCCTTTTGGAAGCATTCTCCTTCACCCCCTGTGTTTTATCGACATTGGCTGAATATTAATCAGGAGTTATTCCCAGGTAAGTGTTAAGAATTCACATTTCTGCGTGGTGTGGTGGTGTGTTTTTGTGGATGTTGGGTTTTTTTTGTTTTTTTAAATATTAATTATGTGAAATTGCTAAAAATACCACCCCCACCCTCCTTAAATTCAATGTGTCTCAGATTATCCCTTGCTCTTCTCCTGCTCTGGTGCTGTTCTTGCTCTTTATTCCCATCAGAAGCAGAACTCAGTGAAGCTCGTTTCCAATTTGTGCTCTTTCACAGAATGGACCTATTCTTTGGCAACTTCAAGTAACTTTGAGTATTCAGTCTTCGTGTTGACTTGATTATATTCTATTGCGGTGTCATGGCTTCTGTAACATTCTTTTGTTAATAATAGAATGACAAGAACAGTACAGAAGTGCAGAGCATCCTTGTGGAAGGTTAGAATGAGTCTGAGGTGTGTTAACTGAAGCCCCATAGGACTTCCCTGCCCCCCCAACTTTTTATCTTAATATTATGTCAAGAGATAGTGAGTAGCTGGGTCTGGAGAGATTCTAAAACAAATAATCTTCTGCTTTGAGGATGAGGAATATGGGGGAAAAAAGATGTGAGTAGGAAAGAAGAAAAAATCCATGGCATCCTGGTATTTTTTTGTTTTCAGTATGTCAAAGGTGATTAAAAATCTGACTCATGCTTCCCATCTAAGCTGAAAATATATCGTTATGTTAAAAAGACAGATTCAGGATGTTGTACTGTGCTTTAAGCTGGACCAAGCAGGATTTAAATGGAATGATTTTCTAATTAGTCAGTTTAAGCTAGAAATATCTGTGCAGTTACTTGCATGTGAGTGAAAAGTTGTTTGGAGACAGGCTAGTCTGATTATTTGCTGAATGCTTCTTTTCCTGCCTGTTTTTCTGAACTTCTATTTTAAATATCTTCAATCTTTTAAAAATAACAACAAAATCTATTTTTCTAGCTTTTTATATCAACTTCTCATAGGTAAGTACCTCTTGATGAACTTGAGGATCATATTGGGAAATACTTGTTTAGTTTATAGTCTGAGCTTCTTAGACAGTGTGATAACAAAATTAAACACAATAAAACATCCAAGAAATAAAACAGTGAAGATAAAACCTGCACAGATAAACAGCGTAAAATCAGGGGCATGCACTTATGTGTTTTGTTTTGTTGCCCCCCCCCTCCAATAAAATTGTGTTCAATTCTCTTGAAACACACGCAGACTTGAGCAACCCTGTGGTTCCTTAAGAGGGTGACACAAGTTTCAGGAAGCAGAGTCCAAGGTACCGTCAGGACCTTGCTCTGGTGCCCCGGGAAACAAATTAGAAAGTTCAGTGTGCAGCACATAGGGAATCTTGGGTTGGTTCGCTTCTTCTTTTAGAACTGGATTGCTCTAAGTGCCTGGCATCCAGTTGACTCAACATTGTGAGCGAGGAAGCTTACTAGAAAGCCAAACAATGAATTGCTGGTGATTCTTTCACATCTGTCCAGTATTTTTTTATTTTTTTTTTATGAAAATAGCATGTGTTTCCTCTAGCATGTAGAAATCTGGATGGTAGGTAGAGTCTCTTTGTCACCCTCCTGCACTTGATTTGGGGAGGGTACTGCTTCTTCACAGGAAGAAACATAAACCCCTTCTGCAGCTATGCTGCCTGTTTCTTATGCCAGACTGAAAAGGGAAAAAAATAAAAATACTAGACCCATGTTGCTTATTACCTATAGAAAACTGTCCAAAAATACTAACAACTTCCACGTTACCAGCATCTGCCAGAGGTATACAGCAGTAAGTTTTTAAGAAGATCCGTAATGGTGACAGCTCAAAGGAAATGTGTCAACTATTTGGGACAGGACTGGACGTGCACTTGTCTAATTATTTTGGACAGCAGTGAAAGCCGTGCAGCTGAGCCTGCTTGTTAACAGAAAGGCAGGATAGATGGTGTTAGTCAAGTAGGTTGAGCATCTAGGCAAATCTTGCAAAAATGGGAAATCTCACAAACATGTATTTCAAGTGTATGTGTGTTGCTTGTGTCTGCAACCCTCCTTCTGTGGATGCTCTGACAAGTAAGCTTCAAAGCCACCTGAGGAAAAAAGTGAAAGTTTCAGAAGTATTTGAAATCTAATTTCAAATGTTAATTCACAAATACTGATTGGTATTATTTTGAGCTGAAGTAACACTGTGAAGAATAAGAAGTCTTCGTACGGCACACTTAAGATAGCCTTTCAGTGCAGGTCCAAATCCTTGCAAGGACTGTGTTCTAAGCAGAGCTTAACTTGGAGAGAAATAAACTTCAGGTTCTCGGGTAGCTGAATCAGACTTTTCAGAAAGTTTAAAAAGATGGACAAGAAGCAGAAGTCTTCAAATAAACTACTCAATATTTACAGGAAATCAGGATTTACCCAGTTTACTCTTGAGCAATTGGCCAGGAATGCTTAGTTATCACACAGTCTTTTTCCACCAAACAAGCACTCTTTTCACCCTGAGGTGATGTATCTGTTTCTTTA
This sequence comes from Actenoides hombroni, assembly GCA_024336885.1. Taxonomy (NCBI): domain Eukaryota; kingdom Metazoa; phylum Chordata; class Aves; order Coraciiformes; family Alcedinidae; genus Actenoides; species Actenoides hombroni. Next base: position 36,686,188 of record WUAM01000107.1, on the reverse strand, counting down.
AAAATACATTGCTATGCTCTGGTGCTCCTGTGAATTGCCCTGGTGATCATTCACTTGCTCTGAAGAAAAGAATGTTTATTTAAAGAGAGATGTGTACCATTTAGGTCTTAAACCAAATGAAATGACAAACTAGTAAAGGGGAGTTAGTACATTCCTTGCTTTTATAATCTGGTAGATGTTTATAAAAAATGGTAATAAACTACATTTAAGGACTTGATGTAATTTGCTTTTACTTTTTTTCTGATATTGGAAGGATTACTTGTGTAGAAAGTTATAAAGATTTAATCCCAAATAAAGAATGCATTAATACAATAAAAAGTGAACTGATAAGTATGTGCTATTACTCCAAGACAATATATCACATCATACAAGCTGGTTCCAGCCAAGTTGAAAGTGGGGGAGGGTAAACTGATGGCAAATAGCGAAGTAGTGACGTCTCTGGAGAGCTGATAGTTGTGACTGAAGGTCATTACCATGACATTATCTGGGCAGGATTAAGTTAAGTCCAGAACTAATTATATTGTCCTTTCCAGAAACAGTCCAGAAATAGTTCTGGTAAATGTCAAAAATGCGATTCAACATTTTGATGTTTGGAACTTGTCACTCAAGGGATGTTTGTGCAATCACAGTATAATAAATTTAAAAGAAGTCACTAAAAATGAGCAGTATTGGAATATTTCATAGCCCTCTATCTACACATGTCAAATAAATTCAAATGGAGAGATACAAGGAGTATGACTGCAGTATCTGCTTGGATCTTCATCCTTTTTGAGAGGGGAAATAACTGTTTTTACCTCTTCTGCCGAAGCTATATTTGCCATCCTTCAAACCTTACTTTCATATATCCTTTCCTTCCAATGTGCTGTATTTAAAGCACTTTGAAAAGATACATATTTTCGTAACATGTTGAGCAAGTGTACTTTTGTGATCTACCTTTTAAACTATCACTTTTCAGTTTCTTTACTATGTTTTTTTCTTGCATACCTAGTTTTTTTTTGTTATTCCTGTCTCAACCTTGATTGTGCTGTACTTTCCTGTTTATCTACATTGGCCTTTTCTCAGTGTTACTACCTTTATTGCTAGTCTTCTTGCCAGAAGCATAGTTGAATTCATCTTTGAATAATTTCCATTTCCTTTCTGTAGCTTTTCCTGCATTGCTTTATCACTGTACACATTTCTGTCAGCTTTACTCTCTGCCCACAGTGTGTTGAGCTGAAATTCAGCATCTTTATCCCTGATTTAGCCTCAATATATAGTTACAAACACTGTATTACAGGTGTTGCTTAAAAGTTACTTCATCTGTTCATCTCAAAAATGGGATTTCTGGGATTTGGACGCAGTTTACTTTCTAAGGACTTACAGTATGCCCAAAAATGCCTTGGTTGTTCTTGCGGACAGCAAGCAGGGTGTCAGTCAAGGCAGGTTTGCTCTACTTCTAGTCAGGCTTCTGCCCCCCTTCTCTCACTTTGCCTGCTTCTGTGAAAATCCCTGCTTATTGACTTCAGTTTCCTTTTGTTTCAGTCTCCACCTGAAACTCCCATTCATATTTTTTTGTATTTGGACACTTCTTTTTTTAACTGCAGCAAGAGTTTTTTTACATAGTGTGAATAAGAAGCATTTGCAGGCAAGATTTTTATATGGAAAAGGTGAAGAAATGGCTCTACTGCTTTTGGGCCTGGGCTTGGAGACCTATGAAGTTGTGCTGTAGAAGACTGGTGGGGAATATGGAGGGAAGTGTGGATGTAGTAGGAGGAATGGGCAATAACTTGTGAATGGCTCTGAGCTCTTTCTCCTCAGAAGAGCACTTCCTGGTCTTGCTGTGGGTCACTGGGTACCCATCTGGGATGTTCATGCTGAGCTAACCAGGATGGTTGTTGCCTGTTGCTGCCAGAGCATCTGTCCACTAGTCCATGTATTTTTCGACCCTCTGTTTCCATGTTCATTCATACAGAATCCCTTTACTACTTCACCTGCCCCGCTTTCCATGTGCCGTGCTGCTCCTGCACTACTTTGTGGTTCTCTAAGGTTGTCGGAAAATCAAGGCAATGATTCTATGGGGAGGAGATCTTGACTTCTCCAGGGGATTGCCAGGTGATCTTGAAGTCAGTGGATTTTAATGATCTTATCTTCCTAATTGTATGTTCTATAAGAAGTAATATAGGAGAATTACAAAGCTTTGTCTAAAGCTGTAATTCCCTTAAAAGATGAGGGAAGAGGGAGAAAAAGTAAATATTTTTTTACTTTAAAAAGGTAGTGTCAACAAACCCTCAGTATTCTGTCTCTCTGAAATTCTGTGCTTTGCTTAATGTCTATGTGAAAACAAACTGTGTGGTGGTCTGGCTCTTAACATTAGCAGTTTTAATCTTTGGTCTCTGATGACCACAGTGAAGATCTCATGTAGTTCTTTTTAATGGATTCAGGGAAATAAAACAGTTAATCTCTCAATACTGTAAAATCAAAAACTTTCTATAATTTTATGCTTTTAATCAAACAGATGTGTTCTCTCTGACCTTGAGAGGTGAGGATGGGGGAAAGTTGTGAGAAAGGAAGAAAACAAAATGCAAAACCATTCCATCACTGTGTCCCTGGTGACACTCTCCCATAATAAAAGGCAGTAGCAGCTGCAGCTAATATCCAGTTGTTCAGTAGCTGACAAATGAGAAAACAAAGTCAGCATACCCTGTAGCATGTCTGAAAATGTATGTGGTGTCTTAGGGATTCCTGGCAGCTGCTCTGGACCTAAGTAGTATATTGGAGTCTGTCTCTTTCTGTGCTATAGGACCTATGTATTTATAGGATTTAAGTGTTTTGATCCACCTGAGGCTGTAAGAGACGTGCATCTTTACGAAGTACTTCTTGGAGTAAAAGGAGATGCAGTATTATTCTGTAGCCTTTTTATGCTGGTAGTTTTTGGTTTGCACTCAGTTGTGTCCATTTTTCACTGGAGTGCAGTGTTAACCTTTTGGGTAGCTTGCTGGCTTGCTGCACTATTTGCATATCCTTTTCCTTTTTCTCAGCCCTTGCTGCTGTCCCTCTTCTACCATCATGTTATTACTTGTCATATATCTTTAGACAAGATATAACCTATGAGTTGTCCCTGTCCACATGCATTTGTCTGCAGAGAACCTCTCCCCCAAAAAACCTAAAGAAACCACCTTTGTTGTTAAAACATATTAGACCTGTTTTGTTTCTTCATTTGTCCCATTTAGCTGTAAACAATGTTCTTTGCCAAGTATTTGTGAAGTTCTTAGTGCAGTTGGATTGCATACCTTAATTGTTTGATGTTCTTGTCTGCCTAAAAATAATTTGGCTAAACAAGTATTTTTTTCTAATCAATGTTAACAGCAGGAATATGCTACATTAAGCTCCTTAATTTTTTTCTTTATTCATTGTATACAAGAAGAAAAAACCCAAAACTACTTTGTAGTCATTTTATGTGTTTGTTCTAGAACAGCAACACATGTATTTATATACTTGAGTGTTTATGTAGCCTTCAAATAGGATTGCCTGTATGCCTGGTGCACTGGACCCATTACAGCTTACTTGTGTTTAATTTATAGTCTTGGTCAATTTAAAAGCAGACAAATAAAACAGCCCTGGTCAGTCTCATTAAGTTTATGAAAGACAGGATGAAAAAGGAACTGATTGTTTGCCAGAAAATCTTGAAGATTCAAGCCCAGTCCCAGCAGTGTAGTTTGTTTTGGCTTTATCAGTCTGTCACTGTCTCTCCTGGCAGAGCTGTGTTTGCTTCAGCTCCATCACCACCTTGACGCCATGGGAATAATTCTGTCAGTGCTGTATAAAATGTGGAGAGACTAGAAGGAACTAATTAGATAAATGTGTGTTTTTCAGTGTGTTTTAAATAATTAGTTCTTTCCCTAATCAAAATACAAAAAAAACTCAAAAAAAAACCCCACAACAAAAAACCCACCAAAAAACCTAACACTAATCTGCCCTTTGAAATGTGTTAGTGGTACTTAATATCCTTCACCATGCAAAAACATTGTAGACAAATTGCAGTGATGTTACCAAGTAAAGGGTGTTGTTTTGTCTGGTTGAGTTTTTTGTTGTTTGTTTTGTTTTGGGTTTGTTTTTTTTTTCTCCATTATTACAGGAATTTTTGGCCATTTACTTTCCTAATGGTATTTTGCAGTCTTCATTGATTTACTAGAGCAGTAAACCAAACCGTAGTTAAAAGATGTGGAGGAAAATCTTTTAATTGCCTCATCCAGAATAATATTTAAACTAGAATATTTTCTTTTTTTCCTTATGATCTTTATCCTCTTTCCAAGTGAATTATACAGCATCTCTGAACCTTAGAAAGAGCTATAGTTGTATTAGGTAATTTGCATTGGGTTATGGTATACTTGATAGCACATAGCAATTGTGATCTTTATTCTTTTAGAACTTTATTGAGGTCAATTTGTTTTTTTCAATATTGAATACTGAAACATGACTGTGATCCAGGTGGCCTTTGGGTCTTGACAGGTATTTGTAACTTGGGGAATATTAATCTCAGAATTTTTTTTGTTTGGAAAACTTTCTAGTAGATCAGACCCATTTTATCATATAATGATCGATTTTACTAAAAACAACAACCCCAAAACAAACACACAAAACAAAAAAACAACAACAATTCCCCCTCCAAAATACATTAGTTACAGAAACAGTTTGGGGAAATCGAATTGATCATCTTTCTGAGCTATTGGGTTAGGAATTCCTATTCTTCCTTGACCTAGTATGATGTTATACCTGTCCTTGGTTTCAACTGATATTAATGGAAATGGAAGATGCCTGACACCTTGAAGAGACACTCAATGTCTTGGAGGACATTATGTAAAAGTAGTGGAGCCTGCTGCCTTAATATGTTGATTTTGCATTTCACCATTAGTGGCAATTTCCTGTAAGTCTCTCTTGAGCTCAGCCTGTCTACTTTGTCCATGCTTAGTTCTAGGTGGTAATTTAGTATTTAAACTGTTTTCTGTACATCACTGATCTTTCATAGAATCATAGAATGTTAGAGGTTGGAAGGGACCTCTAGAGATCGAGTCCACCCCCCATGCCAAAGCAGGATCACCTAGGGCAGGCCACTAAGAAACGCATCTAGGCAGGTTTTGAAAGTCTCCAGAGGACACTCTGGGCAGCCTGTTCCAGTGCTCTGTCACCCTCACAGTAAAGAAATTTCTCCTCCTGTTGAGGTGGAACCTTCTATGCTCAAGTTTATACCCGTTATTCCTTGTCCTATTACTGGGTGCTACAGAAAAGAGATTGACTCCTTTCATTTGACACCCACCCCTCAGATATTTATAGACATTAAGAAGATCCCTTTTTAGTCTTCTCTCAGGACTAAACATCAGTTCCCTCAGTCTTTCTTCATAGGGGAGATGCTCAAGTCCGTCAGTCATTCTCACAGCTCTAACATTATATGTACATGTGCAATAACTATGGCAAAATAATGAAGTTCAGTTCATTAAAGTTTTAGTTAAGGACTGAATTCAACTAACTTATCTCTAAAGTGATGCTTTGAAGACTAGCTGACTTTAAGACAAGAAAATACTTCAGTCTTGATTGAGAAAGCATATAAACTACAATTTCAGATTGATTTAATTTTTTCAACTACTAGATAATTTCTGTTAGTTATTAATCAAAAGGGATAATATTTAGTATCAATAGATGAGAACCTGTGTGTGAATCAGCTAACATACTTTCCAGCTTTAGGTGGAGATGCAAATGCTGCCCAGTATTCATGGGGTTCCTCACTATGATAGAGTTGCTACTGTGTGCAATCCTCAAATTTCATGAATTATGGAAAACAGGTTGTTCACTGGAATATTGAAATTTTTAATTATTTTTTATTTTTTAAATAAAATTAAAGAACAACAAAAAGTAATTATGGAGAGGTCAGCATAGGTTTTTCTTCTCTTAGGTGAGAATATACCATGATACACCATTTATAGTGAGTGTTTCATTACCTGGCAGGACTTTTACCTTCACATCCAACTCAGGTTTACAATGTCATAATAACTCTACCAGTTAAAAGTTTCCATCATGAAGGTATCAATATATCACTAATTCCCAAGAGCTGTTTCTCTTGGGTGTATTTTATGTATCTTGGAAATAGGCTGAAAAGAAACTTTCCAGCTGAGAAGCTAAAGAGTTATATTTCAGATACAGTCAGGCTTCAGTGATCAGAGTGCTGGGAGATGGCTGTAATGAGAAGTGAATGCATGAGTATCACAAGTATAAACTGGAAATATGGTTGTTGAATAGGTTGAAGAGTGTCTGTCAAAGAAGAAAAAAGAGTAGAGTACCCCTGTGTGGTGACTGCAGCTGATCTACAGAGGCTTTTTGACCTTTACCCTAATCTGTGCTCCAGGATGGATCCAGGCTTTACAGAGCTGTTATGCATAATACTGCTCAAGAGACTTTTGTAGAAAATTGAGTCTCCGATATATTTCCAATCCGGAGCTGTTACTTTCAACATGGTAACTCTTCTTAGGAGAGTATTTTTGAGATGAATCATAGAGGCTGACAAAAGGAGGACTGCTCAAATTGTCAGTCCAGGATTGGATAAACTTCATGTCAGATTTAATGGTAGAAAAGGTAATACAGAATCCAAGTTGGATTTGTGGTATCAGGCAGTTACTTTTGGAAGTTTCATTCTATTTTTTTAATTTAAAAATGAATTAATTTTAATAGTTCACTGAAATGAGGAATACATATCTTATATCTGTCAAGATTTAGTTCTTTAGAATGATTAACAGCCCCCTCCTTGTGATTCTATTAAAGTATCAAATGCCATGTTCTATTATTCTTCATATGGAAAACTATTTTGAAATTTGTAGTATATTCCTCCCTGTTTCTTATTAAGCTTAACGCAGCTGTTACCATGTTGAGGGGCACTGGTAGTCTCTGCATTACCACTGATTTCTTTATGGTTCTCATCTATTACTACAGTTCTCTTCATTAATTCTGATGACAAAAATGTTTGTAAACCAGCTTATTTATCTGCCTTCAAAACTAACTTGTTCTGCGTTTTAATTAATTGCTGAAATAAGTAACAAACTCTACATACAGTCTGGTGTGCCTCTCGCTTCACTTTCAACCCTAACTTTTCCTCTACCATGGTAACATGGCTTATTATGAGTCTTTGTACTAATTGAGCAAGATGTAACTTTTAAGAGTTTACTTAAGTAGGGAGGGTGATGGTGGACCTTGGTATCCATGGATACTCTGTTCAGGGATTCTGCTCAGGATAACTTCTGAACTGAAAGTCAACACATCTCATCCATACTATTATTACTGAAGTGTTTGCGGAGACATGCTCAGTGTTAATTTAGCAGATTTAATTTGAAATGGAGGAATTAAAGTTCAAAAGCTATATTTAGTGAATAAACTGCTTTAGAAGAGGTGAGGGTTCTTTCAATCTTGATGAGGCAATTTCATCACAATTTAAAAAGAGGTCAGATAAATTTCCACAAACGTTATGGGGCACAGACATTAGTGTATTTGAAAAAGATAAGTGCTGGAAATCTATTGGGATAAGGACTATAAAACTATCTGTAATTTGGGGCCCTAAATTTAGGGCACTCTAATTAAAACTGACTTCTCACCCAAAAATAGCAATTGTCTTACAATATATAATCAAACAGATATGTAAGTATGCCACTTTATTTCTGGTAGGCTAGGTTTTATTTATTTCTTTTAAAACTAGCTGTTATGTTTGTCTCTTTTTTTTTTGGTATCTAGAATCCCCTTTTTTGAGAACGTTATATTTCTTCTATAAAATTTTGGAGACTGAAAGAAGACTTATTGTATGAACTTAATTTCAGAGCAGCTCAGAACAGGGAATATAGGAATAGAAGATGATAGAAAGAAAAAGCTGTTGTCAGTGCTACAGTGTATATAGATTTGAAAATGAGATGTAGCTTCTGAGAGGATTAGAAAATTATCCCGGAATTCTTCAAGCGTAAGCCTCTAATGTGAAGTTGTATACTTAGTTTCCTATCAGGGAAAATTGATTTATTTTTTTTTCCCCCCCACAAAGTAGCTTGTTTTATTTCTCTGGAGACCAGATTTTACTTACATAGTCTAACCTTGAAAAGAGAATATATTTTCATAGCTACCAGTAATAAAACGTATTAGAAATGTAACTGGTTTGACAAAGCAACATGCAGCAAGTTCTGTCTGTGTACAGCATGTCTCTTGCACTTTGAAAAAAATGTGGGAGTTACAGCTTTAATGTTAACAAGACCAGTGGGCTTTCAGGAGTGACTTAATGAACTGAGAGCTTGTCTGCTCTGGGTTTGTTCCTCACCAGTAACTTTGGGTGACAGGATCATAAGGTTGTTCTGGTAATGTGCTCTTTAGTGTGCATTATTCTGTTTTAATGTTGTTTTTCATATTTGTGCCTGTGATTAGCTACCCTTCTTGTAAAAAAAATTAGTATTTTGGTTGTTTGTTTCTTAAGTTTATTTTACTTTAGTAAAACCCAAGAAGATATATATTGAAAAAAATGAGAAGTAGGAACATGAGATGAAAGTAGCAGAAAATGCTTTGGTATAAGAATTAAAATGAACAAACCCTGCACGTCTCCTGACTATTGTTACAATCTTTAAAGGGAAATGGTGAAACACCATCATTTGAAAACATAAAACATGGGAAAAGAATTTAGGAATAGCCTGTTTTGTTTTTTCATCTGTGTCTAGTGATATTGTCTACTTCTTTTCCATTCCTTAATTATGTCTTTTGAAATCTTCAGTCTTCGATGACATACCAGGACATTTGAGAACTTTCACATTGAAAAACCATAAAGTAGGTGGAACCAGACAGTGGGAGAGGGAAGAAGTTTACACGTGTAGCAGAAGGGACTTGCACTTGTGTGATACTGTGTTTTGTTACTTACAATCATAGAATCATAGAATCATTATGGTTGGAAAGGACCTCCAGGATCATCAAGTCCAACCTTTGTCCTAGTATTTCTCTAACCACTACACCATATCCTCAAGCACCACATCTATTCGTTCTTTAAACACCTCCGGGGATGGTGACTCCAGCTCCCTGGGCAGCCTGTTCCAGTGCCTAACTACCCTCTCAGTGAAGAATTTCCTCCTAATATCTAATCTAAACCTCC
>WUAM01000107.1:36621699-36676955 GCA_024336885.1 Actenoides hombroni | reverse complement strand
CGATGTCCCTCCTGTACTGTGGTGACCAAAACTGGACACAGTACTCAAGGTGCGGTCTCACAAGTGCCGAGTATAGGAGTACGATCACCTTCCTACTCCTACTGATCACACCAATATATAGGGACTATCTTGCCTATCTGAACAATTATGAGAACTTAATCACATGACCCATGTGCTTAATGTCAGAAGTGTACACAGTCTTGGGGAAGAGGTCCTTACCCAGAGCAGCTGTGGTCTTTGTCTTATTAGTTCATCTTTGCCTGTTGATTTGTGGTGGTGGTGGTCTTGTGTTTGTTTTTTTGTTTGGTTATTTTTTCCCCTTACTTACTTACTGTCAAGTCTGGATGAAATTTTTTCTTCCTTGTCTTTGGGGATAGCATGGCTGCACACAGGAGGGTGGTGCTTATGAAGATCTGTATAGAAGGAGGTGCAGGTTAGAGCTGAAGTGGGGAGCTGAGGCTCTCTTAATGAGGGTTTTATAGCAGAAGCTGCAGTATGATGCACATTTTAAAGAGAAGGCAAGCATAAAGTTGTTGGTTTGTTTTGGTTTTTTTCTCCTGTGTGGACCCTAATTCTCTCAGTATGCTAGATATGCACAGAATCCAATACAATTAGCAAGCTGAACCTGGCAGAATGTGTGGTATGAAACAGCACTTGCATGAATAGAAACAGTAAGTGAACTTACTGTAGCACTAATGTAGAAAAATAAAACTATACTATAACTTCCATAGTTGCGTAACTGAACGGATTAATCTCAAACTTCAGTCTTTAGCTTCCTCCTGATATGTCAGGGGGCTTTCTTTAGTTTCTGCTGAAATTAAGGAAATTACTTCAGAGTTGAGACACTGCAAAATAATACTTGCGTCATTCAATTTATTACCAGTAGTTTCACAGAGATCAATCTAATGTTTAAATAGTTCAGTTAATAACATTGCCTGAAGTTCTTATATAAAATAGTTTCACAATCATCTGTAGTTATTTCATCTATAAAATAAACCAGTAGCCTTGTACATTGTCATGACTACAATGTAATCTTATGTTTTCATTGCATGTGAAAGGCCTATGCAGCATATACCTCTGAAAGGGACTGCTCAGCTGTTCACTATGCTAAAATGTTATGATACTTAAAAATAAAGGTGATAGCTTCTCTGAACATTCAATACAATGAAATGATGTTAGTAAGAAACCTGGTTGCTGCTACTTATAAAGCTCTTAAGTATTTTTAATTTTTTGATCTAGAAAGTGGCTTAATGTTGTTTAACCTCCGGATAAACCTATGGTAACACGGTAATTTGCAACTGTACATTTTGAGTTGTGTATTTCGAAAGCATTCAAATATAGTTCTTTAGGGACCATATGCTTTTACTAGTTACCAATTACTCTAGTGTTGCCATTTTTTTGTGTGGAAATGGAGTCTCCAGAAGGGAAACACTTCATTGGTATAGTTTAGCACAAGGAGCCATGAAACACTGAAATGTGATAAAACACTAGGAAATGTCTTGGAGATAAATGATGTGATTGTTGTGATCAGTAACTATATTTTGCACAGTAAAGGACAATAAATGATATGGCTAGCTTTATCAAATTTAAGGCAATTCATTAAACAGAAAATCTAAATGCTGTTGTGGGAAGCAAATGAAAGCTTAAAGTAACTGTGGATTTCTTTGCTCAGGTTCCTCTGGGAGGTGACACAGTAACTTACTGAAGGATAGTGCCAAGTCTTTATTTTTACTGTGACACGTTTAGGCCTTAAATCCCACTTTTGAGACCCGTTTTAAACATTTTAGCCTAAAAATGAAGGAAGCTAAAAGAAAAAAAAAATTAAAATTGACTTTTTTTAATATTATGGCGGAATTGGTCTTGCATGAAATGAAATCTCTTGGGGGAAAAACTTAATTCTTTGCATTTTCCATGAACTAACATTTGTTTTTCTGTTAAGCGTGACAGGGCAAACAGAAAAGCAGCTTTCAGAGCATTGCTTTTATGAAGATCCCTTTGGCCTAATGAATAAGTAATATGCCATCTTGTAAAGCTATTGCCCATTCAAAATGCATCCATATTATGGTAACAGATTGTAAATTGAGAAGTGTGTTTCTTGTTCCATTATGTCTGCCTAGGGTTGTCCCATAAGAATAACTGATGATCCTGCATATCAGGCTTCAGTCATTTGGTAAAAGTGACTCTTTGGCAGAAGCTCTCCTTTTGAGGATGCTGTGCCTTATCCTTGAGTGTAGTGTGGCATGAGAGGAGGATTTCTTTTTATTATTAAGCAATACAAAGCTCACCTGGTGGGATGGTGGTGGTGGGAATAATCAGTGTGGGTATTTAATCTGAGTAAAGGTCTGCAGAAGAAGAACTTGGCAGGTAGAGAGGTTTTCTCTAATTCTGGTATCTAAAGTCAGATTACTGATTTTAGAGTTTGAATTGCTAGTTTTGAGATTGTTTTCTTCTATTTGCAATTATTTAACCTCAATGAACTGTATTTATGAACAGTAGAAAGTGGCTATCTGGAAGAAATGTAGGGTCCTGTCAGTCTGCTATTCCTGACAAGGTCATCTTGTGCATCTCCTTGAAGCTAGAATGGTCAAATACATTGATGAAGTGCAAATGAGGCACGTTATCATTACTCTTCTAAAACAGAGATCAATCTTGAGAGTGGGACACAATGCTTATATTTTGAAAAAGGGCAACAAAAATATGCTATCCTTTTACCTCATTAATAATGCACTTTACTTGAGGCTTTAAGGTGCTTTTTAAATCATTCTTCTGTTACATTGACCAATACTGAATGATTTACTCTAGAAATATGCTGCTGCTTCTCTATCTTAAAGATGATGATATAAAAGTCTAAAGTTTATAATATTTAAATTCTATGCATCATTCTATTCCTTTCAGATTTTTCATTTGGCACAGTCCATCTTGGAGAGGTGTGGTGGCAGGAATCCTTAGTGTTGTTCAAAACTGTACCTGCATCTTAATTGAAGCAATTCTAGCTGTTGTCCAAAACCACAGAATGAAGTATAGCTACACCCTCCTGAAAATGTTGTGAAAATAATAAAAAAACCTTTACCTCATTCAGGGTCTTGAATAATTTCAGGGGTTTTTTTATGAAAATATTCTTTCTGAAAGCAATTGATAACAATGATGTTATCCAAGGATACAGCTAACATGCTGTACGTCATTTAGGTGGAAAAGATTTTTTAAAAAAGCTTCAATTACATAAAAATTTATTCTCTTAACTTCACTGATGTTGAAGGACAAAATTCCTTTAAGTTTAGTTGCCTAATATGGTAACACATTACTTGTCTGACACTCCACAGCAGCTGAAAGACTATAACCATTGCCTGTAAAATGATGGGAATTCATACTGCTTGAGTAAGAAATACACAGGATGACATAATCTTACGTAATCTTGACCTCTTTTTTGTGAAGAAGGGAGAATTGCATTAGAAGAATGGTAGCATCCTTTCTTTCCTAGTCATGTCAGTTAACTATTTTAAAGTATTGCTTTCCTTCCATGCCCAGAAGCAAGGGAAGTATAATACATGGAAAAATAAATGGTTCTTATGTTTCAGATTATAGATGATTGATATATGTCAATTTTGAACATAGTTGCAGGTGTTGCTGTTCAGTAGCAATACCCAGAACTAAAGGGCTTTAGCTTCATCCTGCATACTTTTCTTCCTATATGAAATAGGCATCCAACTCTCTTGCTTAAGCTGAGGTGGATAGAGATGATAATGATGGAGACAACTGTTTCTGTGGCTTGGGGAAATGTTTTTTATGAATTATGTTAACAGTGATGATATGGCTAAACTTAAATATGGGACCAACAGCCTTTTACTTCTTCCAGGTGCCTGATCTACTCGAATATGTAGGCAATGATTCCACAGGAGAACTTGGACAAGTGCTTCCTAAGCCTTCTGCTATTAAGCCTATCCTATTTTGCAGAAGGGGGTAGGGAGCTGAATGGCAGAATGGTTGGTTAAGTATTTCCAAACCCTTTTTGTATTGCTCAACTCTTTGCATCTAGAGTCCTGCCTGGATAACAGGTAAGGGAATAGCTGAAGCACTATCTTAAAGGCCAAAAGAATATTTTTCAGAACGAAAAACCTGGGGGTTTATTGCTGGATTATCTTTCTTGGGGCAAATGGGAAAGCTGAAATTTTTGCAGTTCTGAACTGAGGGATTTCCTGCTCTCTTGAGAGAAGATTATATTTTGATGAGGAAAATAATATAGTGGATTTATTGTGGTTATGAGTCATATATTGGTCATATAATCTCACCTCTTCTCACTAGAGATGCATTAATGTTCCGGATGTTAAAGTAATAACACTTCAGCTGGATGTTTATATTGATCTCATTGTCTGCTTTTATTCACCTGTGTATCCTAATCAATTATTGTTTTGATGTCTCTGTTGTCATGCTGGTCTTAAGCCAAACTAGTCTTAAACCTTTCAAAGACTGAAAGTGCTGAAAAAGCCTCACACACACATTCCTTCCTTTATCTTTAACACAGTTTCAGAAACCTGGTTTTCCCTTTGTTCAGTAAGAAAACTCTGCCTCCCATGGGAGATTACTGGAATATCCTTGATAGGCCAAATGCAATATAGATTCAAAACCCAGGGAATTCCCCAAATCACTCTTTCCACATATATTGGAGGAAATAGAGTGGAGTTTGTGTGTGTTTACTGGTTAGTGGTTACATGAATAAAGAGGAAGCAGTCTTTACTGTGTTTTCTTTTTTATTTTCTCCTTAATTATAGAGTTGTGAAAAACTATATTAAGGTAAAGACATGTATCAGACTAAGCTGTCAAAACAAAAGAATAAAACATACTTGTCTCAGAATATATCCAATGAAACAGAAACTGCTTTTATAAACTCTTACTTAAAACATGGTCCAGAAGGTAGCTATTGTAGTTTGTGCAAAAAGATGCAATAATATATTAAATATATGCTTCTTAATCCTTAAAGAGTTGAATTGCTAGTAGGACTATGTTCTGTTAATATTTCTATCACTTCAGCAAGCAACCTGTACTTTAAGCATAAATACTATTTGTGACTTAAGGGGAATTACTCCCAGTGCCTGGAGCTAAGGCCATTTTTTTTACAAGATCAGCAGAGCATGATTTATTTAGTTTAAGAGCACTCTTGTTTTTCTGAGGACGTGGCAATTTTAGTAGGTTTCTTCTACTGCATTGTTTGTGGTCAGCTATGTCAGACAATCAGATATATCTGAGGGTAGTACAGTGCCACATTAAACCTGGAGGAAAGCAAGTGGCTGTTTTACTTGTGCTCCCTGGTGCGGGAGAAGCTTGTCCTCTGGCTTCTCTCCTAGGCTGAGGTAGCTGGAAGTATAGAAGAGCGAGAGATAAGTGTTTTTTGCTGTGAAGCAGATAGTCCTCAGCAGAGCTCAAGACATGAAAATTTCTTTTCTTACCCTTGAGACCTTCAATATATCCTGACCTGAAATCAAAGCACAATCTGACTTGTTTGTGGTAGCTGGGTAATTGGGTACTGAACATATCAAGGTGGATTCAAAAAAGACCAACTCTACTGAATTGTTTTATTTTGTGCAATTGGTGGTATTGGTTTTTTCCTCTCTTCCTGTTTATGTAAATTCACTAAAATAAAACTCAAAGCTTGTACCTGAGTCACAAATGAGGTAATTATGGAGGCTCCCTGGCCCTACAAGGGAGACTTCCCTTCCTTGAGGGGAAACACCTGCACTCCCTTCTGATTTGAGGCCCTACCTGAGTCGTCCAGTTGGCAGTCCTTGCCTTCATGCTTTTCTCCCTTTTTTCAGCATATAGGAACTTCCAGTATTGTGTTTTGAATGTGTTATTAGTATGACCAATTCCATCATTATCAATGTGCTTCATTACAATTAATTTGGAATCAGGCTGGTGGAGGAAGGAGGGCACCTCTGCGTGTCATTTGGACCAATCCCTTGCTCAAGTCAGCAAGAGCAGGTCAGTCAGAATTGTGTCTACTTGTGTTCTGAATGTCTCTGAATCCAGTGGTAGATTACTTTTACTGTATTAACAAAATTAATTCCCTGGGTTTCAGTTTGTGCTCATGGCTTCTGGTCTTGCTACTGGGCACCACTGAGAAGTCTGGCTCTGTCATCTTTACTCCCTCTGCTGGGTATTTATATGCATTGATAAGATTCCCTTTGAATCTGCTTGAGCCTTCTATTCTCCAGGCTTGAAGAGTCACAGGTCTCAGCCTCTCCTCACGAGACACTCCAGTTCCTTAATCATCTTTGTGACTATTCAGTAGACATGCTCCAATATGTTCATGTCCCTCTTGTACTGGGGAGCTAGCCTCATACCCAGCGCTCCAGATGTCTCATTAGTGCTGAGGAGAGAAGAAGAATTTCTTTCCTTAATTCTGTGGTGATGCCCTGCCTAATGGAGATCAGTATGATGCTGGTGACCTTTGCTGCAAGGCCACGCTTCTGCCTCATGTGGTGTCCTTTGGGAATACCCATGCTTTTTCTATTTCTTATCCTGAACTTATGCTTGAGAGTGTTCCTCTCTAGGTACAGGACTTGGCATTTTAATTGGTTGAACTTCAGAAGGCCCCTATCAGCCCGCTTCTCCAGCCTGTCAGGATCCCTCTGAGAGGTAGCACAAACAGCTGATGCATCAACCACCCCTCTTAGTTATGTCATCTGCAGACTTGCTGTGGGTGCTGTCTGCCCCTCATCCAGGTTACTACAAAGGTATTAAACAGTACTAGTTGGAGTATCAGCCCCTGGGGTACACAACTGATGACTGGCCTTCAGGGGGACATTGTGCTGCTGGTCACAACTCTTTGAGTCCGGCATTTCAGTTTTCAGTCCACCTTATTTCATATATCTGATCTGTACCTCAATAGCTCATTTGTAAGAGTATTATGGGTGTTGAAAGCTCTGCTAAAATCAAGATAACTATTTGCTGTTCTCATCCACTTAGCCAATCATTTAATCACAGAAGGCTGTTAGATTGCAAAAGCATGATGCCCCTTTCATGAATACTTGCTGCCTGTGTCCGGTCATTCTTAATCCATGTCTTCCAGTGTGTTTGGAAATAGAGTCCAGGATTAGTGCTCCATCATCCCAGAGGTCAAGGTGAGGTTGACTAGTCTATAGTTTCCTAAATCATCCTCCTTGCCCTTGTAGACTATAGGAGTATTTTATTTCAACCATGGAAATATTATCTGATCACTATGGCCTTTCATACTACAGAGAGTGGCCTTGCAATGATGTTGGCCAATTCCATCAATGCTTGTAGTAAGACCAACAAGTCCCGTGGACATATATTTATCTGGTTGGTTTAAATGGTTCCCTAATTTGTTTCTCCTTCACAAAGGGTAAGTATCGCTTGTTCTGGACTTCCCAGCTTCTCTGAGACCTGTGATTACTGAGTACCACTCTTACACAGAACTGAGGAAGGCCTTGTGCATCTCTGGCTGTTTTTGTACTTTGCTGCTGGATCCCCTGCTCCATTCAGCAGCAAGCCTACTTTTTTCCTAGTCTTCCTTTTGCTGCTGCTGTACTTGTGTCCTGTTTTGAGTTAAAACAGAAGAATTCTGTCGAGTGATTTCACTTTTCAGCTAAGTCCTTCTCACTGCACTTTCTGAAGTTAGCAGCATGTTTTAGTAAAGTGTCTCCTCCTGGCAGTGATTATACCTGATGTTTAGAGTTAGTTCCAAGACCAAGGTCACTGATAAATCTTGTGTACCTGGTTGGGGGGGTGCAGAAAGTAAGAGGCTGCACCTGTGGGGAGAAGCAGACAGAACAGGTGACCCTAAACTGACCAAAAACCTATCCCATCCCATGTATGTCATATTTGGTATAAAGTTGAAGAATCATGAGTGTCAAGCGCTGCTCTTCTTCAGTGGCCAGCATCTGAGGAGGACTCCATCCATTCTGTTGTCAATTCTGATCTGCGTGTTCCTGAATCCAGTACCAGAATCCAATTCCTGAACGCTGTTCCTGTCTGCTGCTGGGCCCAGTCTAAGACTTCCGCAGTGCCTGCTCCAAAAAATCAGTGGTGACATTGATGTAACTGCTATTGGGGTGGGGTGGGGGGGCATGTGAGGGCTGGGTTTGATCCTGGTTTTATATATGTTCCATTTAATTATTGTTGTTATTTTCGTTAAAGCTGTTTTAGTTTCCTTCTCTAATCTCTAAATCTCTTTCCCTTATTCCTTTTCTCTTCCCCTTTAGGAAGGGAGAGGGGTTAACAGAGAGCATCTGTTAGATCTCTACATCTCTTGTCCTTTTTTGTTTGAAGTCCTGCTTGTCAGGATGGGCAGTCCTTGAGCTTGGAAGAGGTAATGCTTGAAAATCAACTAGCTTTCCCAGATTCCTCATCTTTTCAGGGCTGTGTCCTGTGGGTTTCTTCAGAGCAGATCACTGGACAAACTGAAATCTGCTGCTCTAAAGTCCAGGGTTGTGGTTCTGTGTTTTTGGCCAATGTATTTCTCCTAAGCTTTTTGAACCCTACCATGTCATAGTCGCAGTAGCCAAGGCTGCCTCCATCTTTCCCACCTTCAGCCTTTTCTTTACTCTTAACTATCGGGTCCAGCACAGTGTCTCCTGTTGTTCAGTTTTTGATCAGCCTTGTCAGGATGCTGTCACCAATGCACTTCAGAAAATCTAGGAACTCAGAGTTGGGGTGTTTGGTTTTTTGTTTGTTTTCTGGTTTGTTTTTCTTTTGTTGTTGTTTTGTTTTTTTTTAAAAAAGGTAAAAAAACCAAGCAAATGAAAAACAAGAAATGAGAAAAGATACTAAATAAATATCGTGCTTCACTTATTGCTGGGTTTGAAGGTTGTCTCTGAAAGGATGGTAGTTGTCATTGCTGTTAGAGATTTTTATAGTGTACTGTCCAGATTGAGATCTAGGGAGAGTCAATAAGTAAATGTGTGAGATCAATGACCTTATAGATGCTTTCTGGAGGACTGAACTCTAGAGAGTTATATCAACTTAAAATAATTACCTATATAGTCAAATAGCCCTTTTTCAATGGTAAGCTCAGAAAACTTCAAGGGGAATGTAACAACTTGCTTGATGAGGATGAAGTAAGTTGCTCTTATTAAACATTGGTTTCCTTAGACCCCCTCCTTCTAGCTCCCACCAATTAATGATAAATCTATTTTATTTATCATCCCATTAAATACAAATAGATGTTCTTGTTTACCATTTTTTTCTAGTAAGATGTGAGGCTTTCTACTTTGGAAGTGATTTTTCACAGATTAATTATAGCTTGTGTAAAAATTTTGTTGATTGGCCTTTGCACTTGCATCAGGAGGCAGAGCAATTAGAAGTGCCTGATTTGTGTTTTCTCTACCATATGTTATTTTGTGCATCTCTGTGTCTCTTGATTAATCATCTCTCCTGTAAGCTGAACCTTCCCCATCATGTCATTCTCACATGTTGTCAAATGCAGTAAAATCATTGCAAGCACAGAGTGATTCCTGATGGTCGCATTGAAAGTTTGTTGTGTAGGGGTCTACCTTGTATTGAGAATAACAATTTATGAAGCATTTTGGTTGAGTGTTTACTTCAGTGTGATTGGAGTGATACTTTACATGAGTAGTTCCTGCAATTATTTTTGTAAAGAGAACAATGTTTCCCATGTATCTGCAATGAACAATTCTTAAAATGTCTACTAATGCTTGTTTAAGTTATTTGGCATCTCATATTACCCAGTAAGTTTTAAAGGTCTGTTTTCTAACTAATCTAAAAATTATTTCAATTGACCCTTTCAATAATAGGATGCAATTGTATATGTTATTGATAATTTGATTTATTCTCTTCTCTTCATTACTCTGTATCTAAGCAACTGTGCCTGCAACAAGGTATCTAATTTACAGAGGAGTGATGAAGTGGCTTGTTGTGCATTCAGTTTATTAAAGCATGAACTTCCTCAAAGAATACATAGAAGTGTGTATTTATTCCATAAAATCTTCTTGAAAACCATGTCCAAGTTGTAAATATACACAAGTGTACCAGTGGAAGGTAAGCTAGCAGTCCTCAAATGTTAAAATGACATCTTTTTATAAGCATGTCAAAACTGGCATTCAGTAAAGGGCAGTAGGGGGATCAAAGACAGCAAAACTTTCAGCCTCTAAGATTACCAAGTACACTTGTTTTTCACTGGAAATGGCAAGTTGAAATGTGAATGCTCTTCCTTATAGAAGGAAACAAACATGAGCAGGGTTTTTTGTATATGCCAGAACGCTACATTTTTTTCTCTCTGAAAGTCTTGCGTATTTAAACCTAACATTATTAGTGAAAAATAAGCTTGTTTGAATAAGTTCACGGTGTGAGAGAAATGTGGAAGAAATGGAAAATTACTTTTTAAAACTACTCAGAATACGAACTCAACTGTCTATGTTTAAGAACTGTTTTTCTTTTTTCATCAAAAAAATATTAGTGACCTTAGATTATGGCCTTGTGCATATCCTCAATTTCTACTTCTGCATTTAAAGGGAGATGGACATCTTCAGTTATCACTCCAGACATGTTTCGGATGTCATGGAGTATCTGTGATGGCTTCTACCACCAGGGAAGTAAAGACAGACCATGTTACTAGCAAGACTGTTTAGCAGGATTTTGATTTTTCTCAAGTGTCTATTTTGGGAGTGTGCTGGTTTGGTTTTTTTCTCACCTCGGTTTGTGAAAGTGCATGTAGCTCCTCTCTTAACCAGTTTAAATTATGTATGAAAGACTTCATTAAGTGACAATTATGAGAAAATGTTCTATTTTTAATAGCATATATTTGTTTATATTACCAGACGTTTAAGTATGATAGGAAATGGTACTATAAAAAAAATCATGTTTGGAAGCAGTCTACAGTAGTGGAGACCTTGCTTTTCCTAAACCCCATTTTCAGGAGTGGTTTCCCTGAGAATGCAGTCATGACAATGTTTCTCACTGTCACCTTTTCCTAGCTCTAGACAAAGCTTTAAGATGAATAAAGTGTTTCTGTGCTTTTTTTTTTCCACATTTAGCTGTCTTGCAAAGTTTCAGGAAAAACTGAACTTAAAAAACCCCTTATTCTGATCTTAATAGAGATAGCATAGTCTCTTCACGAGGCTTTTTTGGTGTTTTGTTGTTTGTGGTTTGGTTTTGGTTTTTTTTATGGTGTGTTTCGGTGTTGTTTGATTTATTTTTTTGTGTTGTCTGTTTGTGGGGTTTTTTTGTTTGGTTGGTTTTTTCCCCCCTTGTGGTGAAGCAGAAGAAATATTCTGGAAACGAACTGGTGAATCAGGAAGCCTCCTTTTTCACTTGGAGTTTCTTTGTATGTTTAAATTCTCATTTATATCTGAATTGCACTGCCTTGTAGATCTAGTTATTTTGCAATCCTTTTCTAGAAATTTTAGGCACCCAATTCAGCCCGAAATGCATAGTCAGAGGATTTGGTAAAGGATGTTGGTGAAAGAGAAGAAAAGCAAGAAGGTGAACTAAACAGAGGGGGAACAAGTAAAGTGTGAGGGTGTGTCATAAAATCAAGTTATGTAGTGTGTCTGTTCTCTTGGAAAAGACTGGGAAATAAGAATGCCTATGAAATTTAGCTCTCTTGAAAAAAAAAGATAAAGAAACTGATGTGTCAATGGGAGATATTTACATCCTGGTAGAACATGCTTCTCTTCAAGAGGGACCTGAGCAGTGGTGCTTTGCTTATGTTCCTTTCTTTGAAACCTTGGAACAGTAACTGCTCTTGTATGATATTAACCAGCTAGACCAATTATCTAAATGGTGAACTTAAAAATGCTCAAGGAATAAAAGTAGCTTAATATTGATTTCATATCTTAAATAGTAAGATGCATAGCCCATTCCAGAGACTTTTAGTCTGAAGTAAAAGGACAAAAATCAGTACAATCATAAGTTTCTATTTATTTCTTCTGTCTCTTCCTAAGTTGACTGTGTACTACCAGTGAAGGCTTAATAAGTAATTTTAGTGACCTAATTACCTTGCTTAAATTTATCAGTTTTCTCTGAAAGTGTAGAGAGCACAAGGGCAGGAAAAAAAAAACACTTTGTAAACATCTGAACTTTTTTACTGCCTCCAAATAGTAGAAAACAATGACATAGATTAACTAGCGCTATTAGTTTTCATCTATAAAATTAACAAACTACGAAGAAAACAAAATGAAATACATAATCAAGGCACTCATCCAGTAATAACTTCACATGGAAAGCTCCATTGGGAGGTTATAAGTAATAGGGGTTCAGGAAAAAACAACAAACATTTCTAGGTAATTTGTCATGTAAGTACTGTAGCAACTTATGACTTATTCTTCCTTTTCTCCTCTATCGCCAATTGGAATTTAAATGAGCTAGCAAGTGATTGCAATAATTTCTTTCTGAAGACTAATTAGCAACTTAAGCTACTGAATTTGGGGAGTTTTGTGGGAGATGAGTGTATCTCGGGTACAGTTCAAGGAACGTGCTCTCCATATGAAAAATGCAGCACTCACCAGTACTCTCACTTAAACCCTAGGTGAAACGAGCATAGGGACTAGTCTAACCTCTTTAGTGATCGCTATGCTGAGACAGTTTCTGGTGCACTGAGCACTCATGTTTCTCAATGCAGACTTCTCTATATTCATCTTTCATCTGTCTTGTAGACTGTAAATTCTGTGATCCAGAACCATCTTTCATTAGTGTTTTGTGAAAGCCTAGCACAGTGAGTCCTGAGTCAGAACTTCAATATGAATAATAAATGTAGTACTGATAAAGTATACTTCTGAACATCCCATCCCCCTGCAAAAAAAAAACCCAACACAACACCTCACCCCAAAAAAAACCTCAAAAAACAAACAACCCACAAACAAACCAAACAGCAAGCCAAGAAAAGAATACTAGCTGAGTCAATGCAACATAAGATGAATGTCTTCTGTGATGTTATCCAAACTTTTCAACTTGTCTGTATTTGTTCTGTGTCTGCCCTGCTGGGAAACACAAGCAAGTTCTAATTGTTCATTGTCTACCATGTGCTATTGACTGGATATCCATGGGGCTGTTTGAGCAATGGAGTTAATGCTTTCCATGCAGATCGCTGCCACCCATTGTAAAGAAATGGAAAATATTAAATACTAGCAACTAGTTCTGTAATGGAATGGTGCTTCTGACCTAGTAACAGAGATTCGGTCTAGTGATGATGTCTGTAGAACACCGGCATTTATGGTGAAATGTCACCAGTTGGGTCCATAATTTCAGTAACATCAATTATTCAGTAATGATAAGTTTCAGATATTTTTTTTTAATTAGGAAAAAAACACCTTGTGAAAACATGAGAAGCAAACGCTGTCAAGCTTTTCCTTGAGAGATTATCAGTTTTTGTTAGTGTTCCTATGGTTTTTAAATAAAATATCTCCTTAGCTGGAGCTGGGTAATGGGATTCAAACCAGTCCCTGAGCTTTGTGTTCAGTTTCACAGTCCCTTTTAAATAATCTCCAGTGAGAACATCCCACATGTGCACAGTTAGCTCTACCCTCCTTTTCTAAAGTGCAAAGGTAATATTCGTTTCAATTGAATGTTCCTGTAGAAAGGAAGACACATTTTCAGGAGAAGAACGCGTGGTAATGTCTATTCTAAATGAGAGTCAGTAACATGTGGTCAGTTGGGTTGTAAAAACAACCAAAAGAGAAAACAATCCAATTGTATGTCAAAAAATTAATATGAAACTTGTTTTAGGTTTCCTGTATGACATAATTCCCCTGAGAAATGAAGACAGGGGGACACTGTCACCCCTTTACTAATGAAGATAATCACTTTTATTCCAAGGAGCTTAAATGTGAGCCTGGCAGATCGAATTTCTGTATCCTCATAGCAACAACAAAGATCTTTGTTGGGTTTTCAGGTATTGGAGGAAGAGTGAGTTCGTGTTGCGTGTAATGTTTGTTCCAAGTTCACAGTCTGGTAGATAGGGAGGGTAACATGAAGTGGAAAAGCACATGTAGCTTTCATTTTTCTAGAGACAGAGTTACCCAAGTGTGTTTTATTTTACATGGATAAGTAGTACAGTTAGGAAAACATACTGAGAATTTTTTTTATGAAGCAATACTGTGGAATGCTGGGATGGGCTTTTTAATTTTTATTTTGCTCTTTGAGATTAGCATCTTTGTCATGCATGTCTGTAACCTGCATAGTGTATAAATTCCTCCTTAGTCATTCAGATTCCTTCTTCATTGCTGCATTGCCATCTGCGATATGATAAGGACAGGTGTGCATTTTCTGTCCTGATGAAGACTACTGATGAAGAAGTTGCAGGATATTTTTAGTGGGTTAGCTGTTGTAGTAGATAAAATGACAAATCAATTAATAGGGTTTTTTCAGTGGTTTTAGATGTATCAAGTTAGTAGAAGGTTGTATGCTAGTGACTTAACCATACTAATTGTCTGCAACAGCTTAGATCTTAACTGTTGCTCTTTGTTCAAACACTATAAACTGGTGTTGGTGTATAGCAAAAAAATTTTGCTCTAGCTTCAAAAGTTTGAAGTCACTTTTTTTTAAATGCTAAATTATTAACTGTTAGATAATTAGGCTAGCCTTTGAGAAAACTGTCAACCTAAAGTGTGAAATGTATTTAATTGTAGCAGTCTATTTCCACATGTATTTGGTTTTGGATATGTGGAGTTTGAAGGCTCCAAATACAAATTTATTCCTGCTGGTTCCAGCAGGTGATATACAGCAGGTAAGCCTTGCCAAAGGTGAAACACTGAACATTGTTTCAAATAACTGGAATCAAGCTTAAAAACGTTCTGAGATGCCTAAGACAAGTTGATGTGCTATTGTGATCACTATCCCTAGGCAAGCTTTGTTAGTATGAAGGCTGTTTTAATCAGACCTACTTTTTTTTTTTAACTGTCCTCCTGAGTATGAGGGCTGCTTTTGCTAGAAAAGAATTTTAGGTTTTGCACACATGTTTTTCATGCAGCAGAAATTGGAATTTACCAAAGTTTAGATAGTATAATACCCAAGGAATAAACAACGAATGTGGATGTGTGGGAGTGTGAGTTACTGGGGTAACAACAGGGAGTACATAGGAGTGTAAGGCAGGAAAAAATTGCATGGAGAAGAGCCAGTGAGAGACCTCAAAGGAAACATGGAAGGGAACCACATGTAGGGGGGAAGGAATGAGAGGGTGGAGAGGGAAAAGAAGTGGTTATCAGGAGGTGCTGGGGAGAAGGATGAGCATACAGGCTGCTGGCTAGCAGCTCTTGGCACCTGTAAGAAGAGTCTGTGGGGAGCTGGAGACCAGCTGGTTGTGGGAACTGTTTTGGGAGAAGTATGAGAAGCAGTGGGTTTATGGGGCAAAATGTTGATAGGGTAATTTCTTGGGACTTATTCTGGATCATGTGAGTGCCTAAAAAGGGGTCCACTCATCACAACTGCTGATTTCAGAGCAGTGTTGCTTCTGCTTGTCTCAACTTGTGAGCAAAAGGGATGAGTTTGTGAAATGAATTTTCATCACACACTCATATGCAACTGATTCATCTTGAAGAGAAAGGAGATGGTGAGGGATCTTTAGATTAACACCCGCCTTCTGTTCTCTTGTTTTGAGGGCTGTGTGTGTTTGCCAAAATGTAGGGAAATGTTGAAAAGGGTAATTAACTAAGCAAGCAAGATCCGTAATTGCTGGATGACTTTTATACTTCTGTTAGTCTGCTTTTTAAAAATGACTTGTGCCATCATGCTCCCCTTCTTCCATCAGGGAAAATGTTGTTCTAATTTTCAGGCAAAACAAGGACAGACAGCTCAATAATAGGATAGAGAAGTGTTGATACCCCTGTGATACGGGTGCTGGTTACCAGCCATGGGACCTTGACTACTGTTACACTGCTCTGCTGCCAAGTACCTTGTGCATGAAGGTCACATGGGCTTTTGTGTGGTGCTCATTTGCAGTGAAGTATCTCAGCTGTAAATCCGTCAGCAACTGGAAAGCCAGAGGCTTGACCTTGGAGGTTATAGTGCATTTTCTCTGTGCATCTGTGGAGGTGAATGCAAAATGCTGTGGGACGGTCATGGTAGCACTGATGCCTTGGATGATGAGTGCCTCCAATGTACTTATGTGTTTATAAAACCTTGTTTATAAATTCCTCAAGCAACTCCTTTACAAGCTTCATCTCTTAGAAAACTACTCCCTTGATGTAATGCACATAACAATAACCAGATATGGATCAGTAACAGATGGATACTTTCATACTTGGCATATGGTGTTATAAACCTGTTCCCATGCTACTGAAGCTGATGAGTCTTTCCATTGAATTCACTGAGCTTTGGATCAGGCCCTGGAAGAAAATGAGTATAATTCTAAAGATGGCTTGATATTAAAAGGGAAAAAAAAAGTTAAACCTTTTTCTTGTCTCTATAGAAGCCTGTGATTTTCTTGGATTTATATTTTAACGAAGTTGGAAAGATAGGCACACAGAATCTGACTAATTAGGAAGAGTCTAGAACAGGGGAGAAAATGTCTGCTTTATGTGTAAGTCTTTAGCTTCTATAGTAAGTGATGTTTGAGAGTTGGAAGCTGACTGACTTTGCAGGCAGTGAGGCATAACAAAGCTGGAAATATTGAAGTGACTGGAAAATAAATGAATTATGGCAAACACCTCCTTGCCTCTAAAAATACTTAAAATGCCCATTTGGCTCCATTTTACATTTCCTTAGAGAATAAAACTTAGCAGAATTGTCTTTGAGGAATTTCAAAAGGCTCTTATCCAATTAACGCCTTACGACTTAATAGAATACTAAAATAATGTTATGACTAACAGTAGACACTTAATTTGCATAAATAAAAACCATGTTTAAAATCTTGACTGTCAGAAGACTGTCAAACAAACAAAGGAAAACAGGGGGCCTTCTTAAACAAAACTTGATGTGAATTTCAGCCTGATTCTTACTGTGGCCTGTGTCAAATATGTTAGATTGGGCATAAGCAGCTGACAACAAAAATGTGTTATTGACAAAGATAACTGTGTGGGATTTAATGGATCATCTAATTCATAACTTGCCATAAATGCAAGATGGATCCCTACAAAAAAATAAATAAAAATGATAAGGAATGTAGTTTTGATATTGAGTAATCCCCAGTTTTTTTAAAATTATATTACTGCTTGAAAGATGGTGCCAAACCTACTGAATTGTCTCTCTTGGTCCTGTTATCTGTCAGGTACCTGTCCACAGCCTGTGGTCATCTATAGAGGTGGCTTTGATAATAGAATCATAGAATGCCAGGTTGAAAGGGACCTCAAAGATCATCTGGTCTAACCTTTATTTTTGTCAAAAGCACAGTCTAGACAAGATGGCCTAGCACCATGTCCAGGTGAATCTTAAGTATTCAATGCTGGGGAACCCACTGCTTCCCTGGGGAGATTATTCCGATGACTGATATATCTTACTGTAAAAAGTTTTCCTCTTATCCAGTCAGAATCTCTCAAGGAGTAACTTTTACCCATTACCCCTTGCCTTTTCCACATGACTCCATCTTCTTTGTAATCGCCCTTTAAATACTGGAACATGGTGATAAGGTGTGTCCCCTAAGCCTTTTTTCTCAAGGCTGAAAAAAACCAGTTCTCCCAGCCTTTTTTTATATGTTGGCTTCCCAGTCCCTTGATCATCTTTGTGGCTCTTCTCTGGACCCTCTTTAGCCTGTGCACATCTATTTTGCATAGTGGGGACTAAAACTGAACATAGTACTCCAGATATTGCCTGGGGAAATGATTTATTAATGTCTGCTGGTGATGTTCTTGTTGATGAAACCCAGTGTCCTGTTGGCTTGCTTTGCCACAGTGACACATTGTCGATTCATATTGAATTCTTCTTGCCCACCAGAACCCTCAGGTCCCTTTTCACGTAGCTGCTCCCCAGCTGGGTAGATCCCTGTTTGTGCTACACTCCTGGATTATGTTTTCCCAGGTGCAAGAACTTGCACTCATCTTTGTTGGACTTCAAAAGATTATTGTTAGCCCACTCTTCCAGACAAACCAGGTCTTCCTACAATGTTGCCCTCCCAAAGTGTCTACCTCCCCACTCAGTTTGATATCATTGGTAAACTCCATCAGGATACATTTGATCCCATGAAGATTTTAAAGTTTTGGGCCCAAGATCAATCTCTGGGTGACCTCATGTGTGACAGGTTGCCAGTTTAAAAAAAAGGTATTTAGCACCATCCTCTCTGTGGCCTGTCAACCAGTTCCCCACCCACCACACAGATCACTTGTCTAGACCATAATGTATCAGTTGTTCTAGGAGGAGGCTGTGGTGAGCCATATTGAAAGCTTTGGAGAAATCTAGGTAGAGAATGTTCACCACTCAACCCACATCAACCAAGCATGTTACTTTGTCATAGAAGGTGATCAGGTTTGTCAAGTGCCATTTGCCCTTGGTGAATCTGTGCTGGCTTTTCCCAATCATGCTTCATTTGACTTGTGATCGTCCCCAGGAGGATTTGTTCCATAACTTTCCCAGGGACTGAAGTAAGACTGATGGGTCTATAATTTCCTGGATTCCCCCATTAAACTCTTCTTGTAGGTGGGATTGACATTAACCTTCTTCCAGTCTTCTGGGACATCCCCAATCTCCACAACTCTTCAAAGATATGCAGAGTAGCCTCACAACATCAGCTAGCTATCTTAATACCCTGAGTGGATATTGTCAAGGCTTATCGATTTGCAGGGGTCAAGCTCCTGTAATAGTTCACATACCAACTCTTCCTTTACTGACAGGGGGTCTGTGTTTGTACTGACCTGAATTTTTGTTTCCAAGACCTGAGGTGAAGGGAGGTGCTGAGAATCTCTGCCTCTTCAGCATTATTGGTGACTAATTCACTTCTCATGTTTCAACAGCAGACCAATATTTTCCTTCTCTTTCTTCTTGTTGTTTATGTACCTGAAGAACCATTTCTTGTGTCATTTGACATCTCTAGCCAATTTCAATTTGAGTTGAGCTTTTGCTTTAACTGTATTGCATCTCTGCATGCCTTGGCAATGTCCTTGTTCTCAATGGGTATTTGTCCACTTCTTCATTTCTGATATGCCTTTTTAATTTGTTGGTTTTGAGCAGATTTAGAAGCTCACAGTTAAGCCAAGGACTCTTGCTCTGCCTGTGTACCTTCCCTTTAAAGACCAACTGTCTTTGTGCTTCCAGAAGAGCATTCCTGAAAAACTCCCAGCACTTGCTAGCTCCTTTATCCTTCATGGAATCTTCTCATGGAATCCTTCCCAACTGAGCTCTGAGCAAGCTGAAGTTTGCTCTTCTAAAATTCTAAGCCATTTGTCTTAGTACTAACCTTCAGCAGGCTCAGCAGGATCCCAAACTTCACAATAGTGTGATCACTGCAGCCAATGCTATCACTAACAGTGGTAGTACAAAGCAGGTTTTCTTGGTTTCTGAGTAGCAACTCCAGCAGTGCCTCATTTCCAGTTGTCCTATCTAGATTTGTATGAGGAAGCAGTCCTGTACACATTCCAGGAGCTTGGTGGATGACATGTGAGCTGCTGTATTGTTCTTCCAGCAAATGTCTGGGTAGTTGAAGTAACCCGTAAGAGCCAGATTCTGTTGACCTGAATCTTGCCTAAGTGACCTAAATATTGCATTGTTAGCTTTATCATCTTGGTGTGGAGACAGGTAGCAGATGCCTACTGTAAGATCTCCCTTGGAGATGACCCCTCTGACCTTGACCCAGAGGCATTTGATAGGATTGAAAAATTGCCGTAGTTGACTGCTATGCATTCAAGGTTCTCCTTAACGCTGATGACTTTTCTTTCCTGCCCTTCTTTACAAAGCAACCTACAGCTGATTCTCCAGTCATGTGAGTAGTTCCACTATGCTTCAGTTATTCCTCTAATATCTGAACTTTCTGACTGGGTATGAAGCTCCAGTTTCTTCTGTTTGATACTATTTAAACAATTACAGATGTTAAGACTCGCACTAGGTAGACCTGGAAGCTTATCTTTTGAAACTGAATACAAGTGGGGTATCGCTTCAGAATATCCTGAACTCAAGAAGTCTAGAAGCAGCTGGAGTTTAATTTTGCAGTTTCTGACTCGCGTGGCTCACTGCAGTGGAGTGGTTTGACTGAACATTCAAATTTCTCCTGTTAATACTGTTTCCATCTTGTGTGTTAGCTTACATAAATTTTTATCTACTATTTTTAGATATTACTTCTAGACTTTACTAGAAACTGGCTAAAGGAAGTTCTTGTTTTCTCACTTCACCTAGCTGTCAGAGCCAGATCTCTCTGACTAGAAAAGTTTTACATTTTCCATTAAGGGTAGCTTCAATTTCTTAGGCTTGTTTTTCTTTCCTTGTTTGTTTGTGGGTTGTTTTGGGGTTTTGGTTTTGTTTTGTTTTTTATTATTCCCTTTATTCCATCATCTGTTTTATTGTCATCTTTTGTCTTTCCTCCTCCTGACAAAATTGCAGTTTGTCCTAGCAGAAACCTTCTCTTGCACAGTTGCCCCTGCCAGACGGGCTCACTTGGCTGCTGCTCTGTATCTTCATTTCAGCAGCAGCTCAGCAAAATGCTCCGTACTTGTTTGTAGGGATTCAGTGAAGCAGCTGTGAAAGAGCTACAAGAGAGCTCAGATGACGTTCTCTGGTCTTGCCTGCTCCAGCTTTAGGTGTAAAGAATGAGAAGAGAAAGAGGGTCTGGATCATCCTGGTCTGGAAGTAGGAATTGCATGCAGTGACAATGGGTGATGTGGATGCATGCTGCTCTCATGCCCCACAGTGCTCCTCTAAGGCACTGTAACACACACGGTGCCTGCTGCTGGTGCTGTCTTTAGAAATTAGGCTCCAGGAAACTGCACTTCTGCCCAGAGAAGAAGATGCAGTGCAGCTAACTGTGACTCAGTTAACTCATCTTTCTTAGCCATAACACCGACACAACCAAGAAGATTGCTCCAGTTTTGCATACTTGCTGTGGCTACTTCAATGAGATTAGATCCTCTCTGAACTCCAAAAGTGGGTCTGAAAAGCTTACATGGTAGGGTGAGCATCTACCTCTCCATTGCTATTACCCATCAGGTGAAGCTTTGGAGAGCACAGCAGGAATAACTTCCCAGGATTCGAGCTGACAGCAGGTGAAATTGGGCAAGGTAAACTGGATTGGGCTTCACTGAGATCTCTACAAATGTCCTGCAGCTTCTAGCTCCATTTCTAATGGATGGCTTTTGCAAGCTGTCCTCTGTGCTGCTGTACTGCAGAGCATGAGATGGACCAGAGTGTGGATATGTGTCATGCAATGAGATTTCCAAGGTCTGGTCTTCTAAATCGCAGTACTGTAAACTTCATGGTAACTTGTTGTTAAATTCATGACCCTGGTGGCTGACTAATGATGTGGACTGTGTGTTTGAGTGAAAAACAAGAACAAAGTGGACGGAGCCCCTCTCTTGCCAGGTACTGTGTGTTGCACATGAGACACTGATGCCTCTCAGGAGCATTGGTACCTCCTTATTGCTAAAGCCACATGCAGAAATATTTTGCACTCAAGCTTATGCTTCAAACGTGACATTTTTATGACAACATCTTAATTGCTGTTCGGTGCTGCTCCTGCTTTGATATTCAAATGATAACATTAGGAGTGTAGCTAAAGGCACTATACTCTTTGAAATAAAAAACTCAGATGGTGGTTATTTATGAATAAAAATGTGGATTTTTCTTGCCTTTGCACAGAGTTTTATGTTTTTCTTCCTGGATGGTATTCTTTGAGTTTTATTCCTGGCTGTGGTATTTTGGGAAACCTACAGATCAAGGTTTTTTTAGCATGCACTATTTTTCATGTAATGGTTTGTTATATTCTATAGTGCCTTTTTTTTTTAATATAACCAAAAAGCCCAGCTTGTCACTGCCTTAATTCCATGCTAGAAAACACTGTTGTGCTGTTCATAATGTCTTGTTTTGAACAAGAATTACATACTTCTATCAAAGCATGCACTGATTGCTTAGTTTAAATGCTGATTGTGAAATTTCAAGTCTCACCTGAATGACCTAGCAAGGTACTAGCAGAGTAGTTAGAAATAATTTTGATTTTGGTGGAATATACACAAGTGAAACCTGAAAATCTGTTGCGTAGTCTACTATAGTAGAGATTTTTTGATAGCGGTTGTCTATAAACAAACAGATGCTTTGATTCCTTGTTTAGATAGAATGTACATGAAAGTATATTACAAATACCTTGACCACAGTTTCTTTGTCTTTACAATTATTGCTCTAAACGTATAAAGAGTCTGTGGAAGCAACGTATTGAAAAATTTCATGTTGCTGGTTCTAGAAATTCCATTAAGATGAGGATTTAAAAGGCTCTTTCTCCAGGATGGCTGTGAACACCTCCTATCTGTAAAGACAGATCAACACTGAGAGGCTCTCCTCTAGGCTTGTTGTTTCTGGCTTTGTGCCGTACCATTCCCACAGAATGTTTTAATGGTACAGATTCCAAAGTAGTCTAGAAATCAATTATTCAAATATAAACAATAGCTGACTAGAAATGTATGATCTCTGCATGCTTATGAAACCTTCTGGCCAGAGGAATTGTTCCTCTGCCATTCCTTATCTCTCCCAGAGAAGTAAAGACTATAGCATTTGTATTGCTCTCACCCGAACTGGAATTAAATTGCTTCTTTGAGCTTGGTCATCAAAGCAGCTATAAAAATTATTTAATTTTTTTTCCTACTCTTTTAACACTAGCTGAAGATGAACAAATTTGAAGCTTCTGGACACCCAAAGCCATGGAAATCGCTGAGGTTCTGTAATTCTGAAGGACAACAGTTGACTTAAATGCTTGTAGTATAATTTTCAGAAATTATATGCACATGGAGTAGGGAAGACTATATGGAATTTCTAGAGGGATTGAGGATAAAATGTGGTGAAGAGATGCTGTAATCTCTAGGCCTATGTATAATGCTGAGAAACTGATTACAGTATTTTTTAGTTTGGTCTTTCCCTGCTTTGTGTGTCTTTGGGGAAGTCACTGAACATGTGCACTTGCTTCCTGTATTGCAGAGATAGCACTGAGTTACTTCTCTCTGGAGGGGTGTTGGTGAAACAGGTAATGTGTTCACAGGACTTTGCATACGTTAAGTCATGGAAATGTTTTCTTTACTCTCTCCCTCCCCCCCAATCACAGGAGGAACTGCTTGCAGTGACATAGAATTGTATAACAAATCAAAGCACAATAAAAATGTAATGGGGAATTGAATTAGGCTTATAGATATCTAGGTTGGATGTTAGGAAGAATTTTTTTCACTGAAAGGATTGTCAAGCACTGAGACAGGCTGCCCAGTGGTTGAATTGGTTGAATTGCTATCACTGGCTGTATTAAAAAGTCATGTAGATATGGTGCCTAGGGACATATTTTAACTAACAGTGGACATGTAGAGTAAGGTTATTGGTTGGACTCAATCTTGAAGGTCTTTTCCAACATAGATGATTCTACATTTCTATTTTGTTACCTTTGTTTACTATACCCAGCTTGAACTCAAAAATAAAAGATTTTACATTTCTTATCAGAGGAACAAAAAGGTTGAAGTGTTTTTAAATCAGTATGTATCTTTCAGTTAGTTTTGTTTAATTAGCCTTTAAGAAAATTATGTATTTGAATGCAGTACAGGAATAAAAATGGGAGTCTTTCTGAAATTGCAAAGTGAAATTACTACATGACTTATTTTTGTCTTAAACTGTTTTGTCATGTATTGAACCAGTTATTGGTTACTGTTACTAGCCACTTATTGCCTGCCTGGTAGTTCTATGGCCTCTGCTTAATCTGTTATTTTGCGTATTTGCTTTTCTGTAATTGATTCATCCACTTGTCTGTGAGGCTCTCCAAGGATTTAATGGTTACACCCTGTTAACCTGTCATCTGATGTATGTGGTTAGATAACCAGATCAATTTTTATATGCAAGCAGTAAAAAAAATTTAAATCTATTTATGTAAAAGGCTTTCGATTAATCAAAGCTTATGATGAAATTGTGCTATTCTGTGCTATTGAAAATGCCACCTGTTGGTGATACTGAAAATTGCATGCAATTTTAGGTGTTAATGATTGCAGGTATTATAAATACTGTCAAAAATGTCAAAAAGACCACGTAGGGTATAATAGAACAGAAATAATTGACTTTTTTCTGGTCAGTGGTTTATGCAGAATAACTTGATTTATTTCAATTTTTGACATAAAATTGTATTCTGGTCTTCTCTAAAGACTTGTTATTTTTTTTAAAGGTAATTGATTTTAGTCCTGCATTTTTTACTTTGACTCAATTTCCCATGGCTTTCGGAAATCTGATTGCGAGGTCTGTTCACGTAAATTCTGGGCAATGTCTTTGTTTCATTAGACTTCAGCCTTCCATCTGTTCCATAAAACAACACTCAAGGAGGAGCTGTGTGGCTGGATGTGAGCTCTGCTCAGGCTTCTGTGTGAGGTTAGGCATAATTAGAGGGGGTACTTCTACTCCTGCACAGGACCTTCTGGAAGTTCACCCAAAAAATGCCTTCCAGATTTCCAGTATTTCCTTTGTTCTGATAATAATGCCTTTATTTGATTATTTATACTTTCCCTTTTTGATTTAAGTCATGTTACTTTGTTGCCTTATATTTAGGCTAATCTCATAAATCCTTTATAAGCAGCTGAGAAGAATAACTTTCTTGAGGAAAAGAAATAAGGTCCAAGCACTTTTTTTGTTTGAGAAGATAACATTGCAATTATTAGATAATATTTGCTTTTTCAGGTGTCAAGTGAGCCTCTTCAGAAACAGTAATCCACTCATTACATATCATTTGTTGTATTATGGCTAAAGGAAGGGAAAAGCTACATATATTTTCTCTTGTCTAGGACAATGCATTAAAACGTGGACTTTTTACTTTTATGGATAAGAATTGAGTTTCAGGTTTTTATTAGAATATAGCATTGGACAATATTATTGAGCTCTCCATTGAGTTGCAATATCAGATACTGCTGTTAAAATATTTTAAAACATTAAGCTCTGGGAAGACTGGCTGCTAATTTTAGTAGTCCAAACTTATTTTCTACATGACTGAATCCAGAGATTAAGTTTCAGACTATTACTTTAAAATAAGATTGGGTCTGAAGAACATGCAGAGTTTTAGAGACCAGATTTCACCTTTATCAAGCTAAGCACCTCTGTAGTACACATTGTGACTTGAAGTAGAATAATTTTGAATGTGCAGAGTTTCCCAATGGATTTTTTTCTTTGTACTTTACTTTTTTTTTATATCCTCAAAGAGAGAGGAGAGAGAATAACACATCCTCTCTTTTATCCATTTTGATTCTCTGTTAAAAGGCATTTTTAAACTGCAGGACATATTTGTACTTTCTGTAGTTTCCTTTGTAATTTTGATTGTACTTTGAGCTATTTTGCTCCTAATGCAAACATTGTCTGCTTGACCCAAGAATTCTCCTAGACTGTCGTGATTTCTGTAGGCTTATTCTCTGTAGAAAGCAAACTAGACTAACTTGTGTTGGGAACAAAGAATAAAACTCCTCTCTGCTGTTGTTAGGCATCTATGTGTATTGCTGTTTACTCAGCATATGTGTGGAGATGTTAGCTTGCATAGAAGCAAAAGGTCTGTCTTTTGGTTGTTTGCTTGGGTTTTGTTGGTTGGTTGTTTTTTAATTGGCTTCCAGTTGATTTCTTGAGTATGCTTCAAATGAGAAAATCTGTGACTGTATCGACGGATTCACCAGGAAAAGAAAAAAGTTTAGCTGGATTGTGGACAGTTTTTCCTGTACTCATAAACATAGTTCCAAACTAGCACTATGGGAATATTTTGATTTGGTTTTTATTTTTTTTCATTTCCGTATGATCATACGTATTTCCAATCCCCCCTTTTTTTTTAAATTGGATCTAGTAACTACTGTTAGTTCTGGACTGACCTGGCAGATTTACTATCCTGCCTTTTCCTAGTCCTGGACTGCTGTGTCCAGACTGCAAACTGTGACTTAATTTTGGAAAATGATTGTGTGATGGTGACTCTGCTCAGCAACATAACTTCAGAAGTTCAGTAGTCTGTCAGTATTCTTAGATGTTTGTTATTGTTATGCCAACATAAGTTAAGAAAGGGAGGGCTATGTTTTTAGGCTACCTCTTTAGCAACGTGCTTGCTCAAGAGTTAAAGCTTACAGGACTGAGCAGACTGCCTCTGCAGCCAGTTGCAGCCCAGGGAGAGGTGTGGTAGTACCCACTGGCTCTGCAGCAGTGCCAGATAACTTTTCCTGTGTTTCACTTTCTTGAGGTGTGCTACACTGATGTGAGAGCTATACTTCATGGCTGAGCCAGTTAACCTAGCACTGGAAATATGACCCACAACTAACAGATGTAGTTTCCCTCCTTAAAGGAGGAACGGAAAGCTGGAAGGTGATACAGCCTTCTGCAGACCTTTTGCTCTCATTTCAACAGCACTATGAAATGAAGCTGTGAAACAAATGCTGATGGAAAGAAAAAATAAAGGTAAGGAGATACACAGAGAATTAATTAATGTGCAAATGGAATTTTCCAAAGACAGATCATACCAAAGCTAGCACAATATCTTAAGCTGAGGATTTATAGTTGATTGTGCTGTCGTGTGAACTTGTGGGAGCAGAGAGAGGGTGTGAGGGGCTGTTTGTGAGAACTAGTTGAGGGATAGATCTTGCTTTTTATTTGCTTGTTTGTTATATTTTGTGTTAAACTTTTATTGGGAGGTACCTCTACCACAGTTTGCGGGTCTGTAAAGCTAGGGAGGCATTGTTGATGGCAAGAATTACACAGCCATTCATGAAGAACTGGGTTGCCTGGAGGACTTGGGAAGTTGAACCAAGATGACACTAGCACTGGAGGAGAATGTTTTGGTAAGGTAATGTAGTTTGGAAAGTGATGAATAAGGTGCAAAGCTATTGAATATCGTTAGCTCATTCATGGTCAACATATATCTGCATGTTTGATGTACTAATAGGTTAGAAGAGTGTCTGTATGTGATTTCATAAATGCACTTTTGCAAGATAAGGACCTCTGCAGACTTCCCTGGTGCTAAGGATCTCAAGGTAGGATGTGCTTTCTGGGGCAAATATTCCCTGCAGCTGAAACTGCTGGCTTCCTTCCCACCCTCTCTGAAATAGCCCCGAAGTCTGTTACAGATTACTCTTAATTATACTACCAGGGAATTTTCTTAGCCCCTCAGGGCACAACCTGTTCCACAGGATATATTTTTTTTTTGTTCATATGAAAGAGACTAAAACCCAAAACCTGGCAGCCGACTGAAAGTGTGAAGATCTGTAGGGCATGGCTGTAGCTAGTCTAGGTAAGCAAGCAGGAAAAAAATCTTGGGTTCTTATTTGGCATCTTTTTGTGAAATAGGACAGGTTAGAAGTACAGCAATTCAAACTGAGCATAGTCAGCAGTAATCTTTCAAACCAAAGAATTTTTCTTTGTCTTTATATTCAGATTTTTTGAGATTTTTGAATACAAGAGTTGAAAAACAAAAAACAAAAACAAACAAAACCAGCAACAAACCATGCAAATGGAAAATTAATACAGAATATCTACACCTATATTTTAATACCTGCTACTTTAAATAACACCTTTCAGCTTCTGAGTTACATAAACATTAACTTGTCTTCATTCTGCCCCAGCGAGATAAGTGTTATTAGCCTGATAAACAATATTAAGTAAATTATTTCTCATTTTTCTCCTTGCTGTTTTCATTATTATTTTGCATGTCTGAAAATTATTCCCATTATGCAGCTTTTATTTGCACATTAAAATTATTATAAAACCCTGAAACAAATTTATTATTAATTATGCATGCTTTATTTTATTTAATTCTGGTTCTGTTTGACTGGAATGCCTTCATTCCTTTTGATATATTAGGTAAAGCATATTCATTTCTTGAGGTCTCAATATTATGGGAATAATTGAAAGGTAGTAAATTGCAGTTTGGGGGGGGAACCCAACAAACCCCACAAGAAAACAAGCGAAAAAAACCCCAACCAACCAAAAAACCCACAACGAAACAAAAACAAAACAAAATCAAAACGTAAAAAATCATCAAAACCAAACAAAACCCAAAAAACCAACCAAACAAA
The DNA here is from genome assembly GCA_024336885.1 of Actenoides hombroni. Taxonomy (NCBI): domain Eukaryota; kingdom Metazoa; phylum Chordata; class Aves; order Coraciiformes; family Alcedinidae; genus Actenoides; species Actenoides hombroni. The sequence goes on along the minus strand of WUAM01000107.1, from coordinate 36,648,876 downwards.
AAAAACAACAAAACCAACCGCCAAAAAAACCCAACTACTAAACAACCATATTTTGAGAGTTCTCTAATAAAGAAAAATTGAAATATATTCTTTTATTTTTATGAAGCTTCAATCCCTCTAATTCTCAAGTGCTGTTGTTCTTTTGCTTTTAAATTTACCTTTTCCTGATTACTTAGTGAGTCTCCCATCCATCCACTTTTTCATTCACCTGGAGTTTGCTTTGTCACTCTTGGTAATTCTTTATTACTGGGGAAAGAGGTAGCCTCGAGGAAAAATCAGGTCCTATTTAATGTTCAGTGTGGCTGCTTCAGTGATTAACATTATGGAACCACTATTGGAGAAGCTCTGGCAGGAGAAAAAAGATGCTCTTCACATCCTTGGTACCCTAATGTCAGGGTATAAATGTTTACCTACTAGAGCAGAATTGTGGATGCCTAGGTATATATAACATGAGGCAGGATTTACAGCAACATTACTCTTTGCAATATATTTGCAGTTGTCTTTCAAACTTAACTGACTAGGTAGACCTGTAAGCAATTCTTCCATAGACTTGGTAAAATGAAATCATCTTAATCCAGGAGTCTGCTATAAATCAGGGGCAAGTTTATAGGCTTTTTCCTCTTAAAATGGCTCTTCATGAAATGCCTGGTTGCTATTGTAATTGCCTGATCTTCTCAAGGGAGCTGGATGTAAACATCTGCTCAACTTCCTAGCCCTTCACTTTTCTCCCTCACTTCACTTTTTTCTTATGGGTTGAATTCCTGGGTTGAATTACTATTGAAGATGACCTCTCCCTCCACCCCTGTGCATATATTTAGACCTTCATTCTGAGCTAAGTCCTCTTGTCTTTATAGCTAAAATACAAGTCCTTGTCTCTGTGACTTCATTGAGTCCTGTAGTCTGGATGACCATGATGATACCCTGCCAGGAAGTCTGTAGAAAGTCCACAATACTCAACATGGACTGCAAGCTTCCTGGCAGCTGCCTCCTCCTGATGACCCATGCTCTTCTGACAGTGCACTTGCTAACAGTGACCACACGTGGTCAAATAACTGCCTTGGGCATTAACTTCTTGGACTTTGTGAAGGGCATCAATTGTAATTTATCTCTGCGTCATTCTGAGTTGAATGATACTGTATATTTTATCTCTTCTGAATTAGGAGACAGCTGAGTTTTATGTTCTCAGTAGGAACCTGAAAAACAATATTCTTCAGTTTATTGATGTGCTGCTACTATAAAAAGTACTTAAATTGGCTAAACAGTTTTAAGTACTGGATAAGAAAATCCTGGACCTTGAGGAGAAAATTGTAGCAGAAAATGTGAGACACTATTAGGATACTGAGAGATAGAACAATTCAGGATTAGAGACTGTTTAAGAGAGGATATAGTAGAACTAGGACTAAATATAAAGGTTGGGGTGTTTGTGGCTTTACGTTGGTTTTTTTTTTTGGGGGGGGTGGTTTTTCGTTATCTGTGGGTTTTTGTTGGTTTTTTTTTTTTGTTTGGTTTTATAATTTTAGCAGGAAAGAGGCATCTGCAATCCTCTCTATTAATGGACTGCTGAAGCCAACACTAACTTTCTTTGAAGGTATGGACAGAACAACTCCTTTCCTCATGAAAGGCTTCTTAACAGATTGCTTATGAAGCTTAGAGAATATTAAGAATGAATTTCTCATTAAAAAGTGTGAAGTATCTTCTTCCCTTGCCATGACAGTGATATTAGGCAATGTCTAGCTTAGCACAAAGGGCAGCCCAGTAAAAGCAGATCTGTAGTGCAAGACGCTGGGTGCTGGCGTCCCCATGTCCATGCAGTAGGACACTATGTCAGGGGGGTTTTCTTTGGACTAGCTCTAGATTGCTGAACACACTGAACTAGGAATGGAGAGCATTTGGCGTGCCCTTGGAAGATGCCTTATCTATTTTTGTCCAGTTTGAATTGAGTGCACTTTCTCTGAGTGCACCGATACTGCCATGGTTTGGTTCATGTGTGGCAGACACTAGGGCAACCTGCTTTAATTGCATGCTGTTGAGAATAGTGCTGACAAATGCTTAGTATGCTTCCCTTCTTGCCTCTTCTCCCCCCAAATCATAGAAGCATTTATTATTACACTACTACTTCCTTTCCTTCCCACCCCCCTCTGTACCCCGTGCCATGTCTGAATGGAACTTTGTCATTTTAAATGCCATCACTGCAAGATTGGCTTACAATGAAAACTTGATTTATGTGGATTTCCATGCACAATTCATATTTGTAAGCTATGCTATATTTTTTTTATCATGTAACTTGTATATTTCTTGAATAACAAGTGCCAAACATCATGAAAGGAAGCATAAAGGTTTATCTATATATGTTCAATGTACTTTGATTAATATACTTAATAAAATACAGAACAGTTATTATAGTCTGGATGGATCATCTTTAAAGATTCAGATTTTGCATCCATGGGCAACAAAAGGAAAATAATACCACTGAAACTTTAAAGCTGTGCTTAAGCACTTAAAGAAATCAATGAGAAGTAGATTCTAGATGCTATTGTAGATTCCACTTGGCAGTGAAGTGCCTTTTTTAGGTGCCAGAAATACTTTGCTCAAACAAAAGTTCCTGGCCATAAGCACACTTGGCCAAAATTTTACAAAGAATTTAGGAAGATGCCCAAGGGGATTTATAAAGGTTGCTAAGAGATTGCCTGCAAAATTTTCACTTTGAAATGGAATCTAGTGCTCAGACCTCTGAAGTATTGTGTGTCCTGAATGCCTTTGTGGTATTCTATAGAATCTGTTTTCATGCCTTCATTTGCAAAAGCACTTTTTAAGTACTCTATTCCATGTGTTTGCATAACTCTTAAAATCAGAATTACCACAATACCCTTGGTCTTGCTGCTCTGCATTTTAATGTGAGTATTGAATGCAACCTTATGAGATAATAAATGTGTATGTATGACTGTTCTTATCTGAAAACCTGTAAATGTAACTGGTCTTCTGCTCAAACAGAATAGTACCTTTTTCCACTCTCTTTATTGGAACTAGTAGGTGATGAAATTCATTGCTGGGGCAAGAGTGCTGCTCATGCAGGCACAGAAATATGTATAAGGATTGGCTAAAATAGCACCTAGGCTGCACTGAGCTCAGGTCATGTTTTAGCCATATGTCCTGTATTTACCATCCTGTTTCTCCACCTATTTCTTTCTGGATCCTGCAGAAAGAGAGGTTCAAAATACTACTATTTCTTGTTTTAGCTATGATGTCTTGGACAGCAGGGAGGGGGTGGCTGAGCCTCACCTCTAGGGCAGCTGAGCACCAGGGGTGTCTCTCGGTCAGGAGACTCTGATCCTTTCAGGACCCCTGGGATGCTGGGATCCCCAAGGTGTGTCAAAAGACACTGCTGCCTGAAGACCCATGGCATTGGAGAGTGGTTGGGGGGGGTGTGTGTGTGTGTGTGTGTGTTGTGCACCTCTCAGACCCAGGTAGGACATAATGGAGGGGGAACATGCTCAGTTCAGCCTTGCTTGAGGTGCAGGCTTAGCATCCTTCTGGGAAATCACTGAGATGGATTTTTAAACCTTCCAGTTTTGATGGAAAATAAGATTTAGACACTACTAAACACCATTTACAAGCAGAATGAACTTTTGAACTTTTCACTAATTGTCTTAAGTAATGTATTTCTTTTGATACTTATCTGTCAGATAGTCTAGAGGGACTTTTATGTTTTTAAGTCAATTCATTAAACTACTATTTATATGGTTAATTTTCTTTTTGTGTAGTGTTTTAGAGGAAAAATACCTAATAACAAGTTAAGAACTGCTTTAAAGACTTAAACTACCACGAATAACAGGAAATATATCTCTGCTTGTTTTATGTTTTTCTTGATCTATTCTAGGAAGGTCATTAACTTTAGCTGTAAATTTATGTTTTCCAGAATTGTGTTTCTGCTGATACATTTTCTCTGGCCTGAATTGTAGTGCTCCAGCTAGGCTTTCCTTTTAACAGCAGCATAGGTATAAGGTTATGGGGAGATGATGAAATATGAGGAAAAATAATCTGCATTTCAACTGGAGCACTTTGTTTTGTTCACCAGAGTACTTTGTTATGTTGTATTTTTTCCTGAAAAAATAATTTTTATATGTATATAGAACAAACGGAGTTAACCACGGAGGCTGCAGAAAGGCCCCCTCCCTAGCATTTCAGATTAAGAAAAATAAATTTTATAGGAGAGAATGTAAGAATTACAGGATAAAATTGGACCAAAAAAGTCCCCAGTTAAAGGCAGGCATCTGATACCTGTTTTAGAGGTAAATATGTTGCAACACAAGCAGTATTGAAAATAATCAGATTCAGAATGTCTTTGGTTGGAAGAAACCTTCAAGATCATCTAGTCCAACCTTCGACCCAATGCTGCAAGCTCACCACTAAATCATGCCCCTGAGCACCAGGTCCACACACTATTTAAATGCCTCCAGGGATGGAGACTCTATTGCCCTGGGCAGACAATGCCAATGTTTGATAACCCTTTCAGTGAAGAAATGTTTCCTAATATCCAGCCTAAACCTCCCCTGGTGCAGCTTGCATCCATTGTCTCTGGTCCTGTCACATGTCACCAGGGAGAAGAGGCTGTCCCCCTCCTCACTTCAACCTCCTTTCAGGTAGTTGTAGAGAGCAATAAGGTCTCCCCTCAGACTCCTCCAGACTAAACAACCCCAGTTCCCTCAGCTGCTCCTCATCGGACTTGTGCTCTAGGCCCTTCATGAGCTTCACTGCCCTTTTCTGGACACACTCCAGCACTTCTATGTCCTTCTTTTAGTAAGGGGCCCAGAATTGAACACAATATTCAAGGTGTGGCCTCACCAGTGCCAAGTACAGGGTGACGATCACCTCCCTACTCCTGCTGGCCACAGCATTTCTAATACAAGCCAAGATGCTGCACTCTGAAATCTAATATGTCAAGTCACCTGGAATGAGTGTCTTCTGAGAAGGGAAAGTCTGCTCAACATCCTCAGCCCACCCCACTTCCAGAACTGAAGCACCAGTATCTGGAAGGCTTTAGCCTTATTAGATTCATTAAAAGCTAACTGGCATTTACAGCTCACATCAAGATGAGGTGTCAGCAGGAGTGAGAACCCTGTAAAATATGCATATACCCAGTGTGCTTCAGAACAGTCTCCATTCTCCAGGAGGCATGTGGTATCTTCACAGGAGTAGGTAAGGGACGTGTTGTCTTACCCATTTCATGCACCAAAAACCAAGTTTGGGGTGCTGAAGACTCTTCTGAGAAAGCCACCACCAAAAAAGACCTCAGCAGTAATAAGCTCTGTCAGAAGCCTGGTTTCAGTCCAATGTAATGTGCCTTTAAAAAGTACCACGTCTACACTACTGTATTGCTTACTTTCTGAAGCTAAGCCAGAGGGATGTACATAGTAAGATCTTTGTCTCATTTCAGGGAGGATACAGGATAAAGATTCTGCGCCAGTAATCTTCCCTGGATTAATGGTTTCTCTTTTATCTGCTGTATTTCTGCTCAGATGTCTTTGCTCTGAATGAGTCAGTGGAATGCAAATGATGGGTACAGTCAGTCTGAAAATATTTAAATCTAGCTTTGCACTGCACTGCAGGTTTGTGGAAAAAAATACACATATATAAATATACATGCAGAAGAAAGGGCAGATGAAATTTAAAGATATATCAATAATGCAAAAAACCCCATTGTGGGTCAAATTGACAAGAGATTAATTTTTCTGTTTCTTCTTCTCTTCGTTTTTTTTTCCAAAAGGATCAGCATTTAGATGCTTGCTATGAATGGGTGAGGAAAATCTGCAATACTTCTTTTGTAAGCCTCAGACGCTAGATAAAAATGCATCTGTGGGAATAGGAACTTGATTTTATTTAGGCTGCTAAATGCCCAATCTTCATTATCCCAACAAGTGCCTTCCTAAAGATAGCATTCTTTTAATCCTGACAAAGGAGAAACTGGACAGTCTAGGCACGATTTCTTTGGATTTTCTCACTTTCCTTTTTCTATTATGTATTTCAATTTTTTCATTCTGTTGAGATATTGTTCCTCTCCTCTTCTGCTTAGGGCACAGGTTTTCCTCTAACAAGTGATTGCATTCCATAAGCAACCAGGTAAGCGGGGGATTTAGACCTGCAGCTCTATTCAAGAAGCCAGGAGACAATCCACAGGTCTTTGTCATGGGCTTCAGTAGGAATCATCCCCAAATGGTGGCTGCTGACAGAGTATTTATGGACTACACTTACCTAAATGACAGCACAGGGGATCTCCAAAAGCTTTTGTGTACTGCAGTGGAATGGTGGAAGGAGGAATAGGATGGGAATGAGCAACTGGTCAAGTTTGGGAATGTCTGGATATCTTTCTGGACTTTTGCATTTTCTGTGGGAAGCTGGCTTTGACACACTATGCTCACTTAGTAAGGGACCTATCCTGGAGCAAGCAACAGCTTTCTGATTAAGGATGATATAAAGAGTAAACTTTACAGGAAGAAAGAAAACACCAACATTAACCTTCTAACTACTTCTCTACTTAACAATAAATCAAATAGCATCATAAATTGTGCAATCAAGATAATTTTCAACAGAGTATTAAGCCCTCTGGCACATCATAAAAACAAAAAAAAGTTTACTTCTGAAAGAACTGCCTATAAATCCAGATGCAACGAAACAAACAAAGAAAAAAAAGACTCTTATCATCTACCAAATCCATGTGGGACTTGAGAATTAGTTAGCAGAAGTCTGCCTTTAACAAAAAAAGATGATATTTTTATTTTGATGGCTTTGAAATTAACCACCTTCTCTTCTAAATATTCCATGAAATTTAATTTTAGAAAATATTTTATATTGAATTTATATTAAGCATTGTAAATCTCATTTTAAAAAACCTGACTTTACCATAGGCTTCAGGATAGAAAATTAACCATGTTTTCCATTAGTTTTCATTGAAAAAATACAAAGAATTTCCCAAAGAATGAACACTTTGCACATCAGCAATTTTCAGAACACATTTTAAAAAATGGTAATCTATTGACAAATTAACTTTTCAGAGGAAATATCTATCAGTTACATAAAATAAGCCATTTTCTAATTTCTGTTTTCTTTAAGTCTTACACAAAAATAGTCTCCCCAGTAAGAGGTAATACTTTCGGTGCTACGACGTCTGTTTTCAGGTTTTTTGTGAGTCTATTGGTGCATCAAACACAATGAGGGCTGCACCACCACAGGAACAGAAGCTGGGTGTGAAGAGCTGGTCCATCATTGAGCAATTCCCACATGATAACTCAACGAACTCTTCCAAAGAAATGTGGAACTAGCTCAGCTCTGTTATGTTGTGATTGATGGTTACCTAGGGATGCCCAGAACTTCTTCCAGCTCTACATGAATGATTGATGACTAAGGTACTTCTGGCAATTTCTAAGACTTCCACAAATGTTCATGTGAACCTCAGAACCAGGACAGATTAGGCAAAAAGACAATGAGACATCAAAATCTACCTTTGCTAGATAAACCTGCCTTGCAGTGGAACAACATAGCTGCACTACAGAGGAATTAGTCAAAGAAAGGATTCTATATGGCCAGCTTTACACTGAGGACAAGCCAGTGATGACTTTCTTTCACAGGCTAGCAGGGTCATTCTGCACAGCTGATGCAATCAGCTTTGCTAGGAAAGTTGGTAAAAAACAGGGGCCTCAAGGTCTAACTGTAATTACGTACAGAATCAAACTGATGAACTGGTCCCTGAGCATCTGAATAACTTTGCCAGTGATCCCCACACCTTCACTGGTCTCAGAATGGTCACATTGGTTTCCACTAGGCAAGGTTCTGCAATGTGAACAGGGAGCTCATAGCCTAGTCTCAGATTTATACTTCAGATGGATTTTATCCACCTTTTATGGTTTACTGAAAACCACTTACAAGGCAAGATTCACTTCAGCTTACAAGACTCCTGATACCATTAAGCATCTGCTTCATTTATAGGTAAGAAAACAAGATCCTTTTGGTTAACTTGCGACCAAATTCTTGTGTCAGACTGCTGTTTCACCATGCTGGTGGCGAGACTTCCACTGTCAGCAACTGAATATGATCTCCATCTTGCAATTTATAGAATATTTAGAGAGCTACAGAAACGCAGAGTAGAAATGCAATGAATATTCTTATCTCTTTGGAAAAATTGCATGCATTTCCCTGCCTGAGATCATCTTCTCTGGGGACCCATTTAAAATAAAACTACTGCGTTCTGAAAACATGTCTTCAGCATGAGATCTGAGTATTTTCTCTCTTGGCCATAGTAAAATGCAAGAAATTGAATCAAAGTGTATTCCTAAAACTATATGCTTCTCCTACATGCTTCTCTCCCTTTTCTACACAATACAAAGCCTGGAAGATGGCAGATTTCAAACTCATTATATGGCAGGAAACTATATTTAGAAGCACAGTGCATAACACAGCTATTCTACAAATGTGTCTAAACAAACATAAAATTAACCTTTCAAGGCTAGGAGAGCACATTTTTAGCCCAGTCTTTAGCTTAATCATTTCTTTACAGGAGAAAGCAGCCTGTATGCTATCAAATAGTTCCTAGAGTCCTAGGTCAAACAAAGTGAGAAATGAATAAGTCCATTCATGCTTCAGACGGGATAATTCTGGTAAAGCTAGTGTTGACACTGTTAAAGAGCAGTGATGGAGGAGTCTGGCCTTGTTGTCATTATAATTGTGACCATGAGTGACAAAAAATGTGTTCCCTTTGCCAGCAGACCTATCTTTCAGATTTCTAAATTCTACACTGTGCTCATGTCACTTGAAATTCAAGGGAGAGAAAATTTCTGCACTTAGGCACCTGCTTCGTTTAAACCTTCAGTGGCTTTGGCACAGCAAAATATAGGGAAGATGCTCGTAATTTTAAGGCACTAAAATGAGAAGAAGGGCGGTGTCAGAGCATGAAACCAAACCTTGGTTTTATCCACTCACCTGCTCTGCCACCAAACTCCTCTGTGACCCTGACATAATCATAATCCCCTGGTCTGTGAAGTCCTGTGGGTACTCACCTGTAGGAGGGACCAGTCTTCACCTAGGCAAGCGGGTTTGGTTTGGAAGTGGTCATTCGGTGCAGGCCTAAAGCCTCATTTTTCTGCAAAGGGAACCTCCAGAGCCAGGAGGATTCTCCAGGTATTACTGCAGAACAAATAACACTAAGCAAAAAGACTAAAACAGCTATAATAAAGAATCAGGAAACCTGTCATAGATTAAACCCCACTCTCATTTACAGCAATATCCCTCTCCCTCATCCCTCACTTGAAATCATGCTAAGTATCAAAGAAGCATTTTTCTTACCCTAACAGAATACCATTTTCCTTAGAAAGGAACTAAATCTAATGAATTAAACATTATATTTCACAACAACAAAGGGAAATTAGTATCCCCTCTTACCTCTTTTTTCAGCAGGGCAAGGTAGGGACTTCACCCCAGACAGAGAATTGAGATAGCTCCTATAGGTACTTCCTATACCACTCCTTCATAGGGACCATATTAAAAATAAACTAATGTTGTAGGCAGCTTTGGAAAATTACTTCAATGGTATTTATTGCTTTGATAGGGTCAGTGCACAGTATGTGCATGTTGCCTTTTAAACATATGTTTCAGGCAAAGAATCAAAGCTAATTTCAGTGTGTGAAAAGCAAGCAGATTTCATTACTGATTGTGACTTTAACTTCAAAATGATAAGGATGCTGGATGTAGGTTCTCAAAACTGAATGTCCAAATGGGAATTTATGATGTAGAACTTAGCTTTATCATCCATGGGCTTCAATACAGAAAGAAGAAAGAAATTCTCTTCTAGTAGGAATCTCACAGTTAACCCATAAGCCAGCTGTCTATTTTTCCCCTCTCCTTTAATTCTCCCTGCAGCTATTTCCTCTTCGTAAAATGTTAAAGCAAGAATGGCCATTGGCACTAACCATTTTTGACATCCAAGCAGTGGATATGAAAGAGATCTGAATTTTTTTTCCCACCACCACAATGCAGCCCTGCTTTGACTCTTTGCAGAAGTGTCAGCAGAATTCATAACAAACTCAATACGAGCTACAATGCATAATAAAATGCCTGCTACTAAGTCTTTTTTTTGTTGTTGTTTTTTTGTTTTTTAATGAGGATTCCTCTCATATTATTACATCAGATCTAGTTCCCATTTTCAGGCAGTCACCTGTAATAAGCTTTCCTACATAGTATATGGAAGGAGGTGGAACTATAGAATTATTAAAAGCCTGCAGGCATAAGCATCAACAATTGCATGACGCAGTACCCAATGTATTGCACAAAATCAGGTTCAAGATAGGGTATCACTAGTGGTAAAAGCCAGAAGGTGCAAACCTAGTAGCCTTAAAAAGAAGTATCTGTCTCAGGCTTAGATATCTAAAGTAACCACATATTCCATCAAATACTTTGAGTACATGTTTAACTTTGAAAGCAAACACAGCCCATTCACTACTGAAGAAAAAGCTCTTAGATATCTGCAAAAGTGCTTAAATGTACATATTAACATATAAAAATGCACACATTCAATTAGTAAGTACATATACATATGTGTATACATGCCTGTGTACACTGATGAATCAAGACTCTAAACAGCCTAATTTGCACATTGGGTAAGCGTCCACATCTTCACTTGGAGTCAAAGAAATGTGCAACATTTTGTAAATAATCAAGCCATTTTTTTAATGCTCCTGAGTACAGATACAGATATGCACTGACTACTTTGTGAGGCTTTGTCCAGGTCTGTCTAACAGCACCACACTCCCCTAGGTTCAAATGACACCTTTGAAACAACTGAAGCAGTAAATCACACCTCTTTATTACCATCTCAACAAGAACGATAACAACCTCCTCTGCTTGGTGAAATACCCATGGGAATTTCTCCCTATTACACGAGGATAACGTATCTTTCACGACTTTAGCTGGCTGCCTACCATTTCCATTGTATACTTGGTAGTCACTCACAAAGGACACAATCCACTGAAGGAAAATGTATAGACAAGGGGTTAGCCATTTCAAGAGTGGAAAAAGGGAGGTAGAAATTGAAGGAAAAAAAGGAAGGATGACACAGTGCAATTGCTCAGCTTAGCACAGCTGCTTAAACATCTGAATAGCAATCAATGGGTTAGTATTCAATCCAAGTTTAGATCACACTGAAATCTATTAGAATACTGCATATAATGAATGACTCTTACTTATTTGGTATTCTATCTTGGAATTAATCAGCTCAATTGTTATGCAGAAAAAAAATAAAAAATAAATTAAAAAAAAATCAGTTGGGTAGACAGGACCAAAAACAAGAAAAACAACCACCTTGATTTCCCTGGTGGTTAACAGCCTGACAGTACTCAACAACACATGCTGAAGTTGAACACTGTCAGAAACAACGCAAGTTAGAGCTTTCTTGGCCACTGGGGCAACAGCCTAGCTTGTGTGTATGTGCAGCTTGCCCCATCCCCTCCCTTTCAGGTTCTCATGCAGTACTCACAGGGTTGTACCATCTGCTGGAGCACAATTCAGAGGTAGCTTTAAAATGATGATAGCTCTGGGAAATGATAATCACTGGGTCATAGAAAGCTGTACTGCAGCGTATAAATAAGATAACTGAAAGTGCTGAGCAGGGCATGTTTGCATTATGAAATGTATTTTCCTTTTTCCTGCACAAAACCTGTCTTGAAAGCATGAGGAATGCAGCAGGATTGAAAACCAGAAGGAAAGCAACACTGCCCCAGAAGCTGCACAAAGGAGGAGGGAGATGGAGGAATGGTAAGCTGTAGTATTATTGACTGAGGAATGATAAAAGAGGAAGGAATTCAACAGTTACATCTATTTCACTTGGTGCAATGGAATGAGATCAAAGGCTTACTTTCACATTAGCCTGGAATAATGCATACTCTATAAATGATGCAAAACTAGGCCACATTCCCAAGATGTGACAATGACTCAAGATGCCCCTCTGCTAAGTTCAGGTCAAGGCAACAGGCTCCCGCATATGAAATTCTTTTTCAAAGCACACAAACATAGCTAAACCATTGGGCATGGAGACCAACAATATTCAGGACAGGCATGATGTCCTCCATTAGCTTCTACATTTCCATAGATGTCACTGCAAATCTAGGCAATTTTCATTCACTTGCAGTTTTTTTTCTCAATGGCTGATGATCTTTCAAAGGACTCAAACTGTCCATTCAAGCACAAAGAGTGCTTTCTCAGGCTGAGAAAATAGAATTTATTTTATTTGTAACACGAGTAATCAGAGAGGAAAGCATCAGAAAATAGTCAACTAAAATCCAAGAGATGTGGCTCACTCCCATCTCTGCATGGGCAACCTCTGTGACCTGTGATCAGCTCATCCAGGACAGTCCCTTTAATGACTGCTGAGCAAGAACAATGTCAAACAGTTCTTGAAACTCCAGGCTTATTTTTCTGTGAGATACATTTGTCAAAGCCACCTAAAGATTCAGATCAATTCTGGTTGTACCTTCATTCCGCAGGGATCTAAGTATTTTGTATACCTTAAACAAAACACTGTCAGGACACAGCCATATCTAAATTCCTTTAAGAAATCTTAACCTCTGGGACTCTGTTTTCCATTAGCTAAATGGAGATGAATAATTATTTTCCCTCACCTTTCACGGTTTGGTTAGTGTAGGGATGCGTTGCCATACCAACAGCAATCCAGCCTGGTGGAAGGACAGGGCTGGAAGTGTAGAGGTGCAGACATCCCAGGCCAAGCAAAAATAAATCCTCTTCTCTGTCGCTCCCTCCCTTTTTCCCTCCTTCCCTATCTCCCTCCCTCCCTCCCTGGAAGAGAAGCAGTTTCTCTTTGTGAGAGAGCACAAAGGGGAAGAAAGAAAAGGAATTGTCCATCAAGCTCAGCAGAGCCTCGGGGGCTTTCAGCAGAGGTTGCCACAGCCTATGACGAGTGAGGCGCACCGAAGACTGATATTAAAAGGACAGTTCAACCCCAGCTATATTGAACTGCCTCCAGCAGTGCCCAGCCTGTGAGGAACATGTGGCACTGAAAGACTCACCGACATCTTCCCGTGTTTTGCTTTCCACAGGCAGGCTCAGCTGATGGGGAGAGCAAAGTCCCCCGTTATTCACGGGTGCCATTTGCTCAGTACTGCTGCCCCAGCTGCTCTGCCAGCCCCCACACCCTCACCGGGAGCACGTGGCAGGCACCAGTGACCTGGTGGCTCTTCTGGGTCCTTCTCTACTTGCCAAAAACATCAGTTGATCTGTAAATGTTACTTCATGGAAGATGTAACAGATACATTCACTCCCTGCCAGAGACTGTAAATCCTGCAGATTCAGACAGGGGCTCTAGTCACTACTGGAGGGAAATAAACCATATATTCAGTGCCAAACCCTGTGTCCCAACCCAGACACTCTTCTCAAGACACCTGAACCAAAAAGCATAGTGAACAAGCTGCTTATGAGAGGAAACTAGAAAGAATATGAAAGAGCTACAGAAATGACTCAGCCAAGGGCAGATGCAATAAAGCTGTGTTTATATTTATATATATGTGTGTGTGTATACAATAATTAATGGTGCAGGAGCACTAAAATAGGAACCTCCAGTCACCTTTTCTCATGGTGTAAGAGAATGGGTGTAAACTAAAATGGAACAATTCAAAATCACCACAAAGCTATCACATAACATATCTATAAGGTACCCCAGACCACACAATCCCACTGAGACCACATATTCTACCACACTCAAAACCAGCATCAGAGATCTTTGAACACCACTTAAAACCAGAAGCAGAGATCCTTGAACATCTAGAGGTACAATTATCTCTTAAAAGTAAACAACTCCTAGGGAAGTGCAAAACCCTTTGGATTGTAGGACAGTAAAACATCCATTCATTAGAAAGAATGACAAATCATCTATGAGATGAGGAATTTTCAAGTAGAGGCCAGGGCATCTACAACAATAGATGCTGATATGCATTTACGATATGAAAGACCAGTTCGTTATGAGATTTAGCTTGTACTGGCCTTTGGAGACAGAGATGTCAAATGAAGGTAGCATGGAACAGCAAGATGAGAAGGAAAAAATGAAAAGGGTGACATTAGGACTATTGCTGCAGCTTAGAGCCCTCTTCTATCCATGACAGACTCTTCAGTGATTTGTCATTGGCAAGTAAAACCATAAACCACTGCTCCACAGAGGAGACTGCAGCTGGGTCTGCAGGAGGCAGCTGAACGAACTCCCTCAGAAACTCTGTGTCACCCCTGAAACTAGAGGAAAGAGAGCCACCACCATGAGACAGCCAAACACTAGTTTGGGCTGGGTAGCACCACTGCTGTGCTATGGGACAACAGCACTTTCAGGCAGTTTCCCTGTGCTGTAAGGGGACAGCCGCAAGCACCCAGTATGTAATTGCACACAAAGCACTTGGAGGATCATCTTCTCTCCAAGCTGAGCCCAGTTGCATAAGCCAGGAAGGACTCTTTGTAATTACAGAAGACATTGCTGAAATGTCCCCCTCCTGCTCATTAAAATTAAGCCCAAAAGCCACACTCTGACTGTGACAGACCACCCTTTCTTGCAGGCAGCATGACCCACTCACAGACGCTATGTACTCTCTGGGCTCACAGGCCCAGCCTGTGCTCAAACTGCATCCATGCTCTTTGGTCCAGTGAGACAAATCCATCCCCACCAGCTCTTTGGGTGGGACCATTCACCAGGCATTTCCTCTTCCACCACTCCATGCCTCCATGGCAAAGGCCTTCTTCACCCTGCACCTCCTCCCCAGACCTCTTACCTCATATGCTGGGCTGCCTCTTCTTCCGCTCTTACAGCCTCAGATCTTCCTGATATCTTGCCCTGTTACAGCTTTCACTACAGCTAGGTATCTTCCTCTTTCCACTTTGTGACGTGAACCATATTTCAATAGAAATTGCATGTCCTGGTCATGTTACTGCCACTGACACAGCTCACTGACATTTCCCTTCAGCTCCCTATGACCTAAGGAGTCTGTCTTTCACTCACGTGATAGAACTTCTTCCCTTTTCTCTGGTTCTTGATCTACAAAACCAAGCTGGCATATTTCTCCATCCTCCCTCCCTTGAGATCCACTCCCTTTGGCAAGAATTACATCTTTAGACTACAATGATAACAAAGAGTGAAAAAGGTTGACAGTGCTAATGCAGTGAAGTTTAGGTGAACAGAAATAAAGTTATATGACTAAGTACATTTTTGGACTGGGCATTAACTAATGCTTGCTCTCTATGACCTGAAGAGTCTCTCCAATCCTACTCACATGCCCACCAAAGCCTCCTGGATGAGTAAACATCCATATCTTGGGAACCTCCAAAGCTCTGGATATGAAGAACAGGTTTAGCAACTCCTTTGAGATATTTTATTAGAACGGCATACCACTTTTGGAAAATAATCTTGCTAAGAACCATGAAGTTTGGGTGTTCAGGAATGTATCCACTCAATTCCAAAAATTTGTCATGAACTGGGAAAACAGGTGGTTTTTTTAAATTATGCTGCTGGACAAGAAGATAGTGGTGATGAACTAGATGAGCAGATAAAGAGCAGGCATAGACTGCTGTTGTTCTTGGTGGAGATCTGTTTAAGTGAAATCCCTTCACCAGAAATAATGAAATGGACATCTATGACAGCATCTGGAAGCTATTCTTGGATATACTTCAACAAGAGCAAATACATTAAGGGTGAATGAGTTGTATTACAGGAAGAGGCAGGCGCAGACACATGGGAGAGCATGGAGGCCTCAATTAGGGGGAAAGGAATACAAGAAAAAAGAAAGAGGAGCTGGAGCCAACCCCACTGACAAAATGGAGATGCACTCCTACAAGTCACAGTTGATAATCATACTATAGCCTGCTAGATTTTATTTCTGTGCAGGAATTGCACTGGGAGCACAGCTGCTACTCCTTGGACTTAAAAAATTGAATTGTTATGTTAAAATGAGGGGGGACTAAAATATCATTATAATGAATGAAAATAAAATGTTCTTGATCAAGCACCATTATCAAGAAAGATTAATGGTTAACAGCCCCAGCTACATCAGGACAACTTCCCCCTTCAATTTTTCTCCCCCTTCACTATTGTGGGTTTAAGAAATAATAGTTATGAAGTTTGTCCAAGAATAGCATTAACTGCTGGTTTGTATAAATGCAAAAAAATATAATAGATTAATACTTCGTCACTATATTTTCTTTAGCTACATGTTTAAATATCAATAAAAGCTTTAAGGATATACACCAGATAATTACTTCCCTGTAAAGTCCACTAGGCTTCCTGTGCTTTTATGCCATGGAACAAACACCAAAATAAAAGTTACAGACCCAAACAGTTTCTGATGTAAAAGTACATTTTTTCTCCTCCTTTTAAAAGTAAAAAATTGTCCTCAGGGAGCAAATAAACAGCAATCATGCTGACAAAGCCAAAGGAGAGCTTCTCAGTGAAGATGGGAATTAGTTCCTTAACATTCTCTTCTCCTCGCTGTCTCACAGGTGTGCCAGAGGCGCACTGCACAGGAAAAGGCCACACACCCATTTGCAGTAATTTCAATAAAACTCCAGGTCCCATCCTCACCTCTGCAAAAATCCTGGAAATGCTCTTCTGTGTAATGCCAGGTGGTCTGGTGACCTTTACAATGTGCCAGCTATCTTTGGGCTCATGTTTATGGCCCCACCACTATCAGCAGAGAATGTTTTCATTCTTTTCAGCATAATGCACCAAACTGCAGCCTTCATGTTTCACGCACAGGCGTAGTATGTTCAGCAGGACATAAACCAGGTTGCCTGATACTGCTTTCTGCACAATCATGTTAGCCCCTTCTTGAAAGAAATACTCCTGAACTTGATTCTTACATGCTGCATGTCTTCCAAAGGCACTCACGTTGCTTCTGCACAGCCTTAAAGAAAAGGATTTGAACACAACATAAAATTGTTGCTGAGGTGCAAAGCAGTGCTTCTCACTTTGTATTTTATCCCTCGAAGTGATAGATCCTAATGCTCACCCTACCTTTTCCACTGGACATGGTGATGACATGGAAGGCATCCTTGACCATTGTCTTTTTTCCACTCCACACTGTCTTTTTCCCTCTCCTTTTATTGATCACAGCTTTTACTGCTTTATATTTGTCTGCATTATCTACTCGGGTTATTTGCTGGCTCACCAATAGAGAGTCAAATTCACGCTGGGTTCTCTTTATACTGCTGCCACAAGAAAGTACCAGCATGAGTGCAAGCAGTTCTTTCCTTTTACTGGTCTCAATTAAATTGGCTAGGATCACATCACAGGATGAAGGTGTGGCTGGAGAGGCACACAGCACAGTAGTGTTTGAATCAAGAATGCTTTGGCCTTAGAGGCTGTCTTTACCCAAAACCAGACTCTTGTTTGATGGGAAACCATAGCAGCACATCTTCTCTGATATTCCTACATGAAAACAAAGGGGTTTCAACTCATGAAGAGGAAAGAAATCCAGCTTGTATATCTAACCAACAACTTATTAGTAACCATTTTACAGTCATACCTGCAAAAGCTGAGTATTTTTCTTTCTTTGAGGATGAAGGTTGATAGTATCAGCTCCCCACACAGACAGCTCATATAGATACACTATAAGCTCCCTGGGAAACCTGGATGGTCCAGTTCCTCTGCACATGCCTTCTCCCTGTAGAGAGTCCCTCTGCAGGGTGTACGGGAATTTCAACAAGTGGCTACCCAGGTAGGAGGAACTAAGCATGCCACATCAAGCACCAGTTCAGCAGGATCCTACAGCACAGAGGCTTGAAACACCCTACATGGGGAAGAGGGCTTTCAGTTCCTCCACACCAGCCTTGCACAGGCAGCAGTACCTTGGCTTCATTTTTGTGTCACAAACATCAGGTTAGGTGATGGAGTCTGACCCACTCTTTCCTCATCTTCAAATATGGGCTGTATTTGTTTCAGCAAGCAGGTGAGTCTTGCTTCTGCTTTATACCCAGGCCAGATTTAAAGTTAAATCCTCCAAGTGTGTTTCTTGTGCAGACCAACCCTCCTGTTTCGCAGCCTTTCTCCATGTAGCAGGCTTGCGCTGTGAGTCCTATTATGCGCTACACTTTGGACACCCCTCATGGTAGACTCCTTGCATTTAGAAGATTTACAGCATCTGAAACGTCTACGCTCTATACTGCCAAGACATCTCAAAGTACTTCAAAGAAGCATTAGAACTAAGTTCACCTATCCAACAGAGTTAATAACCAACTAGTATCAGATAAAATCCAGCAAAAATATATACACAGATAAATTGATATGTATACATATTTATGATACATTGTAAATATATATGTAGAGAGGGACACTCCAGGCTGACATGGCTGGACGATAAAGGGTCTCAAAAGCAAAGAGACTATTTCCTTCTGCAGAGGGAAGTGTGCCCTGATTCACTGTATGACCACTCACCATTTTGACAATGGGAGATTTAAATGAACTCTCTCTTCCTGTGAAGCACTGACTTTGGGTGTGCCATCTAAGGTCCACCGCACCAGTGCAAAGATTACTACTGACTTCAGCAGGATATGAAGCCAGCCTAAACCTCTCTTTAAAACCAGCTTTTGGAAACAAGCTTACACACCTGAGCCAAGTTTTGGCTGCTTTGCTTCTGTTTTTAAATAACAGCCATCTTGGACTCCTAGATGGATATCTGGGAACTTGTTTTATACTGGTCTTATTTCAGAAGTTCACTTTCAGGGCTAGGGAGTAAGTTTGGGAGCAGTTCAGTCAGCACCTTCTCTTGAAAACAGCGGTCTGTATAAGTGGTACAAGACTTGACTGGTTCTGCACGCGCCTGGGCCAGGGTTACACCACATACATGGCCAACCTCCAGAATGCTGCTAGAAGTTGCAGTATAGTATCTGCTGTCAAAAAACAATGTGTAGAGCAGCATTGCTCTCACAGTGATAAAGACGGGCAATTCATTTTTCAGTTGCCCCAATTCCATGACCCAGAAATCCAGGCTGTTCGAGTGTACCATTCCTGATTTTATATTACCATAGTTAATAGGAGTCATAGAATGGTTTGGGTTGGAAAGGACCTTAAAGATCATCTAGTTCCAAGCCCCCTGCCATGGAGAGGGAGGAAGAGAGAGAATCAGGACAAAAAGCCACATAGGATTCTGTCTCAGCAAACAAAAGTCGAGTGTGCAAGCAATATGGGCATGTTTACAATTCCTTTCTGATAATCACAGTGATGTATTTGTACCACTTTCACACACATCTTCACTCCTCAGACTTATTCTAGCTGATCCATATAATGCATGCAGAAGGCTCTGTTCTCACCAAATAGAAACAGAAAGGAAGATTTGCTGTGAGAAAATATATTTTTTTTTCTGTGAATATTAATCATTTCAGCTTTGATAGCAAAGTGATATGAGTGAAAAAGCCAAGAATTGCTCCAGGGCTCCACACAGATGACTACTGTAGCAAAGACATTTGCTGGAGATAACACTGCTTAAGCTCAGAATCATTATACAGTATACAGTTAACTCCAATCAACCTGCTTGCTCCCCAAGATTTAAACAGACTTAATGTGACATCCCAGCTGAAGCTGCAACTCAGCAACTCAGAAAATAAAAGTGACAAATTAAAGCAAGTTCCATATGCATTTTAATCTTAAATGGCAAAAAGAAAACCATTATGCCAGATGATAGGAGAGCAATATGGTCCCAATACAGTGTTCATGTCCTTAACAGCTTTAAATAATGTTTGGTATGTTTTGCAGTAAGAAAAGTATAGGGATTGCTTAAAAATTTCTCTGGTTAAGTTTGAGGTCATCACCTTTTAGCCTGGAAAGTCAGAATAGAGGTTGGACCAACTAACATGCATCACTTAAATATGCTGATCATTTTGTCATCTTAATAGATTTCCATAACATGAGAAAAATCTTCACTCTTCAAACTGAATTAAAAAAAAAAAAAGAAAGAAAGAAAATAAGTTAATGATCAAATAAATGAATGTCTGACTTTTCTTTGGGAAATGTATAGCCCCTATCCCAAGGGAAAATGTGTTACTCCACCAAAATTTTTCTTCTAATCTTATTTATGCTATAATATTTTAAGGCTCCATGAAGGTCACAACTCTTAAAGGCAGCCCTTGCAAAATATTAGTTTTCAGGATAAGTAGACAAAGGAAATACTATCATCCCCTTTTGAACAGATAAAGACCAAGTCACACAAAAGCTGTGAGTGAGACACCCAAAGGCATCCAGAATACCAGTGGCAGAACTGGAACTGACTGCATGTTATCAAGTCTTCTTCCACTGACCTCAATGCACATGTACATTTCAGGTGAGCAGATGAACACTGCTTTAACAGGGAAAGATGAACAGTCATGGAAATGCCAACAACAGAATGTATATTAGCCATTGATACGTCCCTTCTGTGCACTGTGTGAGAAAGCATTAAAGGATAATTGAAGATGGATGGTCAAAATGTGCACCAACAACTGATCATTGCACCTAGTTGGAAGAATTGTCTGCTAACGCAATAAAAACAATACTACCGATTTTTTTTTTTTTTTAAAAAAGCACCTCTGCTATAATTGATGCTAAACATCCTTCCACTGTGAAAAAACAACTCTTAAGTAGCATTAAAAAGTTTTCTTATTAAAACCAATTACGCCTGTTTTCTTCTACCCTTTCTTCCTCACCACCATCATCAGTCTCACAGGTCACTCTCTTTTTTTGCCTCACCACACTTCCTTCTCTTGCTGATATACTGTAACAGAAGAAGCAGCAGGGTTTTCCTATTCATCAGTTCAGAGGTCTAAGCTATGCACCTCTGGGAATTGATGCATATTTACAATATCATCAGGAAAGCTCAGCCACCATGTTGGTTTGGACAGTTTGTGCTCTGACAGCCCCAAACTAACCAAACAGCACTGCTTAAACTTTCAAAACATGAGAACCTTCCAAATTTTATCTAAGAGGGAGGTTTTTAAAAAAGGGAAAAGAAACAATCCTAAACCTTAAGTATACTTTGGAAATTTCTAATTATCAGAAGCTGTTTACAGGAATAAAAGTAAAAATAAATAAATTACATTGAATAAATTGCAATAAAATGTAAGATACAACACAAAGATCACATAGGCATAATGAGACTGATAAGAGGAATCATAAAAAGAGAGAGCAGTATCTTCTTTACACATATATGAAACTTTCCACTCTGAAAAAAAAATACAGCCTACAGGTAAAACTCCACTAGCTTGTGCTAGGATGAAATTAATTTTGACCTAGTTTTATATTTTGCATTATAATACATAATATGAAATTAAAAAGTCAAACCATAAAATTTTTATCCTGTCTTTTGAAGCAACGGTGCATTTCATTCTGACAACATGAGGACATTTTGATATTTGTCAGAAGTTTTTATGTTCTTCTTTCACCATCTCAAAATGAAACTGGATGAACCTATCAAGTCTTCAAGACAGATGAAAAATGTAATGATGTTACAGTAAGTTCTCCAAAAGCGATACACAGGCAGCTGATGAAGGCAGTATGTAACAGCAGAAACATGAACATGGCCAGGATAACAAGTCTGGACTTCCAAGCTCTGTTATAGATCAGTTTTAACAAGTGATCTGAAACTTATAAGATAATCACACTGACTGTGTTTATATGTACTTCATGGAATCAGATCTTTTTATATGAAAAATCAAGCAAGGTTACAGGTAAAGAAGATTGTGTCCCAGCTAAAACTTGAAGTCTTTTTAGGGCAGGAGAGCCCCAAAGCACTATCCAGAACTATAATAAAGTTAGAGCTGCACCACTGTGATGAAACTCCATATTTGATGTGTGTGTGCAACAAAGATGTGACAACCCTAAGCCGCATCTTTCATAATGAAGCACCAAGTTAAATTATGTAGCCTAAGAAAAAACATCTTCTGGTATACCAAAAACTGAAGAGTGGATGAGGCAAGTTTATGAAGTGGCAAGAATGCATAAAAAAACCCCGCAGAAACAGATGACATTGAGAAAAACTATAGTCCCACCAAGAAATAGTAGTTCAGGTACAGAGTTAATCATATGGTTTCCTTCTTTCACAAGTGATAGTATTTCTTTTAAGATTTTGGCACAGTAGCTTTCTTCAATAAATGCAGAGGGATATTTTTTTTGTTTGTAATATGGAAAAAAGAACACATTCTATAGGCAAAAAATGACATTAAAAAGAATATCTGTACATAAAAATTCCACAGAACACCAGGAATTTGGTACCCATAACTTCAGTATCCAGTGCTTTACCTGGTAAGATTAAAAATACAAAACACAGAGTATGTACAGCATAACTGAACATACTGCTTGCCTGGTCGACATTCCCATTACATCAGCTCCCCTCAGTTTCAGCTGCATGTTTATTTCACCTCAAGCAGGCCAGCAATTCCTCTTAGGCAGACCTTCTTTTGAGAGACAACTCATTTTACCTCCCAAATTGCTTTCATTCCCAGTGAGCCTTCCCTGCTCCATGTCGAAACTCCTCTGCACCCCAGACAGTGACTCCTAAAGTGGAGATGACAGACAGTCCTTCTGGCCAAGGGCAGAAATTCATGGCATCCCAGGTTTCCAGCCAGAACTCTCCTTTCTCTGCTCCACTCTCTGAATCTGAGTTACACAGTGAGCCCCTCCCTGGGCTTTGGCACACTGAGAATGATGATTTTCATCTCCAGCAATTAATGCTTAATGAAAAAACAGTAGCCACAACAACTCTGTACCAAGATTTGAGACCATCTGTTACTGTCTTGTTAGTGTACACTTTCTAGAGTGACCAATCTACTTCATATCAACAGTGTGGTATGCATCTGTTAAAGAAATATTTTACTGCACAGGCTCTGGATGCATTTCTAGTGTAGGGAAAAGATGCAAAGAAAACCTAAATAAACACTGGCTGGATTATTTTAAGATGCATCTCTTGCTCAAGCACATGCAAATAAATCTCACCCAAGACACAAGAAGGTGGAGGTACACCGGGGAATGCCTTTGGCTTGTCTTGGGAAGGCTGCTAAGAATAACTGGAATGTTTCAATTAACTATTTTTTAATGACACATGCATGCACTTCACCCTTCACTTTCCCAAGACGGTGTCAAGCTACTACTATTTGCAGACCAGTGGCGGGGAAAGGAGGGATTTGTTGACAATACATTTGAAAAAAAGGCACCAGCACTATTGTGTGTCAATACTCATCTGAATGTGCCCATTTGATATTTTACTGACAGAACTGAAAATATGTTTGAATTTCAAACTTGTCGAGATGGCTGGGATGCAGGGATTATTTTCCCCTGAGGGCAGATAAACAAGACGGATGGGCTAAACTCCGAATCGCCTAATGATCAAAATGCAGGGTAAGCTGTCATAGAGAGGGGCTCTTCTCATCCTTGCTGACAGCATGAATTTTGCTGAATTATTTCTAGTCTTTCTGATTAATGGGCCCAGTGACTAATTAGTTCATGAATCTTGCTCATAAACAGCACTTTGATAGCAGCCTAATGTTCACTTTGAGAGAAAGACCTCACTGATGTCAGCTGGAGATGTGCTTTCCAAGAAAACCTGTCCCTGGACAATCCCACAGCTGGCAGTGGGTGCACAGATGCAGGCTGGCCCTTATGGTTGAGTCACAACCCCAGCTGGGGACTCAGATCCAAGCTGCCCCACTGGGAAGGAGAAAGGGGTGTTGCACCCAGTCTTTCTCCACAGGCTGAGAGCAGTCATGTCTCTGGCCTCGTGCCGCTACCATGACTGCAGTGTGGAGCAAACACATTTCTGTATGGCAGAATACCTTTCTTAATTGGAGAATCAGTCACGATGGTAATATCCTTTCCTGTAAGGGGTGAGATCAGTGCAGACTGAAAGAGACATACTGTGCTTCTAGCACTGTGGTGTGCCAGGGGCACTCCAGCTGCTGCTGTGAATGGTATTGCTGATTCTGAAGGGAATAAGCCCAACCAGTTGTCTCTAACCAAGAGGAGAGGAAGAACCACCAGGATGAACTGTGACCTATAGCAGCGCCACACGGCTCTCTGACAAGCCAAAAGCACACACAGGAGACCCAGACAAGTGTGTGTTTGTCGAACTGCCCAAGACATACTTGGTTGCACCAGAAGTAAGCTGGGTTCTTTGACTAATACTTCGGATAATATCTCATTAAAAGGAGAATGATTTAATTACGCCATCCCATTACTCCCAGTTGCTGCTTTCTTCCTTGCCTGGAAGGGCTACAATCAGTTTACTTTGTTGTAACATCAGGAGAACAACATCTTACACATGTTTGTAAATGCTGTTGTTCTCTGTAAACGCTCCCAGCTACCGAACAACATGGTCAGGGCCTGTATCTACGGCAAAAGACACATCAGCTTTGGCTTTATAGTTCTTCTAAGACCCCAGTAGTGTGTTGGCATTTCTTCTTTAGCCATCACAGCATTTGGGGATTTTGTTTGCTGGTGAGGGAGTTAGTTCCAAGATAGTGTTGCAGGACATCAGTACAAGAACTTGTTCTACTCCAACTTAGGGAAATTGGGTTGTTTGAAGTATTTGGCCTGATGAACAAGAAGAGAAAATAGAAGTGGCCATAGCCACTTTCTGAGTTCTTTGTCCACTTATAGAGCACTAGCAGATGCACACAATGAGGGTGCAGACTGTCCTGATCCTTCACTTAGTAGTCAGGCAGGTATCTGCAAGTCTGCAAAATTATTGGAAGATTTTTCTTTACCACCTTCCCACAAGCTGAGTATTATCTATGCCAAGATTTGAGCCTATGATCTAAGTGGTGTTTTCAACAGGGTGAGCTCAAAAAATCCTCCAGCTGACGTACAACTTGCTCCCTCTCCCTCCTCTGCTCAAACAATAAAAACAGAGGGCTAGCTTCAGCCACAAAGACTAGCACTCAGTACATGACTGGCAAAATGTAGCCCCAAAACAGACTTTAAGACTGTTTTGTCATAATGGTGATGTTCCATTTTCTTCATCTGTACAAAGAAAAAACTGTGTATGAACATTCAGTCCAGAATGCTCTGGAGCTCAAAATTCAGCTCAGAAAAAAAAAAAAGGAAAGGAAACGGTATCAGCTATGCAGCTGTGACTACAGCAGCCCTACCAGCTGTTGCTTTTGCTGCTTTTTCTCTTGTGGTGGCCCAGTACAACTGAGTAGCTGTGTCAAGTCTTCATATCAAATTTCATGCAAGTTAACTTAGTCTTCGTAGTTTGCAAGTCACCCTGGCTCCTACCTGTAGCACACAAAGCCCGCAGAGAGGAGCCATTCTGACAGCCCACGGAGAGACCATCCACTCCAAGTAAATAACTAAGTATGTCCATCTGATTTAAGAAAAAGGTAGCCTTTGCTAAAGACTGCATTCCTTCTGTTAGCTCCCCAACATGTCTGCACGTAAAAAAATGTCAAAGCAAAACTCAAACCAAAAGTGCTTTTCAGCATTCAAGTCTGGACAGACAACTCTGCAAGAGTGCTGAAGAGGAGTTTTTGTGTAAGAAATTCTTCTCCAGGCCAGAGAACTAGAGACTGGTAGAGATATGCATTATTCAGCTCCGTTCTGTTCTGATGACTTGTTCAGCTCAGCGGCTGTATTGCAAAAAGGAAACAGGTTTCTACCCATAATCTTGTTGTCTCCGAGCAGCAATCCATCTGTCTCTCATTTATAGTATCATCTAGTGGTGTGTCTTCTTACCCAGGTGACACTCCCTTCAGATACTATTTTAATACCATTGAAGACAGACGAAACCCCAGATTTCCTAAGCAAATTTAAAAGAGCTATTTAAAGATAAAGATGCAGCAAAGCTGAAGCTAATACAGTAAAGATATCTCAGGAGGGTAGCTAAATGGAGAAATTACTGAGAAAGAAAATAATTCACCAGAAAGCTCTACCAAATAAAATGAACTATAGCAGCTTCTAGTTAGGACACTATAGTAAGGGATATATGCATATAGAGATATCTTGGTATTGTAAATTTCATTCCTAAGAGGCTACAGTCCACTAGTGAAAGTTTGAAGTTTGACTCTAGTCTTTGATAAGAATATGTAAGGCTTAATTTAGAAACTTCCCAGGAACCTGAAGCTTGTGCTGTCTTTCAGCACAAAGAAGACAGAAAAGTCCATACCTCATGAGATAAAGGTGCTGGAAAACAAGTTAATAGGACAATGGCTGGAAACTCAGAAGTCCAGTGCCATGATCTGGGAATCTATGGACCATGCATTGATTTTGCATACTGCAAACTCTGTTATGAAAATGGGGGCTATTTGCCCTCTCTTTAAATAGGTAATTATCCACACCATTCAGACAGAGTCCCTTGAACAACAAAATGGCTATTGTTGTGATGAACCAGTTTTTCAAGTCTAACAAATAGATCAGCTCCTCCAGCTATATAGATTGTCTTGTGAACTAACCAAGAGTCCCCTTGACAAAGAGGACCTACAGCTATAAAAACATGACAGGTCTCATTGGCCATTTTACCGTAAAAGTGAAAAGGCAGAAGGAAAAACTGACTTCATGAATATGAGGAGACTGAGCACTCTGGAGAAGCAGGTATGTGCAAGGATATTGAGGAAGAGGAAAGATCCTGGACTGATTAAAAAGGTCTGATCAAAGCCCAAAGAACACTTAAGAGCAATGCCAAGAATGAAGCAAGGTTAAGCACATGCAGATGTTTCACTGTTCAGTCTCAATCTGTACATGACCTCTTGGACTATCTGACACAGAGAGTAAGTGTGTTTAAAAGGCTTTGGGATGCCTACTTGTTATAAGCCTGAAAAGGTAAACAGTAAATCAAAACCGCATGCAAAGGCAAAGTGCTGGGAGAGAACATGCTTAAGTGGTGTGGGTGCCTCCAGATGCCAACCCTAGTCCAAAAGCAGCTGGGGGTCCTGCCCCTGTATTTGAGCAAGGAGGTGACTGCCTATCTGAAGAAAGCGGAAGGAAAAAAAAGTGTCCACAACCTAATGAAAGTGAAGAAAACTTCCTACAACAGTGCCCCAAGCTGGTTACATCAAAAGATATTTTGTGACTAGCAGCTGTAGAAAGGCCACCAAGCTGAAGCACAACAGCCTGACATGGGTGGGACATCCTACCCTCAGCAACTGGCAGGATCCTAGCAACCCAGCACACCCAGCACAAACTCTCGCCAGGAG
>WUAM01000107.1:36592382-36609693 GCA_024336885.1 Actenoides hombroni | reverse complement strand
TTGTGGGTGCGAAGGCGGGAGAAGAAAGAATGAGGGAGAGTAGTTGTTTCCCAAACACCATACCACTTTTTTTTTTTTTTTGTTTTTTTTTGGTGAGGGGGGGGGGGGGGGGGGGGGGGGGATTATATTTGCCCTAAGATCATCTTCTGAATGAAAATGTTGGGGTAGGGACTATAAGGGCTTATGCATTGGTTGTGGCTAGGACAGTGGGGTCCCAGCCTGAGAGCTGCTATTAAATGATGCTAATATTTTACATTAAGCTATAAAAATTAGTAGCATTTTAGGGCTTTTTTTTTCCAGTTTAGGGTTGTGTCATAACAAAGTCTTTTTTTTGTATGAAGAATTTCCTTTAATTTGTATTTTTTCTACTTGTACTGAAAAATAGGAAATTGTAATAAAGCACTGCAGGATCTGAATTAGGGTGCAATAACTTACACGTATGTTTAGTCATTAGTATAGTGCCTAGCAATACAATGGGCATGACTTACTACACAATATTGTGCTTGCTTATTGCCTAAGTGGAAGGCAAAGCAGTTCTAACTGATTACATGTTGTAGGGCTCAGTCAATTTCCCTGCTGTTCCTCTCCTGTTTTGCAGGAAAATACTGTGATAGTGTTATGAATCAATTACTAAGTAGTCATTAGGAGGAAATGCATATTGAATATATTAATCATTTCCATAATAAATTATACAGCCACACAATAAAAGTGTGTGTATGCTGCTTGCAAATAGGTTATCATAAGTCTAATTTTTTTTCCTGTGTTACTCAATTAAATCCATAAATAGGAGATAAGGGTGTAGAGGAAACACCTGATAGGAGCTCAGGCATAACAAAACCAAGGGGATGAAAAATTCCAGCAGCCTGGGAAGCAGAAGATGCAGACTGAAGCACAGAGAAGTCTCAGTGTTCTATGCATAGTCACATCTATAGGTTACCTATGGTGATCATGGGCTAACTGGGGTGGGCTGGACCCTGGGCAGCAGAGAAGGGGAGAGAGTTTGGGGTCAGTGATTGCACAAGGCCAGTGCTGTGGGGAAGGCTCTCACCTGGGAAACTCACAGCCTTGCAGCGCAACCCCCTCACCTGCGGGGTGCTTCACTGAGGGGATGAGCACTAACTGCTCTTCACTGGGGGGCAAAGCTGCTGCGCAGCTAGTAGTTGTGCTGTGTCCATTTAAAGGTTCAAAGCCTGCCAACTTACTAAGGCAGATCCTGAAAGTGAAATCAAAACTTTCTGCATTTTTAAGTCTGTTCATTCACTTTTATATATTCTGAAACAACATTACTGCAACCAATGAAAGCATTTCTCTTCAAAAATCTATCTTCAATATATGTTAGTGTTCTACTTTGTTGTCTAGTATGTGTTCAGAAAAGACCTTCTACTTTTACTTTTTTTAACCACTAATATGAAAAACATTTTGAGAAACAAACTGAGAAATAAATTAGCTTATTCTTTTTAAGAAAGCATGCATTTAATCAAGATGTGTAATATATTTGACTGTTATGGAGCTTAGGAGATAAAGCTACTAATAGCTTTCTCATTTAATAATATACAAAAGAAACAAAACCTGTAAATGATACTTTGCAAAAAGTTACTTCCCCACATTCTATGTTAATAGGGTAATTGCTTGGGAAATGTCATGCAGGATGGCACTAATGCACCCTTATATTTTACTGCATATAGTATCAAAATAATAACTTCACAGCCTAATGTCCATGACATTTTAAAGTCCTTGAATAAAATCCTTTAATATTTGAAATCAATAACACATGCGTATCACCTTCTTATAGTTTTTTTGGTATTCCTCCATCTCAGAACTGGAGAAAAAGACTTATTTTTAATTGAACAGTTTTTCACTTGTCTCTGACAGTAAGCCTAGTAAATTCTAAAAATTCCATGGATGCATAAAATAAGTCTTCAAAACTACATGATTGAATGCACGACTCCTTTTGGGGTAGGTAGGTATGTGTCAGGCTGTAGATACCTCACTGAATCCAATACGATAACTTGAAACCTGCTATTTAGTAACATAAATGACACTCTGAGAAACTTGAGAATATCTTAAAATTAAAAAAAAACAAACAAAAAACCCCAAAGCAAGCAAATGAAAAAACCCAACAACAAAAAAACAAAAAACAACCAAACAAAAAAACCCAACAAAAAACAGAAAACAAAACCCAAACCACACAGCAAAAAAAAACAAAACAAAAAAAACCAGGCAGCCTGGAAAATTTACAAACAATTACTTTGTAGTTCCTGAGAATATATTTAAAGGTACGGAATATTATCCCCTAATGTTTCTTAGTTATGCTGGGTTATATATGTGTTAGAGCTTCCTTGAGCAGACAGCTGTTTAATCTGAATTAGGCCACGGGAGCAGCCGTGGTGGTAGTGGTGTCATGCTGCTGCTGTCACCACCGTCATGATGGAGCCCAGATTGAAGTTGAGACCTGTCCCAGCAGTGTCTTTGAGCCTTGTGATGCCAACCTACATGTGGAGGTGGGGTAGGTGGTCCTTTTTTACTGTCAAAAGACATGGGTGCAATACAACAGGATGGGAATTGTCTGGATTCTTCCAAATCTATGGAAATAAACAGCATTTTTCAGTAGGCCCTATGGAGCTTTTCTGGTGGTGGCAGCATCTGCTGCCCTTTGCTCTCACAGCAGGAAGCAGAGGTTGCAAATGCCTCTGCGGGTGCAGCCAAGCCTGGGCTGTGCCCCCCCAAAGGGCTCAGCTTGAGTTGATGGAAGCTGAATGGATCAAAGCACTTGAATACAAATAAAAGGTTTGTTTCCTGACAAAGTTATTTCTAAATATGTAAGTGGGTTTTACAGTTGTAGCAGGCATGCCAGAGACTGCTGAAATGGGTAGGGCAAAGGATTCAAGCCATGCTTACTTTAAGTATGAGCTTTCCTAATAAAAGCCTTAATATTTATGTGCTCCTGAACAGAATAGTTCACTATCATCAAGGCCCTTCTCTTATACTTTAAATAAAATGTACATTTATTTTTAAAAGCAAAATTTTATAATAGAGTAGTGAATGGTTGATGGCAACTTTTCTCACAGTATTACTTAAGGTAGAGAAGCAAACTTCCATTTGTCTATGGATGCATGAAAGATACTGCTTTCATTCATATAGAAGGATTTACATGACATTTCTTTAAAATTGCAGGACTTCAGAAGCTTTGTTGAAACTCAGTGGCTTATGTAGGGTGCCATAAGCATGAAACTGCTATAAATGAGATCTGTAAACTTTCGGTAATAGGCAATGGAGAATTAAAAGAACAGAGACAGAGGAGATCTGCTGGCTAGAGCCTCTTTATGTGCAGAACATTTCATTTAAGAGACTGTTACAATTGTTCACCATTGTACCATTTGCAGTATTTTCTCATGTGCATCATTTCTATGTGCCTTTTCATGTCAGTTAATGCTTTTCCAGGAGAGCTGTCCTTGAAATACAGATAGCCTATGAATCCTTCTGGGTCTTATAGGAACCTTCTGGGTCCTGTAGTCTGGTCCCTTTCAGGACTGATAATTGGAGGTTATACTGAAAATGTTTAATGTGGGAGGATTCATAAACTTTATTTTTGATGCTCCACTTTGCCAGTTAGCACATTCACATCATGTCCACAGCTCATGTGCAAATGCGCCCAAATATATTTGTCTCGGAAAATACTTCAGGAATAATTAAAAGCTATTTTGAAAGCCAAACTATATATGAAGCAGAGAGGAAAAAAAGCCTCACTATTCAGAAATTCAGTTCTTAAAAGTGCATTTTTAATATGTGAAATACAGTACAAATCTTATAAATATTAAACTATATAATTATATAACTATAACAAATAACCACTCTGCTGTCTCCTTTGAAAGTTGTGTAAATGCAGCAGCATTTTAGATATCTGGATTTATCATTAATTTCAGATTTTGGTAAATGAAGTGTCATGGGATTTCCTTACGAAACACTGAATGGATAATAGGACAAAAAAGCATGCCTATACTTTCTTTTGTTTTAATCCAAGCAGTCCTGCATTATTCAAGGTGAAAGCCTACTGTATTAATCTAGAAAACAATAAATACAGCTATTACTGTTTCTTTTTCTCTCACAAGGGAGGGAACAGTATTTTAACATGTTTAATTGATAATGCTTTATAAACCACATGACCTATATATCCCAGTACTTTTGTTATGTTCTTTAAAAAAAAAAATAAAATCTCTCTAATGAACTACTGCGAATAAATGAGGAAGAACAACTGTTTTCAGGGCTGCTTTAAAACAAAAAACCAAAACCAACCCCCCAAAACCCTCAACAAATCCCTAGTTGTATGTTCCTTTAAGTATTTCTACATTAGCAAAGAAATTTTGTTAATAAATAGCCCAGCATTCTAATATTCTTGTGATTTTTTTTTTAAACATTATATTTTACTTGTTAATGAGGCTTTTCAAATGTTTCTTTATACTATTGAAATGTTTTTTGGTTGGGTTTTTTTTTATTTATAATTGAGTTGTCACTTTCCAGTGTTTGGGGATAACTTTGAGAAAGGAATGGAATTGAAACTTTCAGAAATGTTGCTGCTTGAACAAACCAGTGCAAATACATGAATTCCATGCCCAAACCATATCGAAGGGAAGCTTATTTAATGTGCCCATGAAATTGCTAGATTATGTAAAAGTACAGGAACCAGATTTGAAGTATAAACAAATGCCTAGTGTAAAACCGACTACACAGGATTGGGTCATTAAAATTGTGAGTAAAACTTGTTAACTTAGAGGTTAGTTCTTTTTACTTGGATATATTATATGGTGTTGAGGAGCAGTGAAAGGATACCTTGCTGTGAAAGGGGTATTGCAGTCAAACATACTGATATTTACTATACATACGACATTTATTGCTATCAAATGCATACAATACTTTTTGGCAACCATCTAAGAGACATTTGAAATGGGTATGGGATAAGCCAAGGTTTAGAAATTTTTGAAGTGGCAATATTAAAGTTTGAAACGTGAAGGTAGGTGAATGCCCTACTTAACAAAAGTTCCATACTCATAAGCTACTGTTTTATGAGCACTAGGAAGTGAACATGGAATCTTATTATCTAATAAGATCTTTTTTTTTAATGATGAATGTATTATGATAATTAGAGGAGGTTGTCAGATAACATTTCCTGAAAAGTACAGTGGCATTGGTAGGTTTGAGACAGAGGCTTGGCTGGGAAAGTAACTCTACACAGGGCCATGCAGGCTACAATCATAGGTAATAGCTGTTCCTTTTTGGTAAGAGCGTAAAGGAAAAAAAAAGTTAAATAAAAATTCCTATGCATTTGTTAAAATATTGGCACATAAAATTAGGGATTCCTTCTCTGGGAAAATTGGAATCTCCAGGATATTCTGAGACTTTCTTAGTCCGTCGTGTATCTTTTCTGCCCAGAGAACATGGCAGATAACATGGTGATAAGGTGTTTCCCCTGAGCCTTTTTTTTCAAGGCTGAACAAACCCAGTTTTCTCATCCTTTCCTCATATGGCAGCTTCCCAGTCCCTTGATCATCTTTGCGACCCTTCTCTGGACCTCGTCCAGCCCATCCACATCTATTTTGCATAGTGGGGATCAAAACTGAACACAAGTATTCTATGTGGTGCCTGACAAGCATGCTTACATGGTTTAGAGTGGTATCCCAGTTCACCAAAAATGGAGATAGTTTTAAGCTCTGGGAACTAGAGCAAAACATAAAATCACTGACAAAAACCTCTTTAGCTCAACTATCTTGCAGGATAAAAATATTAAATAGAGTCTTTTTATAAGCTAAGTGAATAGAAAAACACTTAGGTATATGGTTGGAGAAAGAGCTTCAAGTAAATGCTTTTCTTTATTGACTGTCTGGTCAGTATTCATCTCCCCAAGAAACAAAGTGAAGAGTCTCCGAGTTGCCTGAATTTGCTTTGGGAAATTATGGCAGTTAGGAAGCCATGTGGAGATCATAATGGTGGTGCCTTGACTCTGTTGGAGTTGACAGCAAAAGTTTGAGCAAATTGTTTTTGACTTAATAGATCTCTATGGCTGCCTGGGCAATAATGCCTCCACCAAATTAAGTATACCTCAGAAAAAAACAGAAAACATGTTAAAAAAACCCAAAAAAACCACCACAAAAATTAGCTAAATGGTAACAGGAAATTTGTAAAGAACTCTTAAGGACACTTATAATAACAAATGTCTAAACCTAGCTTTCAGGATTTTCTTCAAGTTTTATTGTACTAAATGTTGGTGAATATTTGTCTAGATCAAGGAGATCACAGATAATTATTTTGTGTTAATTCTGCAAAGAAAATGAAACATCTCATTAATTCTTTCTATGCCTGATGTTTTTAATTCCGTCTGGTTTAGATACAGATCAAATTATTTTGATTGTATCTGTTTTCCTTTTTCCTACAGATGCACACGAAATAGGATTAATTAACAAAACCAACAGGATAGCAAGGGAAACACCAAAGCATGGAATTTTCATGTTTCTCTCACTTCTCAAGGAAATGTTGATGTTGTTTGACTGTGCAGCAACTGAAAACTGATAAATGTTATGTGCACAATAGCTATTATTACAAATATCAGCCATGAAAAATATTATCTGCTGAAATATCTCTTCTGTGAATACAGTATAGAAAGCTTGCAATTTATCTGGGAGTACAGGGGGATGTGTTTAAAATTTGTACACAACGTGTGTACATGTACGTAAAAGTACTATGGAGGGTAACTATTTTTAAACATATTGCTTTCAAAGTCAATAAAATTTGTTTCCTCTCAGAAGTAATGGAAAAGAAAGGTAAAAAAAAAAAAAAAGAAAGATTTCATAGGCTTTTATCCTTGCTGCCATTTTAGGAAATCCTTATGTAGTGCATAAAAAAAGTGTGTGTGTGTCGGGGGGGGGTTGTGTGTGTGTGCAAAAAGGCAAAATACAGTACAAAAATGAGTTGTGTCATGAGTGGCAACTGAAGTCAGAGTATATAGCAAGGAGAAACTAAAATAAATCTTCGATATGCCTTGGTTCACATTAATAATTTAAGGCTGCATAAATTGATTTTAACTCTTCTTTTTTGACTTTGATGTATAATTCATGGTTTTAAAAAATATAAAACACACAAGAAAACTTGTTTTTAGAGGATGTTGCAATACGTCGTGAATGGTTTATGTTTGGAGAATAGATTTATTGTTATGATTAGAAGTATGAACAGCTGCCTAATTTAGAACTCAAGTATAAAGAAAATGAATGGGATAATCAGGAAAATCTGAAGTGTCCTCTTTCCTTTTAACACTCCCATTTTCAAAACTAGAATCAAAACTATGGAAAAGGTCTATGATGTAAAATGACCTATAACTGTTTTATCATGTAAAATCACTTGAATTAATTTGTTTCCATTTAACAATGAAAAGATGAGTGTTACAGATCAGAAAAGCTTGATAGAACCTGGCATGAGACTACTGTGACTTTGAGAGGTTGATACAATGATACTTACATACAGACAATTTTTGTTTTATTTTGCTGTAGATATTAGATTTTTCTTCTCTTTATGGTGCTCTTTTCTCAGTGAGAAAAAAGTTCTAAATGCTTCAATAAACCTGTTTTTTCTTTTCTACAAACTGATTGAATCAGACACAGTCCCAAATCAGTAGTTGTAATGTTCTGGCTGTCAAGCAACAGACAGAAAAAGTGATCAGGTCACTTCAATGCTTTTTCCAGCCAATATACACTAATATAATTTATTTTTTTTTTCTAGAATTTCAAAAGATACAAATGGCTCCGTTGAAGAGAATAATCTAGTGGGGAGAAGAGATAGTAAGCAGCAGATATCTGTTCTACCTTGCTTATCCAGTGTTAAGTCAACCACGTAACAGCTCTCAGAGGTACATTGTTGAAGGTGTTATCTCCTCTTAAGAGGATTTCTCATTTGACCATCAGAACTGCTTTTGCTAGGATCTCAAGAGATGGATAAAAAAATAAAAAAGCTGCAGCCAATATGTTGCATCTGTGTGCATGCTACTAAAACTCACCTCCAATGAGACTTCTGAGAAATTCTACTCATAAAGGCTGATATGAATACTTGTTACATATTTTATTTCTTTTTCTCAGGGAGGATGCAACCTGTATAGAGGTATTTCTATGACTGGTTTCAGAGTTATGCAGTAAATTGCTTGGCATCTGTGGAAATACGAAATACTGAACTTTGTGCCATTGTGACATTTTATGGTGAAGTCAGATACTCGTCAGATAAATACACTATTAATTACTAGCAGAACAACTCAAGCAAGGCTCCTTTTGTTTTTCTAGTGCTAGTAGCATCATCAGAGCAGCATCTGCTTGGAGCCCTCTCAGCTCATAGTGTGACTGCCTTCCCAGGCCATGCCAGCTGGGGCAGCCACAGAAGGGCTTCCCTTTGGTAGTGTCTCAGGGACACCCGTGTTTTGGAGAGGGTGCTGAAGTTGGAGTGCACAGTTGGCACAGGTAGAAATTCATGTGAACAGGGTTTTGGGAACAGGATTTTTGACTTTGTGGATTATTTACAGCCCACCCAAGAGCATGTGAGTAGCTGTCCCTCCGTCATTTTTCATCTACTTGTCACACAACAGCTCAATGAGGGAAGTATAACTTCCTATTTGAAAACTAGTTTTTTATTGTACAGGAGTTACGCTGCCATTTAGGGATATACATATATCCTTTTCTATGCTCCTTATGGACTTGACCAATCATCGGGTGGCTTTTCTATTGCTTTGAGTGGTACCAATGAGTAGGCAGAAGGTAAGGGTAACCCCAGTCTTGGTTGATATGCCTTAAAAGTAACGTATGTACTATGAACAAGAAAGAGACAAATTCAGACTGCTCTCAATAGCTCTGCTGTAATTAGGTTCTGGTAACAGTAGTTGAGAAAGTACTGTATGCTTTCTGTGTATATGATTGCAGGAAACTATCACTGCACAAAGCAGTGTATAGGATAAGAATGTATTGTAGCCTAAACAGTTGTAGCAGAGGCCTTGGAAGCACAGACACAATGGGAAACCAGAGTTCTTCACACCAGAGGGCCACGTATTGATCAGTAAGAATGAAAACCATAAAGGAACTGGTTTTAGAGAATTGTGAAACCAATACACAAGGTTTAATTGTGCTGCTGAAACCATTAGTTTGCTGTCTTGAAGACATATATCTTGAAAAGTGGTGAAACACCTTATTGAAGGAAATTACATATCTAAACTGATGATAGGGAGAAACTGGACTCCTCCATTAAGTTGTTTGTCAGTGGCTGCTCAGAGCCACATGACTTGAATGTGTATAGCTCTACATATCCGCTCTTGAAAAATGTTCATAACTAATAGCAGAGATTAAATTATTTTTGGATTGAATTTGTAAGCTCATAAGAAAAAAAAACGCCAAGCCTACTGCTGATGCTGTGCATCAGAATGAGGTCATCTTGTATCCTGTGCTGTACAGGTATGTGCATAGTTATTGTTTGCTATCATTAAAAGCAACAGTCCTTTACTATCTCATCTAAGGTTTTGCTGATTGTGTGGAATTGGTCTGGTATCCCATTGTTAAATCTGGATTGCAGCATCTTATTGAAGTGGAGTGTACTAAGGCCCTTTGTGTATTAATTATTTCACAGTTTCTTGTGTGAATATTCTTTCCTGAATAACCTGCCAGGAGTATACTCATGATGGATATCCATTTTCCCTGACTGAGATTACTAGCAAAAATATCAAGGTTTTACTGTAATTAGTTCTTTTTCAGATCTACGTATAATCTTTTGATTACATTTCTTATTACATTTTGGTACAGATAATTAATACCATATCCTGTAACATGATTTCCTACGAAAACAGAAGGTATGCATTCCTTTTATTTAAGACTGCAATGTACTACACTAATTGAATTTTATGGACTTAGAGGCTTAAAAGAACTGCTGTTTCTTGATTGTAAAAGATTGTTGCTTTCCCAGTTTCAAGGTGTGAGTTGCTTGCCAAAAATATGCTTTTTGTCAGGCCGTAAGTGTAGATGTACCCTGGGGAATCTCAGCTCAAGTGTCAGTGGAGGTGACAGAGATTAGTGGGATCTGAATTTGGCATCCTTTTCCCCTTCCCTCTTCATGCAATACTGGAAATGAGCTCCTAGGATGGGTCTGACTCTGTGCTTGACACTTTCGGGATGTTTTCCCAGCAGTCAGAGCTCTGTCACATTTTTCCTCTAGACTCAAACAGCTTCATGGTCCTTCTCTCAGGCATGCTTGGCCCATGAGCTTGTTAAATGTTGATTTCCGCCACGTTCTTCACCTCTTTAATTCCTTTGTCTTAGGGAATGATGTAGGGTGGGTTATGGTCTAGGGAGCAGGCATCTTCGTGAGTATTTCAACTATAATATAATATAAAAAGCTTTTGCCTGCAGAATGTCCAAAGGATCAAACTAAAGGATGGTGTATTTATCTCACAAACCAAACTTCTAACTTCTGTTAACTCTGCTTGGTTTTTCAGGTAAGTTCAGTACAGCTTGTGGCAGGACTTCCTTTGATTTTTCTTGGTCCCCACCCCCCCCACATTCTTTTTAACAATTCTTTAAAAAATATTTCCATTTTCAATTGATCAATGTTCTTATTTTTTTTTACTTGATTTTTTTTTGTATACCTATTACTCAAAAGAATCCCAATTCAGGTTTAATATCTGCAGTCCAGACTAATTATCAGCCTGCCATCCAGAGATACATTCATGCTGTGGCTTCCAATAAAAGCCAATTATGTATCAAGTGTATTCTCTTAATGTCTGATTTCCCTTATTTCTCGATTTTTTTTTTTTTACTGAATTGCTAAGAATACAAAGTACCTACTTTGATATCTAGATGATGATAATATCTACTGTATCAGACACGAGACTGGTAAAAACTCAGCCTTCATAAAGCTATTAAACGGAATTTGAGATTTGTCATGCCCTTGGTTCAGCTGTGGAATGGGAGAAAGCAGTTATTTGCACAGAGTGAAAGGAACTGCAGAGTTGTCAATTGCAAACAAAATTCACAGTATATTGAAACATTACAAAGCCTTTTGGTTCCCAGAGTACTCACGGTTATCTGCTGTATTACATAACTTTAATCTGAGCCACTTTAGAAAGCAAAAAGGCTCTTCTTTTTTTTTTTTTTCATTAATCTATCTGCAGTACTAAGGCTGACATTTTGAAAAGTAAATGGTAAGTTTGAGTGTCTGAGAAGTCAGTTTAAGATGTCTTAAAAAGTCTTTAAGAAGTTAAGTGCCTGCCATCTGAAAAGTAGTTATTTTTGAGTCCTCTGAACTTGAACATCCAAAATCATTAGCTGCTTCTGAAAATTTTGCTCACACAATACCTGCATTGTTTGTTCGGGGTTTTTTTGTGACATGTCCTATGCTTTAAGCTTTTCACAGGCCAGGTAGGACAATAGGTCTTAATGGAACAGACAAAATGGCGTTGTAGGATATAAATGAGTTGGATGAATTTTCACACTGTTGCTATGTGCATAATAAAGAATTTACTTCACTTCTCATTTAGTGTTACCATCCTATGGATGGCAATACATCTCACAAAGAATTTGTTTATGGCCTGTCCTTTTTTAGGGATTTTATTCTTGTGTGCAATGGTTTTCCATAAGGTTTTGGGTTTATGAATAAGCATGTACTTTTCAGGGAGAATTAGAAACTTACTGGACTAGGAATTGGATTGTGCTCAAATAAATATTGGCCTTTGGGAAGAGGGGTGGGAAATCTCAGTTGCCTTTGTTTTAATCTTTGTAAAAGTGCCAGTGTAGATAATTGGAGTTGGAGAAGCTAATAAAATAATTTCAGCTGTGAATTTATTTATATTTGTTACTAACACCCATCTCTGTGAAGGTGTTATTGGAGGATATGATTGAAGGGCTGACAGAAGAAGTTGCAGATAAATAGCCAAAGTCAGCGTTAATAAATACCAAGATCAGATACTAATGACTGACAGGTTTTTAAGTAACTCAGAGATGAAGCAGCTCTGATAAAAATTACCAATTGTGATGTGAGGCTTCTCTATGATACCTCTTGCTGATGCCAGGAGTTCAGGGGAGAGTTGGGAACCACTGCCAGTTAAAGGCTGAAGACTGTATTGGGCAAATGAGGAGAAACCGTGGCAAACTGTAAATGGAGGAACATAGGGCTAAATTCAGTACACCAGGGAAAAATCTTTTAAAAGGGAAATCATGCTTGGCAAACCTGATTTGATCAGTTTGATGCAGCTTGCTAGGACTTGCAGAAGACATTAGACAGTTCGCCTTATCAAAGGCTGTTAGAGAAATGAAGCTGCCATAGGAAGGAGGGAAGCTCCTTGCTGGTGTGGGTAGTTGAGTAAAGAGCAACATGCCCCTGCCCTTCGTTTGCTAAAGTGATACCTCTAGGGGAAAATAATATGTAAGGCAGATAAAATACATAAAAGTTATTGTACGTGGGCCACAACAACCCCATGCAATGCTACAGGCTTGGGGAATAGTGGCTGGAAAGCTGTTTGGCAGAAAGGAACCTGGGGGTGCTGATCAACAAGTGGCTGAACGTGAGCCAGCAGTGTGCCCAGCTGGCCAAGAAGGCCAACGGTATCCTGGTGCGTATTAGAAATAGTGTGACAAGCAAAACCAGGAAGGTGATTGTCCCTCTGTACTCAGCATTACTGATTCTATGATTCTATGGTTCTATTTCTAAGGTGATGGTGTCTTGTAGTAAGGGCTGTCATCTGCTGCTTTCTGCTGAAGTCATTTTATGATTTTCTGAAATTATTTCAGCAACAGGACAGAGATGGATCTTAGAAAACTTGCAACACTTCATCTGTGTCACTCTAATCTCCCTCTGACCTGGTAGTTAACAGATTTAAATTTTTCACCCATTTCTGGTGTGTACCACTTGTCCCTTATTCATTTTCAGAAATCAGGGAACCTGCCAGAGTCAATACCCATGACTTGTTAGTGAGGTGCCCAACACAAAAACCTCCCACAAACCTGAAACTAGCTATCCTAATGCCCCAGAAATATGAGTTCTTCAAAAGTACACAGTCCTGGCTTCAGAAAAGTTTGGCTTAGTCCACCTTTGATTTGCTGCTGTGGTTACTAGCCAACTGACCAGAAAAGTTGGCTCCATCATTTTACAGCTATAAATCGCTTAAGACTCAAGTCAAAGAGCTGTGTGTTTTTGAAAAGCTGTAACATAATCAAATGTAGGGAAAAACTTTGAGACAGATAAAATATGTCCAAGGGATTATCTGAAAGATATTAAAAAGGGAGACATAAAATATAGCATTGAAAATTCAGATTAGAGCAAGGAAGGAACAGGAGAAAAGCTGCTTCGGATCAGCCTGGTGAGAGGAAGGAAATAAACTTGAATTTTTGTAAACTTAATTTAAATTGAAAATGGTTTGAAATGGCTATTTGAGTCATACTTTACAATACCTAGTGTGTTTTTAAGTGTTTTCAATTTGCTTATTTTGAAAATTCCTCTGAGTATACCTTTGCATCTTAACCTGTAAGGTTATTTTTGTTTGGTTTTAATGTTTCCCTGACAGATGAAACCTGTGTGCTTTTCAAAGTCAAAAGCCAATTTGAGAGAGCTGTTTTTCTGTATCCCTGAAAAACAGTTCTGAAAAATACAGCAAATGTATTTACAGTTCATACAAGTAGAACTAGAAAATTCTGCTTAGATGTTTCAATTATGCTATAGGCATTTGTTCTCTTACTGTATTTACTTTAGAGGTTCAAACATCAGAACTTCTGGGCTTCTGACAACTTTGTGATGGTACATTTAGAAGCAGGGCTATTTTTTGAATTGCTTCATTACTAGCAGCTATTTTTATTAGGAGAATGCCCAGAGGTCAATCAAAAACAGAGCCATGCTGCGCTAGCCATGCGAAAAATACAAAATAACAGATGATTTGTGTCTCCAATTTCATTGTGCTTGCAATCAAAGTAAACACTACTGACGGCCTTATTATACTGGGAATATATCTAATCTTTGTGATTTTAGAATGTCTTTTAGTAATGAAACTAGCCTCAATTTTGGCCATTATTCCTTGTCTATATTTAACTGCGGCATTTGAAAAGAATGCAATCTCTTTTCTCTCTAAGTTTTAACATTCATTAATCCAGTTACTTCCTAGACAATAGCATGAGTATCCTGTTTGTTCTGGTCAAGACTATTTTGTATTGCTTTGGGTTTTTTTGTTGGTTGGATTTGGCTTGTTTTATTTTATTTCTCCAAATGATAGAGTCTTCCTGATCCTTGTGTCGTTCTGAGTCACTTAGAGATGTTTTGACTAACTGAATAAATCTGTGTGTATGGTTACTTCTCACTGTGTTTCTTCTCATAGCAGTGGCCTTGGTAATACTTAGAGCTTTGAGCAAATCCATATACCAGATGGTATAGTACCATATAGCTCAAGATTAACATCACATTTGAAATGAATTTCAAGAACAAGTTGGGCTTTTTAATTATTTTTTTAAATTGTCTTTCAATGGTAGAGACAATTCTAAATACCTTTTTAAAGTTGTGCAGTTACACTTTCGAATTGCATCATATTACATAATGTTTTGACTAGTTATAAACCAAAGCATCAGAAATATTTGCATAAAATTGTACAAAGAAAAGGAAAAATGACATAGTTACACAAATTTGTATTAGTATTTTGTTCTTCAATAGGACTTCAAAATGTATATGCTATTAGTCTCTTGTGAATTTGAAGTTTCAAAAATACAGTACATTATACAAGGTGAAAAGACATCCTTTTTGAATGTTGGTGATACTTTGTCTTCAACATTTTCT
The DNA here is from genome assembly GCA_024336885.1 of Actenoides hombroni. Taxonomy (NCBI): domain Eukaryota; kingdom Metazoa; phylum Chordata; class Aves; order Coraciiformes; family Alcedinidae; genus Actenoides; species Actenoides hombroni. Next base: position 36,594,873 of record WUAM01000107.1, on the reverse strand, counting down.
CAGATATTAGTGCTGAGAACTTACATTTATTTTGAAGTTCAGTTAACATTTATTTTCACACTTTGTAGAACTTGGTTAATTAGGACCTGGATAAGGTCCATCAAGTCATATTCATGTTCAGAATTATTCTGTGGACAAGAATCTAGCTTCAGTTAAAAATAGTTGTACAAACTCCAAAATAATGCAAATGAATTGAATGCATATTGTTGGTAGTAGTCATGTGTAGCTGTGTGTACCTGGGGAAGGGAATAAAAGCAATTTGTTTATCAGAATTTTCTCAACTTGTTAAATGCCTTTTTAAATACAGTTGATGAGATGGAAAAATCAAGCTAAATGTTGGAGATGTCCTGCCATGGCAGAACAAATTTTACTAGTAATTTAATCAAATTATAGTTCTGGGTTTACTCAGGCACACCTGAAGGGAAAAAATAGGGCATTGTTAAGATTTAATTTTAAGTAATTCAGCAAAGGTGAATGTCACCCTGAGAACTGAATTCTAACTCCACAATGTCTGCTTTTTTGGGGAGTCCCAAAGTATTGTGCCAAAATGGGGGCCAAATGTCATCACTTAGTTCGATGAAGATGTTTATACTTGCGCTCAGGTGAGTCTCTGAAGTCTGTTAAGTATCAGAGGTTCTGGGCTGGTAGGCACAGTGCAGGGCCTGTGTGACCATGACACAGGGTAATGACACCATTTCTTGGGCAGAGCAGGGCCTGTGACCCCCAGCACTGTGGGAAGGGAGGGTTTGTGCTGGTATTCCCCTCCTTGGTGGGACACAGCTGTAGTGGTTCAGATGGCTGCACACTCTGCGGGCTCTCCTCCTTTCTGCGCAAGAAGGCAGTGGGAAGGAGTCATTTGAGTGGACTGCTTGTGACTTTTGCAATACACCTTGACCTGTGAGATGTGTTTATTTTAAAGTAATTGTCAAATCAAATTGATGAAAATGTGACATAAACAGGGCAGGCAATATTAGAATGCAATCAAGATTTGAGTCAATGGGAACTATAAGGAGCCAGGCACACCGAGATGAGGCAAAGAGTGACTTTTTCAGAACTAGAGGAGTTCACTGATGGAATGCCACTTGGCATAAGGAGTTCCCATGCTGAAGACTCTGTATACCATCCACTAGATGGGATATCTTCTTAGAGATGAGGAGAGCTTTAAAAATTATTTTGGGCAATGAAAATAACATCAGAAGTGGTCATGAAAGGAGGGTAGTAAAAGAAATAGGCATAAAAATGCCCCAAAGGGATAACTTGCTGAAACCACAGGAAGTTCTTGTACCTTTTAGTTTGTTTAAAAAAATGCAACAACCTAATTCATATGTATGAAAAAGCTAGGAATGCACAGATTCCCACAAAGGCACAGGACATATTTCAGTCCTTTGCAATTGCCTTTCTGAGAATGTGTTAATAGATTTTATTTTGTCTAGAGGCAAAGAACGGTACTGCCTATAGCAGGTAATCCTACAGAAATACAATCATCAAAGTATTGCTTATGTTGATTCCTGCTGAGAAATTACAGGAGAAATAGGCTCAGAATTTGCCTAAGTGAGTTTTACTACTGGAAACACATTCAGATGGATGTGTGGATCTCATAAGATGTAATCAGTTTGCCTTCTGGTGTCATGGTTATGTTTGCAGCAGGATTATAGCTTTGAGATTGCTGAATCTGTTAGGGAACAGATAAAAAGCATTTGCTTGTAATTTGAAGAAACACTTAGGACTCCTGGGGTAAAATATTTTTCAGTTGTGAAATAAAAATTTTAGTAGTAGCGTTGAGCAAGTTTTGTATTTAAATTTTGATTCCTCATTTAAGAGAAATTAAAACAATAAATCCTGCCTGCAAAGTATGTTATGAACACTGGAATATGATTCTAAAAATAACAAACTATTGTATGTTTCTTAGTCTAAATTGTGTTTGTTAAATTTTGAAAGTGCTTCAAATTTGGACTTTCTCCAACAGGAGGAGAGGGAGACTGCGTGTTTTTCAGCTGAGTTTAAGAGTAATGTAGTAAAGAAGGTACTGATATAGATGCTAGATAGAAAGCCTAAGATTTCTCTGCTGTAAACAGTAACCACTGAATTTCATAAATACTATGGGATATTCAGGAGCAAGGAGAATGAAAAACACAAACATAAATTACATGAATATCCATCATAAATCTGAAAGCTGGAATAATTAGATTATCTGAAAATAAATTATTGTTGTAGGGGAAAATATTTCCAACATTGTAGAAGAAAATGTTCAAAAAACTTCTACTTCAATAATTCATATTTTATTTTCATTCAATCATGTAGTTTGGAAAAGACCTTTAAGATCATCGAGTCCAAGCATTAACCCTACTCTACCAAGTCCACCACTAAGCCATATCCACAAGCACCACATCTATACAGCTTTTAAACACATCCAGGGATGATCAGAGGGCTGGAGCACCTCTCCTATGAGGACAGACTGAGAGAGTTGGGGTTGTTCAGTCTAGAAAAAAGA